>JBBPBO010001986.1:39705580-40128944 GCA_037974295.1 Cicer cuneatum
AATTTACCACTTAATACATAAGTGGTAGGCATAAAAGTTACTGCTAAGTACTTGCAATTTGGAGTTGAAATGTATGGATCATTATCATTATTTCATTTATTTGTGTCTTTTTCTACAATATCATTAAATTTAAATGAAGAAAAGATCGATAATGAATTTGTCAACAAAAAAGATTGATAATTATCTTTCACGGTTCAATTAGTTAATAGATGTCTCTTCACGGATCAATTAGTTAATAGATGAATTCATATTTAAAAATTAATTTATCTTTTGAATATCTAATAGATAAAAGGGTGAGAAATTTCTATATAATATTAAAATGTAGGTGTATAACGTTGGTATTTTCAATTTACACACAACGACACGAACCCTGCGAATGCACAAATATTTTGCTAGTTATTTATTAAAAAAATTAAGTTTAAATGCACTTTTGATCCTCCTATTTTATTCGAAATTAACTTTTAGTCCTCTTATTTCTAAAATGATTATTTGGTCCTCCATTAACTAGTTCTTTGGATTTTTTATTCCCCGTCATTTTTAAAGATGTGATACTTTCATTAATGTCGTGACACTTAGATGATATTTTTGAGTTAAATAAAATATTTTTGATATTATTATTGTTGTAATTAATTTTATTTATAAATCAAAATATTAAAAAGTCAATTTATTTTATTTTATGTATACATTAAAATATTTAATTTTTTTAAATATTTATATAAAAATAATTTAGATTTATTTATTTTATTTTTAATATTTATTTTATTTACATATTAAAATATTTAAAATAAATATATCAATAAAATATATAGCTATACACAAACTTAAAATATTTATTTATGTTATATTCTTTTTAATATTTTAATAAATAAATAAAATAAATGGTTAAATAAGTTTTTAGTCTCTATAAATTCTCACATTTTTTGTTTTTAATCCTTATAAAATTTTTATCAACTTTTAGTCCCTTAAAATTTTTCGTTTATATTTTTGTCCCTGATTTTATACTAACTAATGTGTACTTTTTGCAGTAATACTTGGGATATTTTAGGAAATTTCATTACAAAAATTTAGAATATTTTAACAAATTATTAATGAAATATCAGTTTTTGAGAACAAACAACTTAAAAATTCATATTTCAATCATCATATGTTAAACAAATCTAATGTTTTTTTACGCAAGTCGTTAAATATGTCATAAATATTACTGCAAAAAAATCATTAAAAATTTCAAAGGATATAAAATAGTTAGTTTAAAATCAAAGATAAAAAGTGAAAAGAAAATTTTTAAGGGACTAAAAGTTGATCAAATTTTTTATAAGGACTAAAAATAAAATAATGAGATTTTATAGGGATTAAAAACTTATTTAACCCTAGAGAATTAAATAAGTTTTTATAATAAAACTAATTATAATAATAATGACAGAAAAATTATTTTATTCAAGTCACAAATACAACCTAAGTGTCACGTCATTAATAAAAGTGCAAACAAATGGCAGAGACTAAAAAAATTTCAAGAATTAACTAATATGACAAAAAAGCTAGGACATATTTAACAAAAAGAGAGATCAAAAATGGATTTTAGCCAAAAATTTAAGTATTTTAGATTTATTAAACAATAACCTTAATACACTCATTAATATTTTCCTATTTACATATATCAAGACAATACAAATTTGTTACTTTTAGTGCAACTATTTATCTTTTTCTTTTAATACTATTATCTATTTATTATTTCATTCTACTTATCTCTTTCAACAATCAATAGGTTTTTTGTAATGAGAATTCAACAGTAAATAGTTAAGAATAATATTTTTTTTTTCTATAAATAAAGTGGTAATAATTATTACATAAAATTCATAAATAAATGCAAGGTTTTAAGTTCAAACTCAAGACATGATATTTTATCTAATAATATCGATATTTATTATTCGAGCTACGATTTTAGGACAATAAAAAATAATATTTATAAAACAAGTTAATGTTACGTTGAACTTTAAATATGTCAATTAGATAAAAATATATTATTTTACAAAATCGACCAATAAAAAAATAACAAGAGTTGAAACAAATGGAGGATAGGGAATCAAATATCTTTTTACACCCTCAAATATTTGAAAAATTTAGAGGGGAACAAAATTAATTTTTAAAATTTAGGCTAAATAGCATCCGTGGTCCCTTAACTTAATTTCGGTTAACGTTTTAGTCCTTTATATTTTTTTTCCGATTTGGTCCTTTATTTTAATTTTCAGTGACAATTTGATCTTTTATGTTTTAAAATGTCAATAATGTTATCTTTTTTTTTTTACAAAAATTCAAAAAATTCATCAAAATTTTCAACCAAAATCCATCAAATTAATTATATTTTTCAATATAATACAAATTTCATCAAATTCAAAACTTAACTCTTCAAATAAACTCATATTTCCATCTATAACAATATCAAATAAAGAATGAAATTTGATAAAATTTTTGTATGAGTTTATTTGAAGATTTGAGTTACGAATTTGATGAAATTTGTATTATATTATAGAATATAATTAATTTTATGGGTTTTGGTTGAAAATTTTGATGAGTTTTTTCAATTTTTGTAAAAAAAAAAGGATAATATTGTTGACATTTTAAAACATAAAAGATCAAATTATCACTTAAAATTAAAATAAAGGACCAAATCGGAAAAAAAAAGATAAAAAACTAAAACGTTAACTGAAATAAAGTTAAGAGTTTAGGGTTTAGGGTTTAGTGTTATTTAGCCTAAAATTTAAGATAAATTAAATGAAATATCATTATCCTTTAAAGTATCGAGTTTAAATTCTCTCAAGGACAACGGTAAGTTAGTGTCACTTTGATTAATAGATTTTTTCTCCTTCCCTATTTTTTTTTTAAAAAGTAAAATATCAACTTAAAAAAAAATAGAAATGTAATTACACAAATCATCACATGTAATGTTAAAACCGCGTAAAAATAAATTAACACTTTTCTTATAATAAAATCTCTTTCCTTGTGAACCCAACGCAAACATAAAACAAAACACCTCTCCTTCTCCTCATTTCAAACCAAACATATTATAAAACACAGATATCTCCATTTTAAGATTCATGAATCATGATTTATGTTTAGAGTAGTAGTATAATAATATTTACATTTACATATCTCATTAAGGGTTGAATTTAAGGACTTCAGTGAAAAATGAAACTTTCTAACACCATTATGCTTTTATGAATACAGTTATGGATCTCTCACAGAGCAACCAAGTGTTAGCCATCATTGGAACTATTACACATAATGAAGCAAATTTGGCAAGTGAATTCAGTGACACCATAAAGAACATTCCTATTTTGTCTCTAACATCATCTGCGGTCAGATCAGAATTATTATCTCCTAGATTGCCACATTTCATCCAAGTAGGTAATGATATTAACATTCACATGCAATGCATTGCAGAAATTGTAGGAGAATTTAAATGGAAAACGGTGACAATAATATATGAACTTAATAATGGGTTTTCCTCTGATCCAGGATTACTACTTAGCCTCTCTTATTCTCTTAGACGTGTTGGTTCTGAGATTGAAAACCATTTAGCTTTTCCTTCCTTATCAACTCTTTCAGACCCAAAAACTACAATTGAAAATGAGCTCAATAAGCTGAAAAATAAGAGTAATAGGGTTTTCTTGATTGTTAATTCTTCTTTAGAGATTGCCAGCATGGTTTGTGAGAAAGCAAAGCAAATAGGTTTGATGGAAAAAGGTTCTGTGTGGATTATCCCAGATGAGGTTGCAGGCCTTCTTGATGCAGTTAACTCTTCTGTTATCTTCAACATGCAAGGTATTATAGGATTTAAAACACATTTCATAGAAACAAGTGAGGCTTTTGGAAAGTTTAAATTCAAATTCCAAAGAAGGTTTGCACTAGAATACCCTGAAGAAGATAACATTAACCCAAGTATCTTTGCACTTCAAGCTTATGATGCAACTTGGGTTATTGTTGATGCTGCAAATAAATCATCACAAAGTAAGTTCAGTCTTGAACAATTCTCAGAAAAGATTTTGTCAAATAATTTTGAAAGACTAAGTGGAAAGACTTTATCAAAGAATGGGCAATTGCTTCAACCGCCATCCTTCAACATAATTAATGTGATAGGGAAAAGTTATAGAGAAATGGCGTTTTGGTCTCCAAAAATTGGTTTTTCCAAGAATATTGTTAACCATAAGGTAATGGAATTAGACATAAATAATGATTCTAGTGAAGTGTTTAGAACAGTTTATTGGCCTGGAGACTTGCAATTGGTTCCTAAGGGTCACACTAATGAGGAAAAGTCATTGAAAATAGCTATACCTTCCAATGGTGCCTTTACTCAATTTGTGAATATGACATATGATCGGAGCAAAAATAAACCTTCCATCACTGGTTTCTCTATCAGTGTCTTTAAAGCAGCTGTCAACCGATTACCTTATAAATTACATTACAATTTTGTTCCCTTCAGTGGCTCCTACGATGAAATGGTTGAACAAGTCTACAATAAGGTATGGTAACTTTTGAATGAGAGATTAAAATAGAGACATAAAGTGACTATGTGTTTAAACTATACTGGATAGTCTCTTTTTATAGGCTCTGAAAGAATATATATACAATCACAACATTAGTTACATAATGACTACGATATCAGACCAATCTTAATTACATAATATTCCTAAAAACAGAATATACTTATGCAAATATCACAACAACAACTAACTGGTTTAGAGTTCTAGCTTTTCTTGTCTCTTTCTTATTTTTGTTGTTTCTTTTGCTCAGTACATATATAAAATTTGGTTTATGATGCAGACATGGGATGCTGCTGTTGGTGATACATCAATAGTGGCAGATAGATATCATTTAGTGGACTTCTCACAACCTTATGTTGAATCTGGCCTCCAAATGGTGGTTACTGAACAACCAGCAAAATCAAAAGAAGCATGGATGTTTTTGGATGCCTTTACAAAAGAGATGTGGCTGACAATGACAGCTATGCATATTTTTGTGGGAGTTGTTATTTGGTTGATTGAACGAGAAGAAAATGCAGATCTAAGGGGATTTGGGTCCATACTTTGGTTTTTAGTCACTGTATTATTTTATGCGCATAGTAAGTCCTCAAACTTGATGTTTAAGTATGTACATTTTGAGTAAACTTCTTATCTACTAAATATTAGCAATAATTGAAGACCAAAACAGTATTTGTTACAATATAGGACAAGGAGAAGTTTTGTTAGGATTTGAGATAAGGAGTTAGTTAAGGAAGTTATTAGTTAATGGGGTAGTTAGGATTTCTCTCTTGTTCTTTCTTATTTTCTCAATAAAAGTGTTCTTTCTTTAATTCTTTTGAATTCAATTTGTGGGTTCCAAACAGTAGGGCTATAATATTGTGGTGTTTCTTCGAATAACTGATAGGTTACTATAGGGTGTTTAAGGCGTACATCGAATAGTATTGAGTAGAATAGGAAGTTTGGTTGTATATTGCCTTTCTGATAATTCCCTCCATATGTAGCCCTTTCCGAGCCACTAACAACCTGACTTTAAATGTCGAAGCACTTAGAGAACCCTCTCTTAAATGATAGCTATCAAGGGACTTGGGCACCCCATAATACCAAGTCCCTATCAACAACTTTCAAAAGTGTTTCCATAACAACCTTTTCAAATTGTATGCCTTGAAGAGGACGCACTAATATAAAGTAAGACATTAAATTTTATCAAAATGCATGTAGAAAATCCCTGGCTTAATTAGTAAAATTCAGTATTCGGATAATATGATACTGATTATAGCTTTTCAATCACACTTTTACGTCATTTAAAAAAATAACAAAGTCCTAATTCTTGATATATTTTCAATATGTAGGAGAACCAATAAGAAGACCATTGGCTCGAACCGTGTTGGCGCCTTGGCTAGTTGCTATTTTCATTGTGACAAATAGTTTCATAGCAAGTTTGACATCCATAACTATTTCACAAGTAAAGCCATCTGTCTTAAGTATTCAGATCCTTAAAGAAAGAAACTCACCAGTTGGGTGTGATGGAAATTCATTTATTGTGAAGTATTTGACAGAAGTACTAAAATTCAAGCCTGAGAACATTAGGAAAATAAATTCCATGAGTGACTACCCTGCTGCCTTTGAGAACAAGGATATAGAAGCTGCCTTCTTTGTCGCACCTCATGCAAAAGTCTTTCTAGCAAAGTACTCATGTAAGGGCCTCATCAAAGCAGGGAACACTTTCAGGCTTGGTGGCTTTGGTTTTGTGGGTTTCTCTCCTCTCACTGTCACTGATTTTTGACATGTTTGGTAGAAGTAAAATGGGGTAATTGAAAGCCAAGACTAAAATTTAAGATAAAATAGATGTTTGACTTAAATGAACTTTTGGTCTCCTAATAGGGGGGTTTAGTCCCACAATTTAACAAGTTTCTGGATTTTTCCCTACAATCAAATTTGTGGTATCGCTGATTTGGACCTCAACAGTGGACTAGAAACCCTATTACAACCTTTTTCCAGATTCACTGATCAAATGAAAACATGTTCTTCTCCGATTCACTATTTCTGGTCTAAATCAGCAACGCAACATCATTAAAATGTAATTCCACATTGTTAACGAATATCACACATCATAAAAAATAAGACTGGAACTAGGATGTGGAGAAAAATCTTGAAATTTGTGAAACAGGACGACTAAAATTCAGAATTTAGAAATGGGGGACTAAAATCTTGTGTTAATTAAAATAAGGTGGACCACAAGTAAATTTAAGCTTAGAAATTTCATTTTACTAGTTCTCATATTTAAACACTCACTATCTGCGTTTCTCCTATTTTCACTCTTACCAAGCTTAAGTTATATGATATTACACACCAGGTTTTAAAAAATAGTTTGCGACCACAATCGTGACCGTATTAGTTGTAATTAACCATATTTTTCTAAAGTAGAAAGCACCAAAACTCTAGCTCCAATTTAAAGCCTTTAACTGTGCATGCTTTTCTTAATTTTTCTAAAACTGATACAACTTTTGTGGTTTGAAATCATAGGTATTTCCAAAAGGTTCCAGTTTGGCTGCCGACATATCAGAGGCACTGCTGAATATGATAGAGAGTGGAGAAACAGAACAACTAGAAAACGATATGTTGAAAGAGATTGAGAATGGAAACGAAGTCAATTGTTCTTCTTTAGAGAGCAACAAGGGGAAAAGTAATTCATCAATTGGCCTTCAGCCATTCCTTGTTCTGTTTTCAATCTGTTCTACTTGTGCTATTATTGGTTTTTTATATCACATAATTTGTTTGATGGTGAAGAATGTAGAAACCTTGCCAGGACACATAGTTGTAACATTAACACAATTATGGCGAATATGGAGATGGACAACCAAATATTTTTCTCAGTGTTGTTCGAAACTCCAATCAAGGATGATGAGAAGAGTAAGCAGTTGTACAGAAATAAGAAGTGCAGAGGAGAATGTCACTAGTAATAGCCAGCAAAGCCCAGTGATGGTTGAGTTTGTTGATATAGTACTGGCTGCTCATGCTTCATGAAACTATTCATGTTTTATACTGCTGTAAAAATTAGTTTATTACTGCCAAGTAGTTAAAGATTTTGGATACTCATTTTCCTTAGATACTATGACGGGTGTGATTGATGTAATGTATCCAGATAAATGGTATCCATCATATTTAGTCATACATGTTCTTTTTTGTATTTTGCAAAGTAGTCATACAAGCTCTTAAAAGACCAAAATTACTTCAAAAAAATCCTTGGATGTAGTATCTATATTAGCTTTTTTTTTTAATTAATAAAACATAGAGTAGGGGATGGTGCCCAGTATCTATGTTAGCTAGCACAAATTAATGTTAATGTTTTGAATGAGAAGAAAATATTGAGAGACATGTTGAATAACACATGTGTTTCACCTACACAGCAGAAATTTTTTATTTAGACTATGAGTGATAAGTACACATAATGACTGGAATACTTATAGACTTTCTATTTATTTACATACTAATATTTTATTTTCAACACTCCCTCTCAAGCTAGAGCATATAAATCAAATGCACCCAGCTTGTTACATATATAACTAATTCTACGACCTCACATTGACTTTGTGAAAACATCTGTCAATTGATCATTAGAATTGACAAAGCTAGTGATGATGTCGCCCGATTGGATCTTTTCTCTAACAAAATGACAATCTATCTCAATATGTTTGGTCCTCTCATGAAAAACAAGATTTGAGGCAATGTGCAATGCAGCTTGATTATCACATATTATTGTCATTGGGCTGGCCTCTTCAAATTGAAGTTCTTTTAGTAACTGTTTCAACCAAATGAGCTCACATGTTACTAGTGTTGTGGCCCTGTATTTTGCCTCAGCGCTGGATCTTGCAACAACATTTTGTTTTTTGCTTTTCCAAGATATTAAATTTCCTCTGACAAGTACACAATACCCAGGAATGAATTGTCTATCAAGGGCGAGTCTGCCCAATCGGCATCTAAGTAATCAACTATCTGAGTATGTCATTTATCTTCATAAGTGAGACCTTTTTCAGGTGCACTTGTGATGTATTTAAGAATCATATTACAGCATCCATATGTTCTTGGCAAGGAGAATGTAACATCCTCTAAATTTATTATTTAAAATAATTAAGACCTATAAATATATATATTTCTCAATATTAACTTAGGTGTGATAATTATTTGCCTTGTTCGACTTATTGTAGTTGATAAAATTATTAGTAAGAATTATTTAATCAATAGAGAAGTTTTATATATAGATGTTTTTTAGTACAAGAAGAATTTGGGCTAAGGGTTTGTGGCTTGGTGTAACCCAACCCATAATAGAAATTTGGGCTTGAAGTTTGTGGCTTAGTTTTTGTATGATCAAGGTTAAGAAAATAATAATAATAAATAAAATAATATTTTCTCCCTTCTATTCATTATTTGGGCCCAACACTATCTACCCTATAATCTCCATTTGAAATTTTCCCTAAAGTCCACAATATTTCCATACTAAGTAATAATAAGCAGAAAAGAATACCGAAACCCTAGCCGTCATCTCCTTCACACCTCATCTTCTTCGTGCATCGAATTTTTCGTGTGAACAACTTCTTGGGGGCTTAGAGCTTCGTACTAGGAAGAAAAACGGCCAAGGTAAGGGCTTTTCCCGGCACAAATTATAGTTAGACCATTGGTTGGATGACATGAAATTAATAATTGTAATTGCTTGCTTTTGAAAGAAAATAAATGTAGACTAATAAAATAAAATAATGAAATCCGAAATCCTTTACGTTGAGTTCGAGATGTAATGTATCTTTTTAAGAAGTAAAATATGAATTTTTATATTATATATATGATAAGGTTTTGATTTCGATGATGTATATGAGTTGGAGTTTGAAGTTTCTTGTGATATATAAAGCTTTAACCTTTATGGTGTAAATGAAGTCAAGTCCCGATTTTTATGTGTACGTGGTGAAAGTTATTATTTAATGATTATTCGTCTATGAATATATGATTCTCATGATAAGGATGTGTGATATGTGATCTTTGTGATGTGTGAATAAGATGATGGTTTTAAAAAGGTGATTTTTTGAATGCATATGACATCATTCTTAGTGGGCTGTGTGCGAGTATAGTTTTAATAATATATGGTCATGTCATGGCATATGCATCTTCGTGGGAGTTGTCTTAGTGGCAGGTTTATTTTCCCATTGGTATGGGTGATTTTTTCTGAGTGGAAGTTGCCTTAGTGGCAGATTTATATCCGGATCATATGGTTTTAGAAGTATGCATTATACATATTTTTTTATATACGATTTACTGTTTGCGCATTTTTTTCTTTTAAATTGGAAGTTTTTACTTTTATACGTTTATGTTATTCTTCTATATGTTTAGCTTTGGTTTGATGTGGACGATGGAAAAACTAACCCTTACAACAACATTTTAGGTACTAATGAGTTCGAGGAGATTAGAGTAGTTGATGAGTATTAACGTGCGGCGAACGTGGGGTAAAAATAGGGGTTTCAAGACAATTTTATAATAATAGGATTGCCGCAATATTTTCTATTTCAATTTTTAAATCTTTGTCACCAAACTTTAATAAGCATTTTTTTGTTCTAGCTTTGAATAAACATTTTTTAATAATATTAAATAAATGTGATTGTTACTAATTATTTAAAAGCATAAATGTTAGATATTCTTACAAAAAAAAATTGTCGTAAATTTTTCTAAAACTATTTTTAAGTAACGTTTTGGATAAAAAAATCTAGGGAGTTACAGAGAACTTAAGAACTGGCTTACCACACTGACATCAAAGGAAATGTCAAGACGGGTGACTGTGAGATAGTTTTATTTTCCAACCAATCTCCTATATCTTCCTGAATCTGACAGAGACTCCCTCGAATTAGGTAGGAGTTTGACATTTGGATCCATAGGAGTATCAACTGGCTTGGCATTTAATAGACCTGTTTCTTCAGGAATATCCATAGCATATTTTCTTTGTGAAATTACAAGGCCATCCTTGGATTGGGCTACCTAAATACCCAAAAAATAACAGAGTTTACCAAGGTCTTTTAGTCTTAAACTGATTTGAAATATGTTATTTCAACTAGAGTATTCTTTGCTGATCACTACTAGTTATGACAATGTCATCCACATAAACAATAAGATAGATGCACCTTTGGGCTGAGTGACGATAAAATATAGAGTGATTGGCTTCACTACGAATCATACCAAACTCTTGTACTATCGAGCTGAATCTGCGAAATCGACCTCTAGGATACTACTATTTAAGACCATAAAGGGACCTGTGTAGCCGACAAACCATGGTGGAAGACTCCCCTTGAGCAACAAACCCTGATGGTTGCTTGATATAAACTTCCTCTTCAAGGCATTTTTAATGTCAAGTTGATGGAGAGACCAATGTCGAATTGCTACAATGGAGAAAAAAGTATGACAGATGCCATTTTGGAAACAGGTGAGAAGGTATCGTTGTAATCCAACCCAAAAATATGAGTATATCCCTTGGCCACCAAGTGAACCTTAAATCCATCAATCTTACCATCAGGGCCAACCTTCACCGTATAGAGGCAACGACAACCTACTAAAGACTTCCCGTGAGGTAAAGGGACCAGTTCCCAAGTACCACTGCTTTGTAGAGCACACATCTCATCAAGCATTGTTTGCCTCCACTCGGGGTAGGATAATGCTTCACCTAGAGATTTAGGAATAGAAACAGAAGACAAAGCAGACAAGCAAGTGTAATGCAAGGGAGAAAGACGATGATAACACAAATCAATATAACGAGGAGATGGATTACGTGTTGAGAGAATATCCTTACGAAGAGCAATGGGAAGGTCATGCTCAAGTGGCAGGGCCGGATCCGGTGGTGGCATCAGAGGAGAGTCTGTAATGGGAATATGTTTGTAGTGGCCGTGGAGGTTGATATGTTTGTAGTGGCTGTGGAGGTTGGGGGGAAGACTCGACATGTTCGATAAGAATAAGAGTGGGCGAAATAGGGATAACTACCTGAGGAGGTTCAGGATTAATGTCCTGATGGTGCTCAATAGCTATATGGGTCGGTTCAAAATATGGTACAAACTCGGAAAAAGGTAACATCAGCTGATGTAATGTATTGGTGTATAGTAGGAGAATAACAATGATAGCCTTTTTGGGACCGATGATAACCGAGAAAGACACACTTGAGTGATGGAGCTGACAGTTTGTCCAGACTAGGAGATAAATTATGAACAAAACACGTGGACCCAAAGACACAAGGAGGTAGTGGGTGAAGAGGGGTATGGGTAAAAAGGACCAAATGAGGGATATTGCCATAAACGAAAGAAGACGACATACGATTGACAAGGTAACATGCCGTTAAGACTGCATCCCCCGAAAAACGGAATAGAACATTACCATGGAGAAGTAAGGTTCGGGTGGTTTCAATGAGATGCCGATTTTTGCATTTGGCTACCCCATTTTGTTAGGGTGTATGAGGACATGACATTTGGTGAAGAATACCATTGGAAGCCATAAAATTTTGAAATTGATGGGACAAATATTCCTGAGCATTATCACTTGTTAAAGTATAAATAGAAACACCAAATTGAGTTTTAATTTCTTGATAAAATTGCTCAAAAATGAAAAACGTTCAAATATATTTTTCATTTAAAATAACCATGTACAATGAGAGTAATCATCAATAAAAGTAACAAAATACTTAGATTCTAAAGTAGACACAGTACGAGAATGACCCCAACGTCAGAGTGAACTAAAGCAAAAGGGGGACGAAACCCCTTTCTTGACTCGATCAGGAAAATGATTACAAGTGTGTTTCCCTAACTGACACGACTCACAGTGTAAAGTGGACAACTTGAAGTAGCTAGAATATCACTAGAAGGGGGGTTGAATAGAGATATTTGTGGTTTTAAAAATTATTTTGAGTTTTAAAGCTTTATCCTCTTCGAGAGGATGAATATCAGAGGTAGTAAATTTAAAGCATAAAGGTTTAGTTGATTACCAAATGATAAAAAGATAGAGAGAAGATAATGACACACATAAATTTATACTGGTTCAGCCAATGAAGGCTATGTCCAGTCCTCACACACTTGTGAGATTTCACTAAGTATAAAAAACGATTAACCTCTCACTGAGGTTGGTTACAATTTGTTGTAAATTTAAAGCATAGAGGTTTAATTGATTACCAAATGATAAAGATATAGAGAGAAGATAATGACACACACAAATTTATACTGGTTCACCCAATGAAGGCTACGTCCAATCCTCACACACTTGTGAGATTTCACTAAGTATAAAAAATGATTAACCTCTCACTGAGGTTGGTTTCAATTTGTGTATTCTAGAGCTTCACCAAGCTTACAATCTTTTCTCTCAGATTTCAACTTCTCTCAAGTGTATCTCACTTGGAAATTACAAGATGATATGATGTAGTTTGGGTTGTTTCTCTTTGTTCACACTTTCTAGATAGATATTTCAGAGATCTAGTGTAAGATTATAGAAAGTACGAAGAGAGGATAAAAATGCTCTTGATAGCCTTAGACTTTTTCTTTTTATGCTTATTTGTGTCTTAAATGAATAAGATCAACCTTCATTTTATAGAGATAAGGAAAAAATTTCTTCAAGAAAGTTGTCCTTTATGACCGTTAACTTAAGTTGTAATGATCCTTGAAGTTTGTCTTGATTTGCAAAATTTCCATTGAATATGTCCTCATTTTTCCTTGTACTTAGGAGGTTGATTTTCACGAAGCTGTCTTGGAGGTTCTACCTTTCTAGAAGTTTGAAACTGGAAAGTACTTTTCCCTTTTTTCTTTTCCAAGACATGTATAGTCTTTACTTTACGTGCCAAATGCAACCTTTTGTACTTTGGTACTTTTAGTCATTTCCAATGTAGGAGGATGAAGAAACATGCAGTCATCCTCTATCGTTCATCCTCTGGCGTGGAACCTCTTTCTGATGACTTTGTATCTTCATGCTATTTATCCACAAATTTATCTTCTTTTATTTTTGTCTTGGATCAGTGATAATTATTTTGACTTATAAAAGTTGTTCATCCTCTGATAGGACGATAGAGCTTCCATAAATTAGGACATGACTTGTACTTTTGCCTTTGGAGTTTCAAACATATGGGTTAGCAAAACATAGCTGTTGGAGGCTTTGCTAAGTTTCCTTGGACTTGTCTTTATTTGCAAGGCTGCCATTTAGCCTTTATCCTCATGTTAAATATGCTGAGAGGATGAGTGTTGCAGTCTATCCTCATATTTGAGTTGTAGGAGGCTGAAGCTTTCATTTGTGATGTGACTTGTGCTTTTTGACTTTTCCTTTTCCCAACAACTGTAGTGTATTGTTTTATCAATAAAGGACATTGTTTTTTGTGATTTTGTACTTTACCTATTTCCCATGTGCACAAATAATTTACATGAGTTCATCCTCTTTTCAATTTCGTTTATCCTCTAACATGAAGTCATCCTTAAACTTTAGCATTGCTTGTCTTTTGACATAGATTCATCTTCTTTTAATTTATGACGTACATTCATCCTCTCTTCAATATTGTATGTCCTCTATCTTAGAGGTTACAATTTCATCCTCCACTTGTTTATCCTCTAACGTAGAGGACATGTTAAAATATGTAAAATTGCACTGCTCTTCATTGATTCATGAATTGCTATTATACAAACTTGATTACACAGATAGTAATAATACTAACTGACATGATAACTAACTCAAGTCATGACTAACTAACTTTCTTAATCCAAACTGAATTAACTAACAACCACTCAACAGTTACATGATACTATATTAATACAAATTAAGGTACTAATATCCTCCATTCTTTAAGGTTGATATGGGTAGGAGTAAAAACATATCATATAATATTTACATTTATCTACTTCATTAAGGGTTAATTATGAGGATGACAGTAAAAGGGAAATATTAATTCTGTTTTGGAATGAGCTTGGACCCTATTCCAACATATCTATATCGATGATAGGCCTATCCACACGAGGCTCATTTAGCCTTAACGACTCTTTCCTCTGCTATCTGCAACACCCAAACTTATCATTAATGGCGAGAACGAAAGTCACTCGATATCCTTTTGGATCTTGCCAGATTTGGCCAAATTCTTTCTATAAATGAAAAGGTCAACAATGAGAAAGGTACACAACTCATTCCATAACACCTCTCATTACACACTCTAACTCACTACGCCAAAAATAGTCTTTTAAAGCGCTTTTTTAAGCCCCTTACAGCGCTTTTAAGCGCTATAGTATCTAGTGCTGTTAAAAGATACAACAACGCTATTGCAAATTAAAAAGCGCTGTAATAGGTAAATATATAGCACGTTTCTCTTAGACTAGTTTTACAGCTCTTTTTCAAAAAAGCGCTGTAATAGGTACATACATATAGCGCGCTTGTATTATCAACTAGTCTTACAACGCTTTTTTCAAAAAAGCGATGTAATAGGTACATATATATAGCATGCTTGTATTATCAACTAGTTTTACAACGCTTTTTTGAAAAAAACGTTGTAATAGGTACATATATATAGCGCGCTTGTATTATCAACTAGTTTTGCTGCACTTTTTTGAAAAAGTGCTATAAAATGTTTAAAAAAGCGCTGTAAAATGATGAAAACATGTCTTTTATGCCATTTTTTTTAAAAAAACATTGTCTTTAAAATGAGATTTCAATTTTTTTTCCAAATTCAGATTCTTATCAACATCAAATATCAAGTACATATCAAATTCAGATTCACATCAAATTCAAATTCTTATCAAATTCAAATTAAGATTCATATTCACAGCAACAAATATCAACAATATCAATTACATATATATTCACAGCAACAAATTACAAGTTCATGACAGTAGCAACAAATATAACAATATTGACAGTAGCAACATATTCACAATATCAATTACATATTCACAACAACAAATATCATGTCAGTTTAGTAGCAATTTCCAGCAATTTCTTTCTTTACCCTATTGTAACAAAAAATAAAACAAACTAATTAGAATAATGGTCAGTTCACACCAAAATATACAATAATAGTTTACAATTTCCAGCAATGTGAAACTCACCTATTAACAAATTATATAACTTTCAGTTGGAGCACATACTAACACCAGTCTTCTTTTATTTCAATTAGATTACTTTCAGAGTATGTTGAATCGAAGTTGTCAAAGTACTATGCGATATAATATTTGAACATAAATAAGTTAGAATCAAACATATATATAGTTTATATATGAAAATCAAAATATAATGAAAAGTTAACTCATAATGACATGACTAGAGGCAATTGATTGAATATAGTAAATTGAAAATATAAAGAAATAGTTTAAACATCTTTTACTTGTAGTTGTGCAGTTGTTAACAACTTCAATAATGTTAAACAAGCTTCATCAATTTGTTTTGATGCTTCATAATTAATTACAACTATCAAATCAAAACAATCAAAAACACCAAAACAAATCACAGTTATACAGTAACGAATTCAGTAATTTGAGGGATGCCAAACATAAAATCAAATGCTTTTGGAGCACCATACAATCAACAAAAGCAACAAAGGATTTAAATCTGAATACATGAATTTTCAACTGCAAGTGACCTCAACAAAAGATTTAAATAACAGTCCACATCTGCAATTTGTGACAACGACATTAACAAATTTTATACATATGTTACAACCGCAATTACGACACATTATTTAACTGCAATATTCCATAATATCAATGATCACAACACGATAGTTAATTAAAAACTGAAATCTCAACCTATAAACAAGACATTTGTTATGATAAAATAAATACCAAATAAACACAAGTTTGAGTGTAACGAGCTATTAAATCGCAACTACATTAAGTGCAATTAAATTAGCAACAAACATACCAACAAATCAATGGGAAGAGACTCAAGTCTTGATTCCGATTTACACTCTTCAATTCTCATAGTTTTCGGCATCCCCAGCAAACCACTCTGTTTAACCAAATTAACACGTGAAAGCATAAGAGGACTTTTATCAAACACTTTACCGTCATTAACCTCACTCTTCTCCTCGAACTTTTATCAGACACTTTACCGTCATTAACCTCACCCGATCCCGAACCTAAAGACTTGTTACACCGAAGCTGAGCAAGAGTTCCAGGTTTCAAATACTTGTTCCCTGAGCTCTTCAATTTTTTTTCTCCTTTTTCCAACCTTCCAATTTCTCTCATTCGGCGTCACTTTCTCCATCGCTATATCACCGTAAAATTCCGATTTGAATAAACAGACTCAATTCAACTTGAAAAAAATATAGAATCACCGAAATTGAATTTACAATAAACTATCATAATAAAAGAAAAACAAAAACAAAATAGAAAATTAATTATTAAATAGAAATTTCAATAAAATGAAGAAAAAAGAAGAGAACTCACATTAGAGACAACAACAATTTTATCAGGTAACAATTTATCAATTTTAGAGACAACAACAAATTAATAAATACAGTACCTAAGACAACAATCACTCAGTAGAGGAGAGGAAAGTTCGTAATAGGGTTCAAAGGGAGAGAACGTATTAAATATGTTTT
Organism: Cicer cuneatum; assembly: GCA_037974295.1. Classification (NCBI taxonomy): domain Eukaryota; kingdom Viridiplantae; phylum Streptophyta; class Magnoliopsida; order Fabales; family Fabaceae; genus Cicer; species Cicer cuneatum. Next base: position 39,722,672 of record JBBPBO010001986.1, read on the forward strand.
TATTTATTAATTTATCAAGTATATATAACTTGAACTGAACTTGTAATTTTACAGCGGTTTTGTCCATAAGCGCTGTAAAAGGCTTTTAAAAATTAAAATTTAAAACATTTACAGAGTTTACAATGCTTTTATACAGAGCGCTCTTAAAAGCGCTGTAAATATAGTGTGAGAGCGCTATATTTTACAGTGCTTTTATAAAAAGCATTGTAAAAATTATATGAGAGCGCTATATTTTACAACGCTTTTATGAGAAGCACTCTAAAAGCGCTGTAAACATTATGTGAAATCGCTATGACCCTACAACAACGCTTTTTCTAAAGCGCTTGTCATTAAAGCGCTGTTGTATCCTCCGTTAATTTTAAAATATTATACAACAGCGCTTTTAGTTATGAAGCGCTTTAAAATGCGTGCTGTAAAATGTTATTTTTGGCATAGTGACTCTTAACTTTGAATTCTTTGACCACACTTACACTCTTGCATGAGCATGATAGTATTTGCAGGTAAAACACCCCCCTTTCCGAGAAGAAAAGTCATCTTTTACCGCCGAATAGATGCTACTTCAGCATCTAATCTAGATCAGATCAAATTCTAACAACATTGTGCTTTTATAAATAAATATAGTACCGAATCTAAGTCTAACGCAAAAGCAACAAAGTTTGGACCTGAGAGAAGTTAATTTATGAAATTTCTAGTGTCATATACTCAGTTGATATTTATAATACAACACCAGTTAGGAGTATTTCTTTAAATAAGGCACTATGCACTTATTTCCTATAAATAGATGATGTATGAAATGCAAAGTATTGTTAAGACAAAATCTCATTTATAAAGTTTTGATGAAAATACACAAAGGTGAATTAAAGATTGTTAATTATGATTCTAAATGTATTATTAATTTAATCTCTGCTTTTGAGTGTGTGAATTCAAAGATAGGTTTCAAAAGAATCAAAGAAAACAGCATAAACAAAGGCAGAGAACATTCTTGACATATTCTGGAAAACGGAGAATGTTCGTCAGGCCGTGACAGCATAAAGACCAATCTTTCTCCATCACTTAATTGAAGTTATTGACTCTGGAAGTTACATGGATATGATCACTACATGGCAGAGAACACATAGGATCTATTCAAATCAAAGAGGACATTCGAATTGCAAAAGAAAAAGACTCTCAAACAAGTCTGTGTAGACAGTTCTGGAAATGACTGTCAAGACTGTTAAAAAAATTTTGAAGTCAAGTCAGTTTCTAGTATGTTCAGAAATCAGTCCAGATTGATTATCAATCTCCAGGAAACCCAAAAGCTAAAGCTCCAGATTGATCATCATTCTCCAGCAACTACACTACAGTTTTCTGCAACAAGGTTCTGTGATCGTTTTCAATCTATTTTAAATGATCCAAAGCTCCAGTTAAAGCCAACAATATTATCACTTATGAGAAGCATTAGAGGATCATTAATTACTCAAGAAAGACTGATCTAAAATGCAACACACAACCCAGTCAAAACAGAAAATAAAGATAGTCAAAAGTTGGATTATTTTTATTTAGAAATAATGCCTCTGGTCAAGCCTGACAAGGGCACTACCAACAGCTCTATTGACTTCCATTTACAGGTCTCAAGCCTATAAAAGGAAGGCCATAGCTCAAGGAAAACGCAGAAGTTCAAGTGCTAACAAGTCTCTCAAAATCATTCACATTTACATACTTGAAATTCTCCAATCACTTACAAGAATCAGTTTGGTTAAATTCGTTTTATTCTGATACATTTATACTGAATTCTTTGTAAAGAATCGAATCTCAAACAAGAGTTGAGACATCTCAGATTCTAAACAATCTCATCATTATTGTAAAACTCAAACCATAAGAGTTAAGTATAGTTTGGGGTAGATTGTAAGAAATCACTATCAAGGTTGGTAGGTGATTTGATTAATCTCTTTCTAGGTGGAATTAGATTAAGTTCTGTAACAAAGATCAAGGTTGATCTAGGCTAGGTGCTGTAAAACCAAGAAGGTTCTTGTTTTAAACACTTAGTGGAAAATCTCACAATTGTGAGGACTGGACGTAGCCCAACTTGGGTGAACCAGGATACATCTGTGTGTGGTATTTCTTATCCTTTATCTCTTTATTCAGTTTGATTGCTTTTCAAGATTAAAAATACAAAACTGTTTTCTGTTTTACAAACTAATCTGAATGTTCTCCGTTTTTCTGATAAACCAAGAACGTTCTCCGTTTTTTTGCTTTCTTAACCAAGAACTTTCTTGAGTTCAAATCTGAAGTTTTTCAGGAAATTTTAAAAAGGGAGATTTACAATTCAAACCCCACTTCCTTGTAAATCAATTTTGCTACTTCAAGTATAACAACAAATAACAAGAGTTCAACACATCTTATCTTCCTCTCCTTACCCTTTTACAATTTCTATCAGGACAATCAGAAGAACAATAACACACAGCAAAGTAACTACATAAAATACGCACTTAGCAATCATTGTCTAATTAAGTCAACTTAAATATCAAGGGTTTATGCAACAATAAAATGTGATAGCGTTGTGTACCTTATGATCATAGTCTCCAATCTTCAAAGTGTTAGATATCCATCTCGAATTTGCTTTGCTAATAATATTATTGTAATTTTCTAATTTTATATACATACATGTATTAAATATATTTGATTTTTTTTATATATTAGAAATTAAAATCTCATCTCTATAAAAACAATTTTTTTTTAATTTTATTATTGTCTAATAGTAATTATTTTGTTATAGTAATAATAATTTATTTGATTTTTAAATTTATAATTATATATATATATATATGAATGGGTGTGGGCGGGGAAACTCGAAAGACGTTGCAGGCGATGGGGTCTAAATTTCACACCCGCTAAAAACGGGAGCGGGTGCAGATTATCTCCGATTAGTCGGGTGCGGGGATGAGGAAGGCAAAACTCGCCCCGTTGCCATGTCTAGCGGTTCGTAGGTATACCAACGAATTATGTCACTCAAAGTATACATTGCTGCTTCTTCTTCTGCGTCTACCTAGTCTCTTGATTACACATATATTCATGTTCCCTTTCCTTGCTTTCTTTTATGTTACCATTTTCAATTTTAGATAGTAAGAGAAGTTCTATGAATTTAAGAAATCAATGAGAGATTATTGACTAAACCACTCAATTCGTCTATGACTTTGTAAGATACTCTGAAATAGATAGAGCTTATGAATATTTTAAATGCCGCTCATACTCTGTGAAGTGGACTTACTCTCAAGTTTGACACAACGATGGACTTGAGTAACAGTTCACATAATCAAATACCTATTTGAAATATTTGTAATCTCAAAGACATTTCTAGAAAGTGTATTACAAAGTTTAGGATGAAATTGGAGATTTACTCGACATGATTCTATTGAAATCATAGAGGAATTGAGGACCCTATCAAGAATGTGATATTGAGGACCCGCACAAAGTAGTTGATTTTGATTCTGGTTCTTCTTAGTTGACCTAATTTCTGTTTTTGAATCTGAGAAGGATGGATGAGTTAATCTTCTAGTGAAGAAAGCCACGACATCATCTTAAAGGAGGTAGTATCAATGTTTAGAAGCAACTAAATGTTGGAACCAAGTCGGTTCTAGGTACTTAGGATTTTGATGTTTACAAAAGCACTCCATGTAATCTTATTTTGTACCTTGAATTATTACATTAAATACCACCAGAAAATGAAGTTTGCAGAGGCAGAAAATGCATCCAGAATGCATCCTGGAATTACCAGAGGATATACCAGGATGTCAAAACACTACCAGAGGATATCTTTGCTGGCCCAGATAAGAAGGAAGCAAAGTCAGAAGGAGACCTGGACCAGACCAGAGGGAAGCCTGCCAGAGGGAGAGTTTGTTGGAACCAAGTTGGTTCTAAGTACTTAGGATTTTGATGTTTACAAAAGCACTCCATGTAATCTTATTTTGAACCTTGAATTATTAAATCAAATGTCACTAGAAGCTGAAGTAATAAGAAGCAGAAGATCAAAGTGTTCCAGAGATTGAATCCTGAAGGTACCAGATGATACTCCAGGATGTCAAAACGTCACCAAAAGATATCTTTGCTGGCCCAGATCAGAAGGAAGCAAAGTTAGAGGGAAACCTGGACCAGACCAGAATGAAGCCTGCTAGAGGGAGACTTGATCCAGACCAGTAGGAGTCAAAGTCAGACTTAATCTAGAAGTTATTCTGACCAGAAGATGGCTTGGCAGTGAAATAATAAACAGCCCAGACATGATCCAGACTTAATCAGAGGGTAAATTAATGGGTCCAGAACAAAGGAATTAATCCAGATTTGACCCTGGCCAGAAGATAGCATGGTTCAGGGTATGAAACTAAGTCCAGACCAGAAGAAATGATCTCCAGAATTGATCCAAAACTGATCCAAATCAGAAGGTAAAATGTCCAGACTGAAATATTATTTGTCCAGATTTAATTTCAGTTTAATCTAGATGAAGTCCAGAATTGGTCCAGATCAGAGGGAAGATTTTCAGATCAATGGTTCAGATTTAAGTATTTGGCCCAGGGTTGGCCGAGATCAGAAGATCATACCATGGCCCAGTGTTGGCCGAAATCAGAAGGTCAGAATGTGTGGTCCAACAGTGGCCGAGATCAGAGGATCACAGCAGATTAGTTTGCCAGACCAGGATGGCCGAGATCAGAAGATCAAAAGGTTAGAAAGTGTGGTCCAGGGTTGGCCGAAATCAGAGGATCACAACAGATCACTTAGTATGGTCCAGATGTGGACTAGCGCAGAAGATCAAATGGTCCAGATTTTAATTTATTTTGATCAAAGTATTAAAAAGATTTGTTACAAAAATAAAGTGAAGTATTGTGGAATTCAGGAGCTGTTGGCGGGAAGAAACCAAAGACATGATTGCCCAGTTATTTTTGAAAGAAAATCTGAAGCGTAAAAAAAGATATGTTTTTTATTTAAATGAAGCCCAATTGGTCAAGATATTTTTGCAAGAGAAACCAACAAGATTCAGCTCGAAATTAAGCTTGGAAGAGGTCCTGATCTGCATCTATAAAAGGAGGCTTAAGGCAGAATACTTAGCATCGAAAATCACAAAAGAGTCATACACTTCCGAAAGCAAACACTCAAGTTTTCAGTGAGGTTAATTGTGAGTTCCAGCTTTCTAGAAGCAAGCACTCGTGTTATTTTCTTTCCCTTGTGTTAGATCTAAGTTGTTGAAGTAGAGTCTACAATCTTAGGGAGTCAAAAGGGGCAGCAGATTACTTGGCAATTAGATTCAAGGCGTTGTAATTCCTTCTACAATCTGGGGTTATCAGATTGGCAGGAGAAGACTTGACTTAGGAAGTCAAGGTGCTGTATTCCTCAAGAGTCTAGGATTGTTAGACTGTTTGAGAAGACTTACTTGGAAGGTCAGTGGTATTGTTGTAATTCAAGGTTTGAATTAGTTAAATCCTTCAAGGTGAAGGGACTGGACGTAGCCTCGTTAACGGTGAACCAATATAAAAATTCTGTGTTTTTATTTTTACTTTATATCCGCTGCTAACTCTATTTTTTTTCATACATCAAGTTTTTTTTTAAAAGTATAAAAACAGGAAAAGTATTCAAGTTAGTCAAACACAATTCAACCCCCCCTTCTCGTGTTTGCACCTTCAATTGGCATCAGAGCTCGGTCTCAAGGCATAATCCAGAGATGAATTGGGAGGCAACATCAACAGACCACCACTATTTGATGGAGAAAGGTTTGAGTATTGGAAGGAAAAAATGAGAAGTTTCTTCATATCTCAAGATCCTGAATTATGGAAGATGGTAGTCAAAGGATACACTACACCTACTGATCCAGAAGATCCAACTAAAGAACTAGACATAGATGATATGAAACCAGATCAGAGCAGATTATACAAACCTCATCACAAGTCCAGAAACATCATGATCAGTGCCATCACATTCAAGGAATTTGACAGATGCACAGATAAAGAAATAGCAAAGAGCATATTCGACAGTCTGGTTCTGACCTATGAAGGAAGCCCGCAGGTTCAAGAAGCAAGGGCTAACATACTGGTCAAAGAGTATGAGCTGTTCAAGATGGAAGAGGATATAGAGATTGAAGCAATGTTCAACAGATTTCATATTCTGGTATCAGGTTTAAAAGTATTAAAGAAAAGCTACACCATTGCAGATCATGTAAAAAAAAGATCCTCAGAAGCTTATCAGCCAAATGGAGACCAAAGGTTACTGCAGTGCAAGAAGCTATTGATTTGAATACCTTAAAGCTTGAAGATATGATCAGCTCCCTCAGGTCTCATGAAATAGAGCTAAATGCAGATGAACCTAAGAAGAAGAAGAATTTGGCTCTGATGTCGAAACAGAAGAAAGCTACAAGGGCAGCATTAGAATCAGAGGATAGTGACAGTGACTGTGATGATATGGCTTACTTAACTTAAAAGACGGTTAAGATATGGGAAAACAGGAAGAGGAGAGGTTCCAAGAAGAAACATAACAACAAAGATAAGGAAGAATCTGACAAGAAGAACATCATCTGTTATGGATGCAATGAACTTGGACATATCAAGATAGAATGTCCAAATCTGGAAAAAGGCAAACAGCACAAGAAGAGTTCTAGATTCAGAAAGAAGGGTCTGATGGCAGCCTGGGATGTATCAGAATAAGAAGAAGAATTGTCTGATGAAGAAGAGGCATAAACAGCAATGATGGTACACATTAGGTCTGCCTCTGGACCTCATTAAGGCACAACTTTAGGAAGGAAAACAGGAAGAAGGAAGAATGATCAAAGCAGTCATTCTGGCAAGTCTGGAGGCACATCAGAGGAAGCAATTCTGGCTCTGATGGCTCATAACAACTCAAGCTCTGGATACAACTCAGGCTTTAAAACAGATTCAGAAGATGAAGACAATGAGGTATTTTCTGATCTCTCTAAATCTGAATTAATTGATGCTGTAAAAGACTTGTTAAATGCAAACAATAAGATGTCTTTAAAACTGAAAACTCTTAGGGAAGATAAGAAAAATCTAACCAAAGAAGTCCATGTTTTAAAGAATCAAAATTCTGAGTATGCAACTGAAAACAAAGATTTTAAAACTGAAGTTGCAAGACTCAAATCTGAAAATCAAACTCTCAAAAGTAATATATGTTCAACTTCCAAAACTGTTTGTGAATCTGATATGCATGAACAATTTTTTCAAAACTTTATTTCTATTGGAATGGAAAGAAGTAAATATGCATCTATGATTTATGGAAACAGTAACACTGGAAAGAAAGGTCTTGGTTTTACAGAAACGATTACTGAAAGTAAAGTTGTTCATTTTGATGTTTTATGCATTGTTTGTGCTAAGAAAGGTCACTCTGAACTATCCTGTCCAATGGTAAAATCTGAACAAGATCAGAGAGCTGTTAAGACTAACAAACCTGGACCCAATCAGTTCTGGATACCAAAAGATCAAATTGTCTATGTTGCAGATATTCTGAGCAACCAGAAGGAGACACCAACAATGGTGTCTGGACAATGGATGTTGGCAATGCACAAGCAGAAGAAGGTTTATGTTCCAACATCTACCAAACAGAAGCCAAGTGACTCTGGTAGAAGAAGAACTGGTCAACACAATACCCACTGGAACCAGAATCTGAATCAGTACAAGAACCTGAACCAGCATAATTACCAGAATCAGTATAATCACCAGAATCACCATAAGTTCTAGAATCACCAGAGGAACATGGTGTATCAGCCGAAGCAGAAAGAGAGGAATCAGAATCAGGAGAGTTCTTCAAACACTCCAGTGAGATTCATCAAGACTACAAACCTGGAAGGGAATTCAAATCCCCTCATCCAAACCATGTAATCACAGAACATACAGATTAGGAATCTGAAAATCAGAAGCAAGAGGATTTTCAGTGTTAAACTGAAACTGTTGACATAGAGGTTACATCTTGCTGTAAATACTATTATTATTTGATATTTATGTTTACTGTGATAACAAGAAGCTTGATCTTATCAAATCAAAGCTAGATAAGTATTCTGCAGGTTTTCAAACTGTCAGAGGAATCAGGTGATTCACACGAATTGAACACTTCACCAGAAGCAAGATAAAGATAGTGCAGGTTCACCAGAACCAAAGGGAGCAGAATCAGAAGTAGAAGAAACAGAAGTACCTGGAAAGGTAGAGGATACAAGCAAGTCAGCAACACATGAAAAAACTTCAAAAGATAAATCTAATCAAGTCAAAAACAGCCAAGATAAGTCAGAAGAGAAATCTGGATATTTACCAGAATCAGAAGGTGTTACAGATTTACCAGATCCAGAAGCTGATTTATCAAAATCAGAAGCTGTTACAGATTTACTAAAACCAGAAGCTGATTTATCAGAATCAGAAGGTGTTACAGATTTACCAGAATCAGAAGTTGATGCAGACAACCAATGTTGATGAAGCTTTGGCAGAGGAAGGTTAGATACTTGCAATGCAAGAAAAGCTGAATGAATTCCAAAGGAATGATGTTTTGTATCTGATATACAGACAAAACAAAAACATTATTGGAACCAAGTGGGTGTTCAGGAATAAACTCAATGAAAAAGGTGAAGTGGTAAGGAACAAAGCCAAATTTGTTGCTCAAGATACAGTCAACAGGAAGGTATAAATTACACTGAGACTTTTGCTCCAGTGGCCAGGTTAGAAGCAATTAGAATTTTTTTATCATTTGCTGCTAATCATGATATAGTTCTGTATCAAATGGATGTTAAAAGTACATTCTTAAATGGCTATATAAGTGAGAAAGTCTATGTCAAACAGCCCCCCTGGACTTGAAAATTCTGATTTTCCAAACCATGTTTTTAAACTTAAGAAATCTTTATATGGTTTAAAACAAGCACCAAGAGCATGGTGTGACAGACTTAGCAACTTTCTGCTTAAGAATGAATTTAATAGAGGCCCGATTGATAATACTATATTTAGGAAATCCATTAAAAATGATATTTTGATTATTCAAGTTTATGTTGATGATATCATATTTGGATCGACTAATGGCACTTTGTGCGAAGAGTTTTTTGACCTAATGCAGAAAGAGTTCCAAATGAGCATGATGGGAGAACTTAAGTTCTTCCTGGGAATTCAGATTCATCAAGGTAAATCAGGTATACTCATTCACCAATCTAAATACACTAAAGAACTTATTAAAAAGTTCAAAATGAGTGAATGTAAGCCTATGGCCACCCCATGCACCCAACCTGCTCACTTGAGAAACATGAAACCAGTCAAAAGGTAGACCAGAAAACATACAGAGGTATGATTGGATCCCTTCTTTATTTAACTGCTTCTAGACCTGACATTTTGTTTAGTGTTTGTGTCTGTGCCCGATTTCAAGCTGACCCTAGGGAATCCCATTTAACTGCTGTCAAATGAATTTTGAGATACCTTAAAGGAACCACCAACCTTACTTTGTTATACAAGAAAACCCGCACCTACAAACTCAAAGGTTTTTGTGATTCCGACTATGCTGGAGACAAGCTGGAAAGGAAAAGTACAAGCGGCAACTGCACCTTCCTAGGTGATAATTTGATCACTTGGTCAAGCAAAAGACAAAGCACAATTGCCATGTCAACAACTGAAGCTGAGTATATATCAGCAGCAGGATGCAGTTCACAGTTACTCTGGATGAAACATCAACTTGAAGATTACAACATCTTTGAAACCAATATCCCTTTGTTCTGTGATAACACTTCAGCCATAAACCTAACCAAGAACCCTATCTTACACTCTAGAGCCAAACACATTGAAATAAAACACCATTTCATTAGGGACCATGTTCAAAAAAGGACTTTAAGCATCTAGTTTGTGGACACTGATCATCAATGGGCTATCATCTTCACCAAAGCATTACCAGAAGATAGGTTCGAGTTCATCAAGAAGCATATCATCATTATCTCCATATCTGACTAGCTCAAGTAGTCATCTTAGGAGTTTTTTTTTAATTTTCTTGTAATTTTATTTTATGCTTTTTAATTTTCTATTTTTAGTTTCTATAATTTGTAAAGAGAAAAACAAAAAATTACAAAAATAGTAGGACCTCTTTTTGGCTGATGACAAAAAGAGGGAGAGAGAGAGTAAAAGGAGAAATAAGTAGAAAAGGAGAGATAAAAAGAAAAGAGGAGCGAAAAAGAAAGAGATGAAAAGAGATGGAGTTGAAAAGGAGAAGAATCAGGGAGAGAGAAAAAGAAAGAGTGAAAAAGAGAAGAAGTTGAAAAGGAGAGGACACAGGGAGAGAGAAAAATAAAGAGAGAAAAAGAAAGAGTGGAAAAAAGAAGGAGTTAAAAAGGAGAGGCTATGTAAAGGGAGAAAAGAAAGAGAGAATAAAGAAGGAGTTGAAAAGGAGAGGAGAAGATAAGAAAAGAAAGAGTGAAAAGAGAAGTAGTTGAAAAGGAGAAGAAAAAGTCAGTATCAGACTTAGGGGGAGAGATTGGTCTGAGGGGGAGTAATTCAAGTCTTCGAGTTATAAACTAGCAAAATAAGTTAAGGTTTTGTCATCATCAAAAAGGGGGGATTGTTGGAACCAAGTTGGTTCTAAGTACTTAGGATTTTGATGTTTACAAAAACACTCCATGTAATCTTATTTTGAACCTTGAATTATTAAATCAAATGTCACCAGAAGCTGAAGTAATAAGAAGTAGAAGATCAAAGTGTTCCAGAGATTGAATCCTGAAGGTACCAGAAGATACTCCAGGATGTCAAAACATCACCAGAAGATATCTTCGCTGGCCCAGATTAGAAGGAAGCAAAGTCAGAAGGAAACCTGGACCAGACCAGAATGACGCCTGCCACAGGGAGACATGATCCAGACCAGTAGGAGTCATAAGTCAGACTTAATCCAGAAGTTATTCTGACCAGAAGATGGCCTAACAGTGAAATAATAAGCAGCCCAGACTTGATCCAGACTTAATCAGAGGGTAAATTAATGGGTCCAGAATAAAGAAATTAATCCAGATTTGACCCAGACAAGAAGATAGCATTGTTCAGGGTATAAAACTAAGTCCAGACCAGAAGAAATGATCTCCAGAATTGATCCAGAACTGATCCAAAACAGAAGGTAAAATATCCAGACCGAAATATTATTTGTCCAGATTTAATTTCAGTTTAATCCAGACCAAGTCCAGAATTGGTCTAGATCAGAGGGAAGATTTTCAGATCAATGGTTCAGATTTAAATATTTGGCCCAGTGTTGGCCGAGATCAGAAGATCAGACCATGGCCCAGTGTTGGTCGAAATCAAAAGGTCAGAATGTGTGGTCCAACAGTGGCCGAGATCAGATGATCACAGCAGATCAGTTTGCTAGACCAGGATGGCCGAGATCAGAAGATCAGAAGGTTAGAAAGTGTGGTCAAGGGTTGGTCGAAATCAGAGGATCGCAGCAGATCACTTAGTATGGTCAAGATGTGGACTAGCGCAGAAGATCAAATGGTCCAGATTTAATCATGAGGATTAACGGTGGAGATTTTAATTTATTTTGATCAAAGTATTAAAAGGATTTGTTACAAAAATAAAGTGAAGTATTGTGGAATTCAGGAGCTGTTGGCGGGATGAAACTAAAGACATGATTGGCCAGTTATTTTTGAAAGAAAATCTGAAGCTTAAAAAAAGATATGTCTTTTATTTAAATGAAGCCCAATTGGTCAAGATATTTTTGCAAGAGAATCCAGCAAGATTTAGCTCGAAATTAAGCTTGGAAGAGGCCCTAATCTGCATCTATGAAAGGAGGCTCAAGGCAGAATACTTAGCATCGAAAATCACAAAAGAGTCATACACATCCAAAAGCAAACACTCAAGTTTTCAGTGAGGTTAATTGTGAGTTCCAGCTTTCCAGAAGCAAGCAGTCGTGTTATTTTCTTTCGCTTGTGTTAGATCTAAGTTGTTGAAGTAGAGTCTACAATATGAGGAAGTCAGAAGGGGTAGCAGATTACTTGGCAATTAGATTCAAGGAGGTGTAATTACTTCTACAATCTGGCGTTGTCAGATTGGCAGGAGAAGACTTGACTTAGGAAGTCAAGGTGCTGTATTCCTCAAGAGTATAAGATTGTTAGAATGTTTGAGAAGACTGACTTGGAGGGTCAGTGGTATTGTTGTAATTCAAGGTTTGAATTAGTGAAATCCTTCAAGGTGAAGGGACTAGACGAAGCCTTGTTAACGGTGAACCAGTATAAAAATTCTGTGTTTTATTTTTACTTTATATCTGCTGTTTTATTTTATTCAGATCAATGGTTCAGATTTAAGTATTTGGCCCAGGGTTGGCCGAGATCAGAAGATTAGACCATGGCCCAGTGTTGGCCGAAATCAGAAGGTCAGAATGTGTGGTCCAGTAGTGGCCGAGATCAGAGGATCACAGCAGATCAGTTTGCTAGACCAGGATGGCCGAGATTAGAAGATCAGAAGGTTAGAAAGTGTGGTCCAGGGTTGGCCGAAATCAGAGGATCACAGCTGCAAGACCCTTAAATTTAAAAATTAAATTATGGATTTAATATTAAACGTATTTTTGGGATATCTGTAAAATATTTAATATATGTATGTTTTGTGTGATTATATATATATATAAATATTTATTTTTGGAAGATGAATTAAAATTATTGGATGAAGAGTAAATTAATTTAATTACGAGTAATTAAATTATCGGACAGATAATTAAGAGGTTATCAGCTAATTTCGACAAAACCGGTTAAGTGCTGGAGGGTCCAGCAATATTATAGTATTATTTTTGATTAGGTGGCACCCATATATGCCTATATATAGGAGTGAGAAGGAAGGGCAAAGACAGAAAACACTTTCTCCTCCATACTGCATGTAACAGTAACGTTCTCCTTCTTCCTCCCATTCTGATTTCTGTTTCCCGTTCAAAAAAAAAAAGGGAGTTCCTCAAAAGTGAGATTACTTAGAAATCCAAGCACCAAACCACCAAGCACTAAGAACAAAAGTTGTTCCTCTCCTCATTACGGAGCCAGAGAACCCACTTTGGTAGCGGCAAACGCAAACGCAAACGGGGGTAAGGGGCACCTTCCACTTTTTAGATTGCACTACGGCTGTAAATGCATACTGTTATGGCATTAATAATGTTTCATTATTGTTTTTGAAGAAAAACTGTTTTGCATGTCGTTTTGAAGGATGAAAAATGCATTATGTTGATGTTTTAAATGATCTGTGATGTTGCTGTGTTGGTTGATATACCAACCTTGTTCTGTTTATGCGGGAAAGTTGGAAAATGTTTTGCATATTATTTTCGGGATGATCAAAATGCATATGTTGATAAAACGCTTGTGCATGTTGTTATAAAATGCGAAAAATGCATTCTGTCGAGGTTTGATGATCTGTGATGTTTGCTGTTTTGACTGAATACATCAATATTGTTCTGTTTGTGTGGGAAAGCTGGAAAATGCTTTGCATGTTGTTTTGGTTGTGAAAGAATACTGGAAAATACTTTGCATGTTGGTTTGGGAATGCTCAAAATGCAAATGTTTGGAAATGCATGTTTTGTTTTTGAGTTTGACATTCTGTTTTAGGTGAATTAAGCAAAACTGTGATGTTGTTCTGGTGTTGGTGATTCTGTTTCTGTTATGGTGAAATAGTCTGGTGATGATGATGGTTTAAAAAGAAAAGGATTTAAAATTGTGGAAGTGTTTTCTGGAAAATCTGTTGTTGATGAAAAATGTTGAGTTTTGGGGTTTCAAAAGAATGGTGATTTTATTTTGGTGTTGTGTTGGTTTTTCAAAGAAAAGAATTTGAAAACGTGTTGAAGTTTTCTGCGAAATTTCACTAAATTCGAAGGTGTATTCGAATACGGCATGAGTGTATTCGAATACAGCCTGCAAAACTTCAGTTTTATTCAAATTTTTGAACTTGTATTCGAATACAAGCCTCTGTATTCGAATACAGATAAGGGATTTTTGCTTCTGACTTAGCTTCTGTATTCGGCTACGAGCCTGTCGTATTCAAATACAGGACTGCAATTTTTGCCACTGTATTCGCATCTCTATTCGACTACGACAACCTCGTATTCGAATACAGAATGCTGATTTTTCACTGTTTTGCCTTTGTATTCGAATACAAGGGAGCTGTATTCGAATATAGCTTGCTTTTTTTTCAAAAATTTCAGTTTTAAACAATGGTTTATGAACTTAAAGAGTTGGGAAAACATTGGGAAGGTTTGTGATGAATTAAAATGGTGTTTTTGAGATGATTTGGGGTGGTGATGATGAGGTTCTGGAGTTCTCTATTGATGCTGTGAAAAATGCTGAGTTTACACTATTGTAGCCTCTGTATTCGAATATAAGGAAGCTGTATTCGAATACAGAGTGTTGATTCTACACTGTTGTAGCTTCTGTATTCGAATACAAGGAAGCTGTATTCGAATACAGATTCAATTTTTCCAGAAAACTCAATTTTAAACACGTGTTTATAAACTTTAAACAATGGTTTATGAACTTAAAGAGTTGGGGAAAACATTGGGAAGACTTGTGATGAATTAAAATGGGGTTTTGAGATAGTGTGAAGTGGTAATGATGTGGTGCTTGAATATTTTTGTTGATGTGATGACAATGAAATTATTTGGGTTGAGGTGATTTTGGGGAAATGATGGAAAGGATGAATTTTGCTGATGTTTGCATACTGTTTTCAGTGAAGAAAAAACATTGCATGTCCATGCATTGCATAGTCAGGTGGTGACCGCGATGGGCCACAGAGTTAATGCAGTAACCGTGACGGTCCGCGAAGTTAAGTAGTAACCACTGTGATGGGCTACGAAATGGCCGCGTGTTCGTGGTGGTCCATTCTATCCGTGCGAGGATTTAACTTTTGTGTATTTGGCCTGTGAGAGGCTAATACACGTGAATGTAGTAATCTTGATGGGTGGTAGAGTGGCCGCGTGTTCGTGGTGGTCCATTCTATTCGGGTTCGGAATGACCGCGTGTTCGTGGTGGTCCATTCTATCCGGGCTACGGAATGGCCGCGTGTTCGTGGTGGTCCATTCAAATACATCAAACGTGCTGGTCTGTTGAGCGACTGCACTGGTACTGGTCTGTGAGCGACTGTACCTTGGTATATGTAAAACGTGCTGGTCTGTTGAGCGACTGCACTGGTGCTGATCTGTGAGCGATTGCACCATGGTCATGTTGGCCATTAAAGTCAAACATATGTAAATTGTGCTGGTCTGTGAGCGACTGCACCTTGGTCATTCCATGAACTTGAGTACGTGAGCATATACATATTTCATCGGGGTGGTTGACCGGTGGGTCATGATTTGGATATGTGTTGATGATTGGAAATTGATAAGTGTAAGTATATTGTGGAATCTGAATTTTTTTTTATGAATGATTGTGATTGTTGAGTTGATGGTTGTACTTACAACATGTTTTCCATATTAATTTGGTTGCTGTTAGAAAAGGCATAGATGTCGTGAAATTTCAAAATGAGCATCCTTATTTATCATCATTATTATATGATAAGCCATTGATATGTTTGTTACTGTTGATATAAATGCTATGTGTTAATTGTTAATTTCGGTTGGTGACCCTTTACTATTATTGTGGAAATTGGGCTTTTCCCTCAGATGATACCCAAACCCGTCCATCGGCGGTTACACTAACGACGGAGACGTCGTTAGTTTCCCTGATCTTTACGTACGGAGTATTCGTGGGCAACGTAGAGGGATGGACAACTGGGGTGAAGACGAGACTTGTGGAGGAGGCGGTGGAAATTGCTTGCTACTGTAGCTTAGTGCATGATCAGACTAGACTTTTGTATAGGGTCTTGAGTTTGGGAAATGTAATTGGTTATTTTGGGAATTATTCTATAACTTTTCCGCACTCTGATAATATTTTGGTGGGTCCAAGATACAGCTGTTGGATGTATCTTTATTTTGTTATGTTTTGAAAAATTAAATTCCCAAAAATAATTTACTTGATTAATCATGATGTAATTATTTAATTACTTCTCTATTTTGGATTACGACGTCGAACAACTTTTAATTTGAATTGATTTTAATTCTTTTAAATTAATAATTTTGAAAAAGAAAATTCCTTTTATTTATTTTAAAAAAGAAAAATAAAATAAAAATACACTCGCGCTGTGTTTTAAACTCGGGGTGTTACAACAGCAGATCACTTAGTATGGTCCAGATGTGGACTAGCGCAGAAGATCAAATGGCCTAGATTTAATCATGAGGATTAACAGTGGAGATTTTAATTTATTTTGATCAAAATATTAAAAAGATTTGTTACAAAAATAAAGTGAAGTATTGTGGAATTCAGGAGATGTTGGCGGGAAGAAACTAAAGACATGATTGGCCAGTTATTTTTGAAACAAAATCTGAAGCTTAAAAAAAGATATGTTTTTTATTTAAATGAAGCCCAATTTGTCAAGATATTTTTGCAAGAGAATCCAGCAAGATTCAGCTCGAAATTAAGCTTGGAAGAGGCCCTAATCTGCATCTATAAAAGGAGGCTCAAGGCAGAATACTTAGCATCGAAAATTACAAAAGAGTCATACACTTCCAAAGCAAACACTCAGGTTTTCAGTGAGGTTAATTGTGAGTTCCAGCTTTCAAGAAGCAAGCACTCGTGTTATTTTCTTTCCCTTGTGTTAGATCTAAGTTGTTGAAGTAGAGTCTACAATCTGAGGGAGTCAGAAGGGGTAGCAGATTACTTGGCAATTAGATTCAAGGCGTTGTAATTCCTTCTACAATCTGGGGTTGTCAGATTGGCAGGAGAAGACTTGACTTAGGAAGTCAAGGTGCTGTATTCCTCAAGAGTCTAGGATTGTTAGACTATTTGAGAAGACTGACTTGGAGGGTTAGTGGAACTGTTGTAATTCAAGTTTGAATTAGTGAAATCCTTCAAGGTAAAGGGACTGGACGTAGCCTCGTTAACGGTGAACCAGTATAAAAATTATGTGTTTTTATGGTTACTTTATATCCGCTGCTAACTCTGTTTTTATTCATACATCAAGTTTTGTTTTAAAAGTGCAAAAACAGGAAAAGTATTCAAGTTAGTCAAACGCAATTCAACCCCCCATTCTCGTGTTTGCACCTTCACTAAAGTTCCTGTCATAAAAAGAACCAAACGATGGTTATCTTTAACTTCACTCGATTTAGCTCTTTTAAAGTGAGAAGATCATAAAGTTGGTTCTCTAAAATTACCAACAATTTTGCTACCCACACCCCTCAATTTTTTTTAAAAACAAAATACCTAAAGTGCCATTTCTTATTTATTAAATATTTAACCCTAACCTCTTATTCATTCTATCTTTATTAAATATTTTCTCGATCATATTAAATTTTTAATAGTTGTTGTCATAATGTGTTTTAACTTATATTTTTTCGCTTATTTTATTTCAGGATTGTGAGAATTAAGGATGTTTAGCAATGGAAAAAATTTAAAAGAAGCTGTGATTGAACATCAAGAGGTTGAGCAATTGGTTAAAAGCTCGGGATTATATTCGTTGCTAAAATGCAGTTACGAAATGATCAACAAACGGATCATTTCTGCTTTTGTAGAGAGGTGGCATTGAGACACCAACATCTTCCATCTTCCAGTAAGGGAGATGATGATTACTCTGGATGATGTCTCCTCTCTGCTGCATATACCCATCACCAATGCATTCTTCAGTGTTAATGTATTTAACAAGGAGGACAATGCAAATTTATTAGCTGAACTTCTCAGAGTTACTGAGGTTGCTGCTTATGCTGAGTTTAATGTCATGCAGACAACCACAGTTTGATTTAGTTGGTTACTTGAAGTATACCATCAGCGTTGTCGTGATCAACATTGGCATATGGCTGCGAGGGCATTTCTATTATTTTTGGTTGGTTGCACCCTCTTCAGTGACAAGAGTACCTTCGTAGTTAGCGTTGCCTATGTAGAATGCTTTTGAGACCCCAATTCATGCAAAGGATATGCATGGGGTGCTGTTGCTCTTGCTTACCTATATGAAAATCTCCGTGAAGCGAGTATGCATCAAACTGGAACGGTTTCAGGGTATCTGACACTCTTAGAGGTAAACTCTATGGTTGTTTATTTTGTTGATAATTTCTATTATTAATTCTAAACTAATGATATGTTATTTTATATGTTTAGGCTTGGGTCTATGAGTATTTCCCAACATTATGTGTAGATTGTTGTAGACCATATCCTAAATATGTGGAGGACAACCTTAGAGCACTTCGATGGAAGCCAAAGAGGGATAAGAGTTTGGTTGTTCCATTTAGGAAAGCTCTTAACGAGATTGATGTTGATCAAATATGCTGGACACCCTACGAAGAACATCAAGTGAGGCGACCTTTTAAGAATGTTTCATTATTTAGAGGGTGGATACACTGGGATCCAAAGATGTATGCTCATTTGCCAGATAGGTTATTGCGTCAATACGGTTGTCCAAACCATTCCTGGTTCACCTTTGGAGATAGTATGTCAGACGACCACACTAAAGGAAATGGACATAATGTTTACGCAATATGTTGTGCATGTAGTTGAAGTTGGCGCAGTTGTACAGGAACCTACAGACTGCACGAAGGATTACATGGAGTGGTTTCACAGGATTTCTCATCTATACATCATTCGTAGAGGACCAGTCCATGTAGGTCGTTCGGTTGCAGAATCTGCCGACGATTATCCAGTTGAAATAACGGTAAATTAATTCAAATTTATGACATAACTAAATTAATTAGTCATCTATTGTTTTAACTAAATTATTTAATGTATTTTTAAATGCATCGTCGAGCAATACAAATTGCAGAAGAGCTTCTTGGTCGACAACTGGTATTACTTGATGGCATCGCACTCATGAATGAGTTAATTGTGTTGTTGCGAACTCAGAGGGGTGGTGGTAGAGATGGAACAAACGTAGTACCATATCGTAGGAGACATAGAGGGACTTAGGCATTATTTTGCAAATAATTTGGATATGTATTATTTTTGGAATATTTTTGTTATGTAAAACATTATGGATTTGTGTAATACTGATTTTGACAGTTTATAACAACCGTTATATTTGATTTTTTTCAATATTAAATATCAATTATTCAGTTTACAATAGGTTCATTTATAGTGTGTGGATATATCTGAAACCAATGTTGGGGGCAACCATTGTAAATAAACTCCTATAGTTGGTTCATTTATAGTGTGTGGATATATAGGTGGTGACCATTGTAAATAAACTCCTATTGTCGTGCTTCTTCAGAGTAATATTTTTTCGACAAATTACTTACTGGTGGTATAGGAGAATCTGACTTTAAGTAAATATATTAAAATGAATAATTTATTAAACTATAAAAAAAAGTTGATAAAATGAAATTAAATATGACAATTAATAATTGCACGAAATGACAGTTCTTAACAAATGCAATAAGAATCATACGATGATCTGACATAAATGTTGGTGGTGGACTTCTAAGTGGAAAAAATATTTGCGATTGGTTAAGTGATAATGCAAGTTAAATTTCGAAGCAATCACATATCCCATTTCTGGAAGTGTCATCCAATTATCCATTTGTTCAACATATACACTGTGTATAAGTTTTTGAACAAAAATTTTTCCACCATATATTCTCTCGTAATGAGACATGAACCCTTGAAGCTTTACCACACATTGTTGAGGAATGAATGCCCTAGAGTTCTCATCAATTCCAATTAAACCTGCAACTGCATGATATCTACAATTACCATCATCGCCGACGTCAATAATGTCATCTATGAATTTATAAATTTCAACTGGCAACCAATCGTTGAAAAGAAGAACTCTTGGTTGTTGAACCTTGCTGACTGATGGTCGAGGTGTGAGCTTTTTGACTGATGATCGAGGTTGTTGTACTTTACTAGATGTTATAGTATTACATGCATTTGTGCCACTGCATTGAACACTTGCATCCACATACTCCCACCAAGATGGATCACACTTGGTTGATTTATCTCTTTTTGATACCTTACTTTTTCCTTTTTATGGTGCACCCTTTGTTTTAAGCTTGTCAACAGGTAGACACATCAACGTAGTGGATGGATACACGATTGCTCCTAATTTACCTTTAATTGCAATTTTGCCAGGCACATCAAGTTCATGAAACTTTTTCACTATCACATCTATTTCACGTTTCATAGATAACTCTGAAGGTTTACCCGATCCATCATCATTAAAAGTTAATTTACTCCACTAAACATGAATAACATCTAACGAAATGGAACGTGGAATCATACTATACGTGGTTATTTCACATGCATAAGGTAGACCATGTGTTGTCCTAATCGTGCAACGACACTCAAACTTATCAATACCTAATACTTCATGCAATCATACTCTACCGCAATCATGCTATTGATGGTTTCCCAATCATGCTATTGATTGTAAGACCCTTAATTTTTAAATTAAAATTATGGAATTAATATTAAGTGTATTTTGGGGATATTGTAAAATATTTAATATATGTATGTTTTGAGTAAATACATATATATAAATATTTATTTTGTAAGATAAATTAAGATTATTGGATTAAGAATAAATTAATTTAATTACAAGTAATTAAATTAACAGACAGTTAATTAAGGGATTATCGGCTAATTGTGATGAAACGAGTTAAGTGATGAGGATCAGACAAGTGTCGGGTGAGGTGGCACCCACACAAGCCTATATATAGGAGTGAGAAGGATGGTGAAATCAGAACACCATTCCTCCTCCCTCACTGCCCATACTGCATGTTACAGTATCCCCTCCCTCCCATTCTGTTTTTCCATTCCAGTCCATTCAAAAGAAAAAAAAAAGAGGGAGTTCCTCAAAAGTGACATTAATTGGAAATCTAAGCACCAAACCAGAAAACCCCTAGTACAAAAGTTGTTCCCCTCATCATTCCGAAGCTAGAGAACATATTTTCGTAGCAGCAAACGCAAACGGGAGTTTCGCCGATTTTTGACGCGTAAACGGGAATGAAAACAGAAACGTGAGAAGTAGCAGAAACGCAACAAGGGTAAGGGCACCTTCAACTTTCTAGTTGTATTTTAGGACTGTAAAGGTATGTTTGAGGTGTGATCATATTTGAGTTTCTGTTTTGAAAAAGAAACTGTTTTGCATGACATTTTGAAAGATGAAAGAAAATGCATTTTGTTGAGATTTAAAAAAAATCTGTGATGTGCTGTTTTGGGTGGTTATATCATTGCTGTTTTGTTTATGTGGGGAAGTTGAAAAATGTCTTGCATGCTATTTTGAAGATGATCAAAATGCATATTTTTAAACTTGTTGTGCTGGTTGTTATAAAATGTGAAAATGCATTCTATTGGTGTTTTGCTGCTATGTGATGGTTGCTGTTTGGCAGAATGAACTAATGTTGTTCTGCTTGTGTGAGAAAGCTGAAAATGCTTTGCATGTTGTGATTTGTTGTGTAAGAATGCTGGAAATACCTTGCATGTTTTGTTTTTGAGGATGACATTCTGTTTTGGGTGGTTAAAGCAAAACTGTGATGAATGATCTGGTGTTGGTGTTTTTGTATTCTGTCGTGATAGTTCTGGTGTTGCTGATGTTTTCAAAAGAAAAGGGATTTTAAATGATGAAAGTGTTTTCTGGAAAAGTGTTGAATCTGTTTTGGTATTTTGTTGATTTTTCAAAGGAAAAAGATTGAAAATGTGTTGTAGTTTTTCAGGAAAAGTTCACTGAATTCGAAGGTGTATTCGAATACGGGCCCCCGTATTCGAATATAGAGGAAAGATTTTTGCTTCTGACTTAGCATCTGTATTCGACTACGACTCTGTCGTATTCGAATATAGAAGTGAAATTTTAACACTGTATTTGCATCTGTATTCGACTACGACAGTCTCGTATTCGAATACTGGATGCTGACTTTCACAATTTTTGCTTCTGTATTCGAATACAAGGGAGCTGTATTCGAATACATATTCGTGTTTTCCAGAAAATCAAGTTTTAATCACTGTCATGTGAATCTTAAAGTGTTGGGGAACATTGAGAATGGTTAAAATGATTTAAAATAGAGTCTTTGAAATCATTTTGAAGAGGAGATGATGATGTTTTGGAAACCTTTAATGACCTGAGAGAAAATGCTGAATTTACACATGTTCTGTCTTCTGTATTCGAATACAGACTGTTGAAATTGCAGTTTTCAGCTTATGTATTCGAATACAAGGGGTCTGTATTCGAATACAGATTTGTGTTTTTCTAGAAAATCAAAGTTTTAATCAAAGTTTTAAGCTGTATTCGAATACAGATTCAGGTTTTTCCAGAAACTCAAGTTTTAGCTTCTGCATTCGAATACAAGGAAGCTGTATTCGAATACATATTCGTGTTTTCCAGAAAATCAAGTTTTAATCACTGTCATGTGAATCTTAAAGTGTTGGGGAACATTGAGAAGGGTTAAAATAATTTAAAATAGAGTCTTTGAAATCATTTTGAAGAAGAGATGATGATGTTTTGGAAACCTTTAATGACCTGAGAGAAATTGCTGAATTTACACATGTTCTGTCTTATGTATTCAACTACAGGTATGCTGTATTCGAATACAGAGTGTTGAAATTGCAGTTTTCAGCTTCTCTATTCGAATACAAGGGGTCTGTATTCAAATACAGATTTGTGTTTGTCTAGAAAATCAAAGTTTTAAACATTGTTTATAAACTTTAAGTGTTGGGGAGTATTTGGGAAGGTTTTGTGACAAATTAAAATGGAGTTTTGTGATAATTTGAAGTGGTAATGATGAAGCTTTTAAGACTCCTACTGATGTTGTGAAAATACTAATTTTTACACTGTGACAGCCTCTGTATTCGAATACAAGAAGGCTGTATTCGAATACAGAGTGTTGATTCTGTACTGAGTTGACTTCTGTATTCGAATACAAGGAAGCTGTATTCGAATACATATTCGAGTTTTCCAGAAATCTCAATTTTAAACACTGTTTTATGAATTTTAAGAGTTGGGGAAAAGACTTATGACAATTAAGAATGGAATTTTGAGATACTGTAAAGTGCTAATGATTGCTTGAATGTTTAATCATTGATGTGTTGATGATGAAATTAATTGTGTTGAGAGGTTTTGGGAAAATGATGGAAAGGCATGAATTTTACTGATGTTGCATACTGTTTTCCGTGAGGAGAAAACATTGCATGTTCATGCATTGCATAGTCAAGTGGTGACCGCGATGGGCCACAGGGTTGATGCGGTGACCCTGATGAGCCGCGAAGTTATGTAGTAACCATGGGTTATAGAATAATTCCGCGTGTATTAGACGGTCTGTTCTATCCGGGTTCAGAGTAGTTCCGCGTGTATTAGATGGTCTATTCTACTCGGGCTACGGAGTGGTTCCGCGTGTATTAGACGGCCCATTCTATACGTGCGAGGATTTAACTTCTGTATGTTCTGGCCTGTGAGAGGCTAACATACGTGAAACGTGCTGATCTATTGAGCGATTGCACGAGTGCTGGTCTGTTGAGCGATTGCACTGGTACTGGTCTATTGAGCGACTGTACCTTGGTATATGTATAACGTGCTGGCTGTTGAGTGACTGCACGAGTGCTGGTCTGTTGAGCGACTGCAATGGTGCTGATCTGTTGAGCAACTGCAATGGTGCTGATCTGTTGAGTGATTGCACCCTGGTCTTGAGGGCCGTTAAAGTCAAACATATTTAAATTGTGCTGGTCTTTTGAGCGACTGCACCTTGGTAATTCCAAGAAGTTGAATACATGAGAATATACATATTATTGGAACCAAGTTGGTTCTAAGTACTTAGGATTTTGATGTTTACAAAAGCACTCCATGTAATCTTATTTTGAACCTTGAATTATTAAATCAAATGTCACTAGAAGCTGAAGTAATAAGAAGCAGAAGATCAAAGTGTTCTAGAGATTCAATCCTTAAGGTACCAGAAGATACTCCAGGATGTCAAAACACCACCAGAAGATATCTTTGCTGGCCCAGATCAGAAGGAAGCAAAGTCAGAAAGAGACCTAGACCAGACCAGAAGGAAGCCTGCCAGAGGGAGAGTTGTTCCAAATCAAATTCAAAAACTCCATGGATCATCAACTCTGGAGCCACTACTCAACTCTGTGGCCCATCGCGGTCACCACTTAACTATGCAATGCATGAGCGTACTCTGTTTCGCTTCACTGAAATCAGTACGTAAATGCAAATATGAAACCTGAACACTTCACCACCATTACAAAAACAATCTTAAGAGAACCTCATATAATTTATCATATGCCTTAAAAATGTCTTCCAAGCGATTAAGTACATGAAAAAATATTTAAAAATAGAATTTTTGACAAAATTCCAGGTTGTATTCGAATACAGCTTCTTGTAGCCGAATACAGATGCTAAGTGAGTAGCAAAATTTGCAGTTCTGTATTCCAATACGAATGAGTCGTAGCCGAATACAGATGCTAAGTTAGAAGCAAAATCTGCAATTCCGTATTCGAATACGAAGGAGTTGTAGCCGAATACTGATGCTAAGTCAGAAGCAAAATCTACAGTTCTGTATTTGAATACGAAGGGACGTAACCGAATACAAATGACAAGTCAGTAGCAAAAATCACGTATTTGTATTCAAATACGAGGTGTCGTATTCGAATACGAGGTTCAAAATTTGAATAAAAACTAAACTATGCACAACTGTATTCGAATACGCTAGTGTCGTATTCGAATACATCTTTGAAAATAGTATAATTTTTCAAGTAAATTTCATCTTGAGCTCAAACTCTTTTCTTTGAAAATAACCACAAACACCACAAAAATCAATCTCTCAACAACAACAATAACATCATCATCACAACAACACAACAACAACGTCATCAACAACAATATCTCAACAAAAATGAGTCTTGATCATGAACTACACAACAATGACATTTTTATCGTCAAAACATATTAGAACGTTTTCAACAAAGATAACATCTGAATCATCCATCAAACATACATATAGAGTTCCTACATGCAAACTAAAAAGTTGGAAGGAGCCCGTTACCTTCGTTACGCTTTCTCAACCGTTTTCGTTACCGCGATCAAATACGACGAAACTCCCGCTCGTGTTGTCGCTACCAAAGTTAGCTCACTAGCACCGTAGTGAGGAGTGGAGTGACTTTCCCTCTTGACACTCTTCAAATGGAAGCCTAGATTTCGAGGTAATCTAGGATTTGAGTTTGGCTTTTCTTGCTACCAACACAAACAGAAAAGGCAGGAGAAGAAGTACTCGCGGGCAGGTGAGGAAGGAATGTTTTCTCTTTCTGTTTTTCTTCTGCTTGCTTTCTTCTCACATACATGTATATATATATATACATACTACTTCCCACCTACTATATATATATATATATATTATAATCAACCCACAAATATCTAAATACCCTCACACACATTACTTCACTCATATCTCAAACTATTTTGATAAATATCTATTCTCGTCGCAACTCTATTGACTTATAGATTTTTGATAAAATGTCCAGTATTAAATCCCTCGCAAAATAATTAAATTATTCTTCGACAAATAATTTTAGTCGGTCTCAAAATATATATATATATATATATATATATATATATATATATATATTATGTATATATAAATATATACATATATGAAACGTATTACAAATATCTCAAAATATATTTGATAATTAATCCATCGAATAATTTAAAATTAAGGGTTTTACATTACTACCCCCTTAAAGTAGTTTCGTCCTCGAAACTACGGGTCAATAAACAAATCCGGATGTTGTTCCCTCATCTTGCTCTCTAGTTCCCAAGTTGCGTTTCCAGTGGTTGGATTCCAAATCACTTTGACTAGTGGAACTTCCTTGTTCATTAACTATTTAATCTTCATGTCCTCAATTCTTACAGGTA
The DNA here is from genome assembly GCA_037974295.1 of Cicer cuneatum. NCBI lineage: Eukaryota > Viridiplantae > Streptophyta > Magnoliopsida > Fabales > Fabaceae > Cicer > Cicer cuneatum. Next base: position 39,748,519 of record JBBPBO010001986.1, read on the forward strand.
GTACTTCAAATGACAGGTTATCCTTTAGTTGGATTGTGTCTGGTTCGATCACATGTGACGGATCCGAAATGTATTTCCTTAATTGTGACACGAGAAATACATCATGGATATTGGATAGTATTGGAGGTAAAGTAATCCGATAAGCCACTGGTCCAATTCGTGCAGTAATTTGGTATGGTCCAATAAATTTCGGAGTTAATTTTCTTGATTTAATAGCTCGACCAACTCGATTTGTAGGTGTGACCCTTAGAAAGACATGATCGCCCTACTCGAATTCCAAAGGTCTACGACGCTTATCCGCATAACTCCTCTGACGGTCCTGTGAGATCTTCATTCTCTCTTTTATCCTCTTGACCTTCTTTGTAGTTTGTTGCACCATCTTAGGTCCTACAGTCATACTCTCCATATCCTTATACCAGCATAAAGGCATTTGACACTTACGTCCCAGCTTCCTCTATCATCTAATACACATGCTCTCAATAGATCTTCCAAGGACTGATTTGTTCTCTTAGTCTGTTCGTCTGTCCGCGGATGGTATGCTGAACTCAACCTTAGTTTCGTTCCCAACACTTCATGAAACGCTCCCCAAAAGTGAGACGTGAATTTAGGGTCACAGTCCGATACCATACTCGATGGTACTCCGTGTAATCTGACAATTTATGCAATGTAGATCTCCGTCAGCTTATCTACCTTATAAGTGGTTTTTATTGGTAAAAAGTGTGCGGGTTTAGTTAATCGATCCACTATCACCCAAATCGAATCATTCTTTATCCTTGTCTTTGGCAATCCAGTTATAAAGTCCATGGAAATGCTATCCCACTTCCATTCAGGTATATCCAAAGGTTGTGACATTCCAGCAGGTTGCTGATGTTCCACTTTCACATTTTGGCAAGTTAAACAAGTTGATACATACTTCGCTACATGCCTCTTCATTCCTGGCCACCAGTAATTTTTCCTCAAGTCCTAATACATCTTTGTCGCTCCGGGATGAATACTCAATTTGCTCTTATGAGCCTCTTCTAAAATTGTTCTTCTTAGATCTGCAACTGCCGGTACACAAATTCTCCCATTACATCTCAAAAATATTATCTGGTCCTATCCTGAACTCAGTTGTCTTTCCTTGCACTATTAGGTTCCTCTTCTCTTGGAATAATGCGTCATCTTGAAAGTTCGCAATATCCTCAAGTAGACCACTCGAAATTTTTATCATTCCACATTTGAAAATTCCCAGTGCAAACTCAATGTCCAAGTGTAGGTCTCTAAATGCTTCCCACAACTCTTGTTGTCTAGCCATTCTTATTGAAGATACTGACACACTTCTTCTACTCAATGCATCAGCCACAACATTGGCTTTCCCAAGGTGGTACTGTAATGTGAAATAAAAATCCTTGAGAGTCTCCATCCATCTCCTCTGGCGCATGTTCAATTCTTTCTGATCAAACATATATTTCAAACTTTTATGGTCACTGAACACTGTGAACGTGCATCCATATAAGTAGTGCCTCCATATCTTTAATGCAAAAGCTACCGCAGCAAGCTCTAAATCATGAGTAGGATTGTTGCGTTTATGAATTTTCAATTGTCTTGAGGCGTAGGCTACAGCCTTCTTGTGTTGCATTAGAACACATCCCAACCCTTGGTGAGATGCATCAAAGTAAACTTCGTATGGTTCTTCTGGTTGTGGTAAGACCAATACTGGTGAGGTTGTCAGCTTTTCCTTAAGTAACTGAAAATTTTTCTCACACTTCTTTGTCCATGCGAACGGTTGATTCTTTCTAGTAAGTTGTGTCAATGGAGCTACAATCTTAGCAAATCCTTCAATAAATGTCCTGTAGTATCCTGCCAGTCTCACAAAACATTGTATGTCTATGATAGTCTGATGCTGTTTCCAAGAAAGGACTGTCTCAATCTTTGCTAGATCCACATCGATTCCTTATTTGGTTATCACATGTCCCAAGAAGTTCACTTTTTCTAGCCAAAACGCGCACTTCGACAAATTGGCATACAATTGCTTCACGTGTAAAACTTCAAGAACTTGACGTAAATGTTCTCCATGTTCTTCCTCATCCCTTGAATAAATCAATATATCATCGATGAACACCACAACGAATTTATCCAGAAATGGGCTAAAGATTCTATTCATGTAGTCCATAAAAATTGATGGTGCATTTGTAACTCCAAATGGCATAACAAGATATTCATAATGTCCGTAACGGGGTTCTGAAAGCAGTCTCCTAAATATCTCCTTCTCTTACCCGAATCTGATGGTAACTTGACTTCAAATCAATCTTTGAAAATACTGCGAATTCTCTTAATTGATCCATCACATTGTCGATACGTCTTTTTCCCTCCTTCTTCTTAACCAACAACACCAGAGCTCCCCATGGTGACACACTTGGTCTGGTAAATCCTTTCTCCAACAAATCCTCAATTTGCCCCTTGAGCTCGTTCAAATCCAATGGCAACATCCGATACGGCGCAATCGAAATAGGTCTAGTTCCTCAGTGTAGATCAATGAAGAACTCCACCTCTCTTATTGGGGGTAATCTTGGAATTTCTGTTGGAAATACATCTAGAAACTCTTGAGTTCCTTCTCTCAACGATACTCCGAGTTTGTTAGCGGCTAAATACCGAATGACTCCAAGCTCGAGGAAAACAACTAATTTGCGAGCGCAATCCAAGACTACATAATGATACGACATCCAATCCATGCCGAGAATGATCTCGAGTGATTGTACGGGTAAACATATTAAATTAATCAAGAAATCTCTATTCTGAATATTTACATGACAGCATAAACATGTAGTATTTACGGTCAAGGTCTTAGCATGTGTGGAAACAACCAAATCAAAAGGCAAGGAAGACATATATAGCTTCAAACGATTCACACAGTCCATAGCAATGAAGGAATGGGTTTCCCCCGAATCAAAAAGTGCAGTTAGTGTGTTACCTGCAATCTCGCAGTCTCGTTGGATCAAAATGTGATATTGATTCCCAGCTTCAGCACCAATGCAATAAACGCGTCCCCTAGCAGTAGGACGAGTAGCTCTAGTTGCATTCACTGTTGGTTCCACCTTCGGAGCCTTACAATCTCTTGCAAAGTGTCATGGCTTCTGGAAATTGTAGCATGGAGGACCATTAGTGGTACAAGCAATAGCATAATGTCCCTCTTCCCCACATCGGAAACATCGAATAACTTGTCCCAGTTGTCTTCCAAAGTTCTGATTCCCCGGGCGATTCTGGCCTTTGTTATTGTTCTGTGGTCGGTTATATGGCTTAACAACTTGCTTTCCTTTGTTGTTCTGATAGTTCACTCGACTAGGCCCCCCTGAATTAAAGTTCCCTCCTCGGTTGGCCCTCTTGTTCTTCATATCCTCAACCTCTCTACATTTCTCCACTAAGGCTTGGAAACATTGAATTCCCAATGGTAAGACAGAGCCTTGAATCTCATACTTCAGTCCATTTTGGAAACGATGACACATAAATTGTTCATCAACTTCTTCACGGAAAAACATAAAATATCTTGACAGGACTCAAACTTAGCAGCATATTCGCCCCTATCATATTTCCCTAGTGTAATTTAAGAAAATCATCACCCAACTTAGTTCTAGTACTCACCGGGAAGTATTTGTCTAAGAACTTCCTTTTGAACGACTCCCAATTCACCTCCTCATGAGCTGATCCCATCAGAAGTCTTGTACTTCACCAATATTCTGCATCCCCTAATAGCAGATATGTAGCATAGTTGAGCTTCACCATTGCCTGGAAATTAATCATTTTGAAATTTTTTTCCATTTCCTGAATCCATTGGTCGGCTATTTCTGGACCCTCATCACCTTTGTACTTTGGAGGAGTATGACGACGGAAATCCTCTAGTCCCCTTGATTCAGCAGCACAAATCTCTCTTTCTCTCTTCTCTAGATCCCGTAAAGTCTTTGCAGCTGTCTGTGCAGCAACAGAAGCAGCCATGTTATTCATCAATTCAGCCATCCGATCATCCTGGCTGACGTCGGCTCTTGCAGTGTTGTCTCTTCTTGGAGGCATTGTTCCCTACAAAACCATCATCAAGTAGAAATCTCACACCACTTAGAATAATTCCAAAATATAACTTAACAGCATCATCACTTCAGCACACCACAACTACACAAGACTTGACACTCAAACAACTTACGCCGACATATGATCAAATAACGACTCCCAACTTACAAGTCAACCTACAATCTAACCAAAGCTCTGATACCAAAATTGTAACACCCCATTTTTAACAGCGCGAATGTATTTTTTTTTCCAAAACAAAAGAATTAAAAGAAATTAGAATTAAAATAAAACCATTCAATAAAGTAATGCGTCGTAATACAAAACGACAACAGTAATTAAATAATTACATTATAAATATAACCAGTTAAAATAATTTTGGGAATTACTATTCAAAATATACAAATAGAAAATACACTGGGGCTATGACACCTAACAGACATCGCTCATACCCCTGGAGTATTCTCGGCAGACACCTGCACATAAGTGCTGCTCCAAGAATGCTATCTTCCCCCATTGGTCACGTCAAAAAATTTGGATCATGGACCCACCAACAATAGTCACTGTCAAGGTACGTCATAAGTACAGTCATCCCAAAATGAAATGAGTACAACCACAAAAACACTAGGACCCTATACAACAAAAACTAATCGGATCATGGAATAATAACTATAATAGCAAGGGTTACCACCACACTCTCCACAAGTCTCATCCGACGCAGTCACTCGCCTCGACATGACATCCTCCTCCTCATCAACCATAGAAGGATCAGTCTCCTCCGAAGTCAGATCCACCCACGATATAGGACGCTTCGGCGGCGCTGGAATCTCGAAACAGTCCTCTACCAGCCTAGACGGACCTGGAATGTAAACCCCCGCTGGCGTCGGTCTCTTGTCCTTCTCACCCTTTCCTGGTTTAGGCAACACATCCCCTGCTACTATGGTAGGAGTCACCACACCTACGGTGGCCTCCGTCTCACCTCCAACTGTACGACCCTCTGCGTCCGTAAACACCCCATTCGCCTCAAGTACCAATCCTGAAGGTATAGGAAAGTCGATCCACGCGTGAGTGTGCTCCACATATGACACTGCCCCGACGATCCTACTGGTCCTCACCACCTTCCCCGTATAAGTAGCCCTGCTTGAGATAGGGTCATATACCCAAGCAGTCGGCCTATGACAATCAGGGAAGTCTAACGACGTCTCCATCGTCAGGGTAACTGTCGGTGGTATGAACTCGGGTATCATATGAGGGCAAAGCCCAATTTTCCAAAATAATGTAAAGGGTCACCAACCGAAAATAACAGTTAACAATTACCAAATATGACAAAGTCAACAATACATACTTAGCAGTTCCAACAAGATAACAACATTGACAAGATAAGTATGCCCACTTATTGAAAATGTATAACATCTAAGTTTTCGATGAAACAAAAAATTTAAAATACAGGTTATGTTGCAACCCCAAGTACAATCAACAATCACAACAACTTATTAGGAACTTAGAATTTAAGGTACTTGCACATATCATTCCCACATATCAGAATCATAACAATCATGCCTCGCATGTCAAACACCCTAATGCGATGGGTATATGCCAATGCACATGATCCCGGAATTCTCAAAACAAAACCCTTCGCGAGGGGCGAAAATCATAATTATACCGCCTATCACAAGCCTTAGTACTGATTACCAAGGTGCAGTCGCATCACAGACTAGCACGATTTACTTAAAGTGTAGCTTATCACAGACAATACACATAAGTGAAATCCCTGTAAGGATAAGATGGACCATCTAATCACGTGAAACGACCCCGTAGCTCATCACGGTCACCACTTAACGACAAAACCCTCCTCGAAGGGGCGTAAATCATTATTGTACCGCCTATCACAAGCCTTAGTACTATTACCGAGGTGCAGTCTCTCATGAACTAGCACGATTTACTTAAAGTGTAGCCTATCACAGGCACTACACACAAGTTAAATCCTCGAACGGATAGGATGGACCATCTAATCACGTGGAACCACCCCGTAGCCCATCACGGTCACTACTTAACTTCACGGCCCATCACGGTCACCGCTCAGCTCTGTGGTCCATCGCGGTCACCACTTAACTATGCAATGCATGAGCGTACTCTATTTCGCTTCACTGAAATCAGTACGTAAATACAAATATGAAACCCGGACACTTCACCACCATTACAAAAACAATCTCAAGAGAACCTCATATAATTTATCATATGTCTTAAAAATGTTTTTCAAGCGATTAAGTGCATGAAAAAATATTTAAAAATAGAATTTTTGACAAAAATCCAGGTTGTATTCATATATAGCTTCTTGAAGCTGAATACAGATGCTAATTCAGAAGCAAAATCTGCACTTTTGTATTCGAATACGAAAGAGTCGTAGCCGAATACAGATGCTAAGTCAGAAGCAAAATCTGCAGTTCTGTATTCGAATACGAAGGGTCGTAGCCGAATATAGATGACAAGTCAGTAGCAAAAATCATGTATTTGTATTCGAATACGAGGTGTCGTATTGGAATACGAGGTTCAAAATTTGTATAAAAACTGAACTTTGCAGAAGTGTATTTGAATACGGTAGTGTCGTATTTGAATACATCTTCGAAAATAGTATAATTTTTCAAGTAAATTTCTTCTTGAGCTCAAACTCTTTTCTTTGAAAATAACCACAAACACCACAACAATCAATCTCTCAACAACAACAATAACATCATCATCACAACAACGCCATCAACAACAATATCTCAACAAAAATGAGTCCTGATCATCAACTACACAACAATGACATTTTTATCGTCAAAACATAACAGAACGTTTTCAACAAAGATAACACATGAATCATCCATCAAACATACATATAGAGTTTTACATGCAAACTAAAAATTTGGAAGGAGCCCATTACCTTCATTACGCTTTCTCAACTGTTTTCGTTACCGCGACCAAATACAGTGAAACTCTCGCTCGCGTCGTCGCTACCAAAGTTAGCTCACTAGCACCATAGTGAGGAGTGGAGTGACTTTCCTTCTTGACACTCTTCGAATGGAAGCCATAATCTAGGATTTGAGTTTGGTTTTTCTTGCTACCAACATAAATAGAAAAGGAAGGAGAAGAAGTACTCGCGGGCAGGTGAGGAAGGAATGTTTTCTCTTTCTGTTTTTCTTCTGCTTGCTTTCTTCTCACATACATGTATATATATATATACTACTTCCCACCTACTATATATATATATATATTATAATCAACCCACAAATATCTAATTACCCTCACACACATTACTTCACTCACATCTCAAACTATTTTGATAAATATCTACTCTCGTCGCAACTCTATTGACAGATAGATTTTTGATAAACTGTCTGATATTAAATCCCTCGCAAAATAGTTAAATTATTCTTCGACAAATAATTTTAGTTGGTCTCCAAATATATATATATACATATATTAAACGTATTACAAATATCTCAAAATATATATGATACTTAATCCATAAAATAATTTAAAATTAAGGGTCTTACAATTAGCAGTGCTAAAGAGGTTAATGGTCTCTATCTCTTCGAAGATGAGGTTGATCTAAAAAAGGAATTTCATAGTAACTGTCTCAACTCAGCTTTGGTTCATAATAATGAAGAAATAATGTTATGGCATTAGAGGCTAGGACACCCAATTTTTTTGTATTTGAAGCACTTATTTTCTAAGTATTTTAAGAATAAAAATCCAAAACTGTTTTTCTGTGATGTTTTCCAATTTTCCAGGCATCATTGTGAAGGTGCAAACACAAGAAGGGGGGTTGAATTTTGTTTGACTTGTTGGAACCGAGTTGGTTCTAAGTACTTAGGATTTTGATGCTTACAAATGTACTCTATGTAACCTTATTTTGTACTTTGAATTATTAAGTTAAATTCCCCAGAAACTGAAGGAATCAGAAGCAGTGATCAAAGGATTCCAGAAAAATGAATTCTGGAATGACAGAATATACTCCAGGAATGTCAAAACATGACCAGAAGATATCTTTGATGGCACAGATCAGAAGGAATAAAAATCATAATGAAACTTGGATCATACCATTGGAAAGTCTGCTAGAAGGAGAGTTGTTCCAGACAAACAGGAATCAAATATCAATTTTATTCTAGAAGTTATTCTGACCAGAAGATGGCCTAGCAGTGAAAAATTACACTGCCCAGACTTGTTCCAGACTCAACAAGAAGCTATGTTTAAGGGTCTAGAACAAGAGAATCAATCCAGAGATGACCCAAACCATAAGATAGCATGATTCAGGGCATAAAACTAAGTCAAGACAAGAAGAAATGATTTCCAGAATGATCCAGACCTGATCTAAAATCAAAGGTAAAATGCCCAAACTGAAATATTTATTGTCCAGATTTAATTTCAATTTAATCCAGACCAAAGTCCATAATTAGTCCAGATCAGAGGGAAGATTTCCATATCAGTGGTTCAGAATTAATTATTTGGTCCAGTGATGGTCCAGATCAGAAAATCAGACCATGGCCCAGTGTAAGCCGAAATCAGAGGGACAAAATGTATAGTCCAGCAAAGGCCGAATTCAGAGAATTATAGCATATCAGGTGCGCAACCAAGATGGCCGAAATCAGAAGATCAGAGGGTTAGGAAGTGTGGTCCAGGGAAGGCCGAAATCAGAGGATCACAGCATAACAATCAGTATGGTCCAGATGTGGACTAGTGCATAAAGATCCAATGGTCCAGATTTAATCAGGAAATTTATACGGTGGAGAATTAATTTATTTTGATCAAAGGATTAAAAAGATTTATTACAAAAATAAAGTGAGGTGTTGTGGAATTCAGGAGCTATGGCGGGAAAGAACCAACAGATTTAATTGGCCAGTTATTTTGAAAGGAAATCTGAAGATATGTTTTTTATTTATATGAAGCCCAATTGGTCAAGTTATTTTTACAGAGAATCCAGCAAGATTCAGCTCGAATTTAAGCATTGGAAGAGGCCCAAATCTGCATCTATAAAAGGAGGCTCAAGGCAGAATACTCAAGTATCAAAAATCACAAAAGAGTCATACACTTCCAAAGCAAACGCTCCCAAATTTTCATATAAGTCAATTGTGAGTTTCAGCTTTCAAGAAGCAAGTACTCGTGTTATTTTCTTTCCAGTGTGTCAAATCTAAGTTGTTGAAGTAGAGTCTACAAACGGAGGGAGTCAGTAGGAGGTAGCAAGGTACTTAGCATTTAGATTCATAGTGTTGTGAATTCTTCTACAATCTGGGGTGTCAGATTGGCTGAAGACAGAAGTTGTTTTACCTCAAAGAAGTCTAGGATTGTTAGACTATTTGAGAAGACTGACTTGGAGGGTCAGTAGCACGGTTGTAATTCAAGGTTTGAATTACTTAAATCCTTTAAGGCGAAGGGAATGGACGTAGCCTCGTTAACGGTGAACCAGTATAAAATCTGTGAGTTTTATTTTTATTTTTATCCGCTGCTAACTCTGTTTTAATTATACATCAAGTTTTGTTTTGAAAGTATTAAAACAGGAAAAGTATTCAAGTTAAGTCAAACGCAATTCAACCCCCCCTTCTCGTGTTTGCACCTTCAATTGGCATCAGAGCTCGGTCTCAAGGCTGAGCACTTAAGAGTATTTGAGGAAAGGTCCAAAGGGGTTCAATATGTCAGAAGAATTGGGAGGCAACATCAACAGACTACCAATATTTGATGGAGAAAGGTTTGAGTATTGGAAGGACAGACTGAGAAGTTTTGTCATATCTCAAGATCCTGAATTATGGAAGATGATAGTCAGAGGATACACTGCACCTACTGATCCAGAAGATCCAACTAAGAAACTAGACTTGGATGATATGAAACCAGATCAGATCAGACTACACAGACTTTATCACAAGTCCAGAACCATCATGGTCAGTGCAATCACAATCAAGGAATTTGATAGATGCACAAATAAAGAAACAGCAAAGAGTATATTCGATAGTCTGGTTCTGACCTATGAAGGAACCAAGCAGGTTCAACAAACAAAGGCTAACATATTGGTCAGAAAGTATGAGTTGTTCAAGATGGAAGAGGATGAAGACATTGACACAATGTTCTGCAGATTCTAGACTTTGGTATTAGGACTGAAAGTATTAAACAAAAGCTATACCACTGAAGATCATGTCTGGAAAATCCTGAGAAGTCTACCAAAAAGGTGGAGACCAAAGGTTACTGCAATTCAGGAAGCTAAGGATCTGAGTACCTTGAGGCTGGAAGATCTGATCAGCTCACTCAGGTCTCATGAAATAGAACTGGAAGAAGATGAACCTAAGAAAAAGAAGAATCTGGCTCTGAAATCGAAACAGAAGAAAGCTGCAAAGGCAAAATCAGAATCAGAGGATAGTGATAGTGACTGTGATGATATGGCTTACTTAACCAAAAAGATGGTTAAGATCTGGGAAAACAGAAAGAGGAGAGGTTCCCAGAAGAAACATAACAGCAAGGAAGAATCTGACAAGAAGAACATCATCTGTTATGGATGCAATGAACCTGGACATATCAAGTCAGAATGTCCAAATCTGGAAAAAGGAAAACAACACAAGAAGAGTTCCAGATACAGAAAGAAAGGTCTGATGGCTGCTTGGGATGTATCAAAATCAGAGGAAGAATCTTCTGATGAAGAAGAGGTAGAAACAGCAAAGATAGCTCACATCAAGTCTGCTTCTAGACCTCATAAAGGCACAAATTCCAGAAAGAAAACAGGCAGAAGGAAGAATGATCGAAGCAATCAATCGGGAAAATTTGGAAGCACATCAGAGGAAACAATTCTGTCTCTGATGGCTCATACCAACTCAAGTTCTGAATATAGCTCAGGCTCTGGAACAGAATCAGAAGATGAAGACAATGAGGTATTTTCTTATCTGTCTAAATCTGATTTAATTGAGACTTTAAAAGACTTGTTAAATGCAAACAATAAAAGGTCTTTAAAACTGAAAACTCTTAGGGAAGATAAGGAAAATCTAACCAAAGAAGTCCAAGTTTTAAATAATCGAAATTCTGAGTATGCAACTGAAAACAAAGATTTTAAAACTGATGTTGCAAGACTCAAAGCTGAAAACCAAACTCTCAAAAGTAATAATTGTTCCACTTCTGAAACTGTTTGTAAATCTGATATGCATGAGCAAGTTTTTCAAAACTTTATTTCAAATGGAATGGAAAGAAGTAAATATGCATCTATGATTTATGGAAACAGTAACTCTGGAAAAAGAGGACTTGGTTTTACAGAAACTATTACTGAACCTAAAACTGTTCATTCTAATGTTTTATGTATTGTCTATGCTAAGAAAGGTCACTCTGAATTATCTTGTCCAATGGTAAAATCTGAACAAGATCAGAGAGCTGTTACAACTAACAAACCTGGACCCAATCAGTTCTGGGTACCAAAAGATCAAATTGTCTATGTTGCAGATGTTCTGAGTAACCAGAAGGAGACACCAACAATGGTGCCTGGACAATGGATGTTGGCAATGCACAAGCAGAAGAAGGTTTATGTTCCTGCTACAACAAGACAAAAGCAATATGAGTCTGATGGAAGAAGGTCTGGTCAACACAATCAGAACCAGAACCAGAATTATAGGAGGAACAGGAAAAATCATAGATATCACTCAAATCAGAACAAGAATTGGAACCAGTATCAGATGAACAGAAACAGAAACTGGAACCAGAACCAGAACTGGAACCAGCACCAGAAGCACAGAAACTGGAACCAAAACCAGAACTGGAACCAGTATCAGAGCAACAGGAACTGGAACCAGAACCAACACTGGAACCAGAACCAGAACTGGAGGCACAAAAACTGGAACCAAAATCAACACTAGATGCAGAATCAGAATCAGTACCAGAACCAGAACCTGAAAAAGTATCAGTATCAAAGGTTCAGGTATGATCATCAGAATTACTCTAATTATCAGAATCAGTATAACTACAGGAATTATCAGAATCACCATAACCATCAAGGTTAGCAGAATCACCATAAGTTCCAGAATCACCAGAGGAATATGGTGTATGAGCCAAAACAGAAATTAAAGAATCAGAATCAAGAGAGTTCTTCAAACTCTCCAGTGAGATTCATCAAGACTACAAACCTGGAAAGGAATTCAAATTCCCTCATCCAAACCATGTAATCTCAAAACATATAGATTAGGAATCTGAAAATCAGAAGCAAGAGGATTTTTAGAGTAAACCTGAGGCTACATCTTGTTGTAAACACTATTATTATTTAATATTTACTGTGATAAGTAGAAGCTTGATCTTAAGAAATCAAAGCTAGATAAGTATTTTGCAGGTTTTCAAACTGTCAGAAGAACCAACTGAATCACACGAATTGAATACTTCAGCAGAAACACTATTCCTGTGGTTTCAAAAACAAACAGGAACCACCAGAAGCAGAATTAATGGTTTGGCTGTACTAAGTTCATTTTTAAATTAATTGATTTATATTATGGTATATGACAAACTGCTTGACAAATCAAAGCAAGATAAAGATAGTACAGGTTTATCAGAACCAAATGAAGCAGAAGCAGAAGCAGAACGAATTGTTTGGCTGTATTGAGTTAAATTTTAACTTATTTGATTTGCATTATGTAGAATGAAAAACTGCTTGATCTTAACAAATCAAAGCAAGATAAAAATAGTGCAGGGAGCAGAAGCACAAGAAACAGAAGTACCTAGAAAGGAAAAGGATACAAGCAAGTCAGCAACACATGGCAAATCCTCAAAAGATAAATGTGATCAAGTCAGAAACAGCCAAGATAAGTCATAAGAGAAATCTGGATATTTACCAGAATCTAAAGCTGTTACAGATTCACCAGAACCAGAAGCTGATTCATCATAATCAGAAGCTGTTACAGAACCAGAAGCTGATGCGAACCAAGCATTGTTGATAAAGTTTTGGCAGAGGAAGGTTGGATACTTGCAATGCAAGAAGAGCTGAATGAAATTCAAAGGAATGATGTTTGGGATCTGGTATCCATACCAAACAGAAGCATTATTGGAACCAAGTAGGTATTCATAAACAAATTCAATGAAAAGGGTGAAGTTGTAGCTCAAGGATACAGTCAACAGAAAGGTATGGATTACACTGAGACTTTTGTTCCAGTGGCTAGGTTAGAAGCATTTAGAATTCTCTTATCATTTGTTGCTAATCATGATATAATGCTGTATCAAATGGATGTCAAAAGTGCATTCTTAAATGGCTACATAATTGAAAGAAGTCTATGTCAAACAGCCCCCTGGTTTTGAAAATTCTGATTTTCCAGACCATGTTTTCAAACTTAAAAAGTCTTTATATGGTTTAAAACAAGCACCAAGGGCATAGTATGACAGACTTAGTAACTTTCTGCTTAAGAATGAATTTAATAGAGGCCAGATTGATAATACACTATTTAGGAAATCCATTAAACATGATATTCTGATTATTCAAGTCTATGTTGATGATATCATATTTGGATCGACTAATGGCACTTTGTGCAAAGAGTTTTCTGACCTAACGCAGAAGGAGTTCCAAATGAGCAAGATGGGAGAACTTAAGTTCTTCCTGGGAATTCAGATTCATCAAGGTAAAAAAGGTATACTCATTCACCAATCTAAATACACCAAAGAACTTCTTAAAAAGTTCAAGATGAGTGAGTGTAAGCCTATGGCGACCCCCATGCACCCAACCTGCTCACTTGAGAAAGATGAAACCATTCAAAAGGTAGACCAGAAAACATACAAAGGTATGATTGGATCCCTTCTATATTTAACTGCTTCTAGACCTGACATTATGTTTAGTGATTGTGTCTGTGCCCGTTTTCAAGCTGACCCTAGGGAATCCCATTTAACTGCTGTCAAACGAATTCTAAGATACCTCAAAGGAACCATCAACCTTACCTTGTTATAGAAGAAAGCCCCCATCTACAAACACAAAGGTTTATGTGATTTTGACTATGCTGGAGACAAGTTGGAAAGGAAAAGTACCAGTGGCAACTGCACATTCTTAGGTGATAACTTGATCTCTTGGTCAAGTAAAAGACAAAGCACCATTGCCATGTCAACAGCAGAAGCTGAGTATATATCAGCAGGAGGATGCAGTTCACAATTACTCTAGATGAAACATCAGCTTGAAGATTACAACATCTTTGAAACCAATATCCCTTTGTTCTGTCATAACACTTCAGCCATAAACCTAACCAAGAACCCTATCTTACACTCTAGAGCCAAACACATTGAAATAAAACACCATTTCATTAGGGACCATGTTCAAAAAGGAACTTTAAGCATCCAGTTTGTGGACACTGATCATCAATGGGCTGATATCTTCACCAAGGCATTACCAGAAGATAGGTTCGAGTTCATTAAGAAGCATCTCAGCATGACCTCCATATCTGACTAGCTCAAGTAGTCATCTTAGGAGTTTTTAAATTTCATGTTATTTTATTTTCTGTCTTTTAATTTATGTCTTTACTTTCTGCAATTTGTACAGAGAAAAACAAAAAATACAAAAATAGTAGGACCACTTTTTGGCTGATGACAAAAAGGGGGAGAGAGAGAGGAGTTGAAAAGGAGAGGAATCAGGGAGAGAGAAAAAGAAAGAGAGAAAACAGAAGGAGTTGAAAAGGAGAGGAAACAGGGAGAGAGAAAAACAAAGAAAGAGTGAAAACAGAAGGAGTTGAAAAGGAGAGGAAATGTGAAGAGAGAAAAAAAAAGAGAGCAAAAAGAAGGAGTTGAAAAGGAGAGGAGAAGAGAAGAAAAGAAAGACAGAACAAAGAAGGAGTTGAAAAGGAGAGTATCAGACTTAGGGGGAGAGATTGGTTTGAGGGGGAGTAATTCAAAGTCTTCGAGTCATAAGTTAGCAAAATAAGTTAAGGTTTTGTCATCATCAAAAAGGGGGAGATTGTTGAAACCAAGTTGGTTCTAAGTACTTAGGATTTTGATGCTTACAAATGTACTCTATGTAAACTTATTTTGTACTTTGAATTATTAAGTTAAATTCCCCAGAAACTGAAGGAATCAGAAGTAGTGATCAAAGGATTCCAGAAAAATGAATTCTGGAATGACCAGAAGATACTCCAGGAATGTCAAAACATGACCAGAAGATATCTTTGATGGCCCAGATCAGAAGGAATAAAAATCATAATGAAACTTGGATCATACCATTGGAAAGCCTGTCAGAAGGAGAGTTGTTCCAGACAAACAGGAATCAAATATCAATTTTATTCCAGAAGTTATTCTGACCAGAAGATGGCCTGGCAGTGAAAAATTACACTGCCCAGACTTGTTCCAGACTCAACCAGAAGCTATGTTTAAGGGTCTAGAACAAGAGAATCAACCCAGATATGACCCAGACCATAAGATAGCATGATTCAGGGCATAAAACTAAGTCAAGACAAGAAGAAATGATTTCCAAAATGATCCAGACCTGATCTAAAATCAAAGGTAAATTGCCCAGACTGAAATATTTATTGTCCAGATTTAATTTCAATTTAATCCAGACCAAAGTCCAGAATTAGTCCAGATCAGAGGGAAGATTTCCAGATCAGTGGTTCAGAATTAATTATTTGGTCAAGTGATGGTCCAGATCAGAAAATCAGACCATGGCCCAGTGTTGGCCGAAATCAGAGGGACAGAATGTATAGTCTAGCAAAGGCCAAATTCAGAGAATTATAGCATATCAGGTGCACAACCAAGATAGCCGAAATCAGAAGATTAGAGGGTTAGGAAGTGTGCTCCAGGGAAGGCCGAAATCAGAGGATCACAGCATAACAATCAGTATGGTCCAGATGTGGACTAGCGCATAAAGATCCAATGGTCCAGATTTAATCAGGAAATTTATATGGTGAAGAATTTAATTTATTTTGATCAAAGGATTAAAAAGATTTATTACAAAAATAAAGTGAGGTGTTGTGGAATTCAGGAGCTGTGGCGGGAAGGAACCAACAGATTTAATTGGCCAGTTATTTTGAAAGGAAATCTGAAGATATGTTTTTTATTTATATGAAGCTCAATTTGTCAGGTTATTTTTACAGAGAATCCAGCAAGATTCAGCTCGAATTTAAGCATTGGAATAGGCCCAAATCTGCATCTATAAAAGGAGGCTCAAGGCAGAATACTCAAGTATCGAAAATCACAAAAGAGTCACACACTTCCAAAGCAAACGCTCCCAAATTTTCATATAATTCAATTGTGAGTTTTCGCTTTC
This sequence comes from Cicer cuneatum, assembly GCA_037974295.1. NCBI lineage: Eukaryota > Viridiplantae > Streptophyta > Magnoliopsida > Fabales > Fabaceae > Cicer > Cicer cuneatum. The sequence continues at coordinate 39,764,777 of JBBPBO010001986.1, forward strand.
AAGAAGCAAGTACTCGTGTTATTTTCTTTCCAGTGTGTCAAATCTAAGTTGTTGAAGTAGAGTCTACAAACTGAGGGAGTCAGTAGGAAGTAGCAAGGTACTTAGCAATTAGATTCATAGTGTTGTGAATTCTTGTACAATCTGGGGTGTCAGATTGGCTGAAGACAGGAGTTGTTTTTCCACAAAGAAGTCTAGGACTGTTAGACTATTTGAGAAGACTGACTTGGAGGGTCAGTAGCACGGTTGTAATTCAAGGTTTGAATTACTTAAATCCTTTAAGGCGAATGGACTGGACGTAGCCTCGTTAATGGTGAACCAGTATAAAATCTGTGAGTTTTATTTTTATTTTTATTCGCTGCTAACTCTGTTTTAATTATACATCAAGTTTTGTTTTGAAAGTATTAAAACAGGAAAAGTATTCAAGTTAAGTCAAACGCAATTCAACCCCCCCTTCTCGTGTTTGCACCTTCATGACTAACTTGAATACTTTTCCTGTTTTTATACTTTTAAAACAAAACTTGATGTATGAATAAAAACAGAGTTAGCAGCGGATATAAAGTAAAAATAAAAATACAGAATTTTTATACTGGTTCACCGTTAACGAGGCTACGTCCAGTCCCTTCACCTTGAAGGATTTCACTAATTCAAACCTTGAATTACAATAGTTCCACTAACCCTCCAAGTCAATCTTCTCAAACAGTCTAACAATCCTAGACTCTTGAGGAATACAACACCTGTCTTCTCTTGCCAATCTGATAACCCCAGATTGTAGAAGGAATTACAACACCTTGAATCTAATTAACAAGTAATTTGCTACCCCTTCTAACTCCCTCAGATTGTAAACTCTACTTCAACAACTTAGATCTAACACAAAGGAAAGAAAATAACACGAGTGTTTGCTTATGAAAAGCTGGAACTCACAATTAACCTCACTGAAAACTTGAGTGTTTGTTTTGGAAGTGTATGACTCTTTTGTGATTTTTGATGCTAAGTATTTTGCCTTGAGCCTCCTTTTATAGATGCGAATTAAGGCCTCTTCCAAGCTTAATTTCGAGCTGAATCTTGTTGGATTCTCTTGCAAAAATATCTTGACCAATTGGGCTTCATTTAAATAAAAAACATATCTTTTTTTAAGCTTCAGATTTTCTTTCAAAAATAACTGGCCAATCATGTCTTTAGTTTCTTCCCGCCAACAGCTCCTGAATTCCACAATACTTCACTTTATTTTTGTAATAAATCTTTTTAATACTTTGTTAAAAATAAATTAAAATCTCCACCGTTAATCCTCATGATTAAATCTGGACCATTTGATATTTTGCGCTAGTCCACATCTGGACCATACTGAGTGATCTGATGTGATCCTCTGATTTCGGCCACTACTGGACCACACTTTCTAACCTTCTGATCTTCTGATCTCGGCCATCCTGGTATAGCAAACTGATTTGATGTGATCCTCTTATCTCGGCCATTGCAGGACCACACATCCTGACCTTCTAATTTCGGCCAGCACTGGGCCATGGTCTGATCTTCTGATCTCGGGCAAATACTTAAATCTGAACCATTGATCTGAAAATCTTCCCTCTGATCTGGACCAATTCTGAACTTGGTCTGGATTAAACTGAAATTAAAGTTGGACAAATAATATTTCAGTATGGACATTTTACCTTCTGTTTTGGATCAGTTCTGGATCAATTATGGAGATCATTTCTTCTGGTCTAGACTTAGTTTCATACCCTGAACCATGCTATCTTCTGGTCTGGGTCAAATCTGGATTAATTCCTTTGTTCTGGACCCATTAATTTACCCTCTGATTAAGTCTGGATCAAGTCTAGGCTGTTTATTATTTCACTGTCAGGCAATCTTCTGGTCAGAATAACTTCTGGAATAAATCTCACATTCGATTCCTTCTGGTCTGGATCAAGTCTCCCTCTAGCAGGCTTCCTTCTGGTCTGGTCCAGGTCTCCTTCTGACTTTGCTTCCTTCTGATCTGGGCCAGAAAGATATCTTCTGGTGATGTTTTGACATCCTAGTGTATCCTCTGGTAATTCCAGGATGCATTCTGGATGCATCTTCTGCCTCTGCAAACTTCAATTTCTGGTGGTATTTAATGTAATAATTCAAGGTACAAAATAAGAGTACATGGAGTGCTTTTGTAAACATCAAAATCCTAAGTACTTAGAACCAACTTGGTTCTAACAATCTTCCCCGTTTTGATGATGACAAAACCTTTATTTTGCTAGCTTGTAAGTCGAAGACTTGAATTACTCCCCCTCAGACCAATCTCTCCCCCTAAGTCTACTACTGACTTTTTCTTCTCCTTTTCAACTCCTTCTCTTTTCACTCTTTCTTTTCTTCTCTTCTTCTTTCCTTTTCAACTCCTTCTTTATTCTCTCTTTCTTTTCTCCATTTACATAGCCTCTCCTTTTCAACTCCTTCTTTTTTCACTCTTTCTTTTTCTCTCTTTATTTTTCTCTCTTCCTGTTTCCTCTCCTTTTCAACTTCTTCTCTTTTTCACTCTTTCTTTTTCTCTCTCCCTGATTCTTCTCCTTTTCAACTTTTTCTCTTTTCATCTCTTTCTTTTTCACTCCTCTTTTCTTTTTATCTCTCATTTTCTACTTATTTCTCCTTTTTCTCTCTCTCTCCCCCTTTTTGTCATCAGCCAAAAAGAGGTCCTACTATTTTTGTATTTTTTGTTTTTCTCTTTACAAATTACAGAAAGTGAAACAGAAAATAAAAGACAGAAAATAAAATTACGAGAAATTTAAAAACTCCTAAGATGACTACTTGAGCTAGTCAGATATGGAGGTAATGCTGAGATGTTTCTTGATGAACTCGAACCTATCTTCTGGTAATGCTTTGGTGAAGATGTCAGCCCGTTGATGATCAGTGTCCACAAACTGGATGCTTAAAGTCCCTTTTTGAACATGGTCCCTAATGAAATGGTATTTTTTTTCAATGTGTTTGGCTCTAGAGTGTAAGATAGGGTTCTTGGTTAGGTTTTTGGCTGAAGTGTTATCACAGAACAAAGGGATATTGGTTTCAAAGATGTTGTAATCTTCAAGTTGATGTTTCAGCCAGAGTAACTGTGAACTATATCCTGCTGCTGATATATACTCACCTTCATCTGTTGATATGGCAATGGTGCTTTGTCTTTTGCTTGACCAAGAGATCAAATTATCACCTAAGAGAGTGCAGTTGCCGCTTGTACTTTTCCTTTCCTGCTTATCTCCAGCATAGTCGGAATCACAAAAACCTTTGAGTTTGTAGGTGGGGGTTTTCTTGTATAACAAAGTAAGGTTGGTGGTTCCTTTAAGGTATCTCGAAATTCGTTTGACAGCAGTTAAATGGGATTCCTTAGGGTCAGCTTGAAATCGGGCACAAACACAAACACTAAACAAAATGTTAGGTCTAGAAGCAGTTAAATAAAGAAGGGATCCAATCATACCTCTGTATGTTTTCTGGTCTACCTTTTGGCTGGTTTCATCTTTCTCAAGTGAGCAGGTTGGGTGCATGGGGGTGGCCATAGGCTTAAATTCACTCATTTTGAACTTTTTAAGAAGTTGTTTAGTATATTTAGATTGGTGAACTAGTATACCTGATTTACCTTGGTGAATCTGAATTCCCAGGAAGAACTTGAGTTCTCCCATCATGCTCATTTGGAACTCTTTCTGCATTAGGTCAGAAAACACTTTGCACAAAGTGCCATTAGTCGATCCAGATATGGTATCATCAACATAAACTTGAATAATCAAAATATCATTTTTAATGGATTTCTTAAATAGAGTATTATCAATCTGGCCTCTATTAAATTCATTCTTAAGCAGAAAGTTACTAAGTCTGTCATACCATGCCCTTGGTGCTTGTTTTAAACCATATAAAGATTTTTTAAGTTTAAAAACATGGTCTGGAAAATCAAAGTTTTCAAATCCATGGGGCTGTTTGACATAGACTTCCTCACTTATGTAGCCATTTAAGAATGCACTTTTAACATCCATTTGATACAGCATTATATCATGATTAGCAGCAAATGACAAGAGAATTCTAATTGCTTCTAACCTGGCCACTTGAGCAAACGGCTCAGTGTAATATATACCTTCCTGTTGACTGTATCCTTGAGCTATATGTCTGGCTTTGTTCCTTACCACTTCACCTTTTTCATTTAGTTTATTTCTGAACACCCACTTGGTTCCAATAATGTTTTTGTTTGGTCTGGGTACCAGATCCCAAACATCATTCCTTTGGAATTCATTCAGCTCTTCTTGCATTGCAAGTATCCAACCTTCTTCTTCCAAATCTTCATCAACATTGGTTGGTCTGCATCAACTTCTATTTCTGGAAGATCTATAATAGCTTCTGATTCTGATAAATCAACTTCTGGTTCTGGTAAATCTGTAACAGTTTCTGATTCTAATAAATTAGTTTCTGGTTCTGGTAAATATCCAGATTTCTCTTCAGATTTATCTTTTGAAGATTTGTCATGTGTTGCTGACTTGCTTGTATCCTATACCTTTCTAGGTACTTCTGTTTCTTCTGCTTCTGCTTCTGCACCCTTTGGTTTTGGTGAACCGGCACTATCTTTATCTTGCTTTGATTTGTAAAGATCAAGCAATTTGTCTTATAACATAATACAAATCAAATAATTCAAAAATGAACTCAATACAGCCAAACCATTAATTCTGCTTATGGTGGTTTCTGCTTGTTTTTGAAACCACTAGAATGTTGTTTCTGCTGAGGTGTTCAATTCGTGTGAATCACCTGGTTCCTCTGACAGTTTGAAAACCTGCAAAATACTTATCTAGCTTTGATTTGTTAAGATCAAGCTTCTTGTTATCACAGTAAACATAAATATCAAATAATAATAGTATTTACAGCAAGATGTAACCTCTATGTCAGCAGTTTCAGTTTTACTCTAAAAATCCTCTTGCTTCTGATTTTCAGATTTCGAATATGTATGTTCTGCGATTACATGGTTTGGATTAAGGGATTTGAATTCCCTTCCAGGTTTGTAGTCTTGATGAATCTCACTGGAGTGTTTGAAGAACTCTCCTGATTCTGATTCCTCTCTTTCTGCTTTGGCTGATACACCATGTTCCTCTGATGATTCTGGAACTTATGGTGATTCTGGTGATTATACTGATTCTGGTAATTATGCTGGTTCTGGTTCTGGTTCAAGTTCTGGTACTGATTCAGATTCTGGTTCCAGTGTTGATTCTGGTTCCAGTACTGATTCTGATTCTGGTTCCATAATTGATTCTCGTTCCAGTTCCTTTGCTTCTGATACTGATTCCAGTTTTGGTTCTGGTTCCAGTTTCTGTGCTTCTGATACTGGTTCCAGTTCTGGATCTGGTTCCAGTTTCTATTCTGGTTCTGGTTTCGTTGACCAGACCTTCTTCCATCAGACTCAGATTGCTTTTGCCTTGTTGTAGCAGGAACATAAACCTTCTTCTGCTTGTGCATTGCCAACATCCATTGTCCAAGCACCATTGTTGGTGTCTCCTTCTAGTTGCTCAGAACATCTGCAACATAGACAATTTGATCTTTTGGTATCCAGAACTGATTGGGTCCAGGTTTGTTAGTCTTAACAGCTCTCTGATCTTGTTCAGATACTACCATTGGACAAGATAATTCATAGTGACCTTTCTTAGCACAAACAATGCATAAAACATCAGAATGAACAACTTTACTTTCAGTAATCGTTTCTGTAAAACCAAGACCTCTCTTTCCAATGTTACTATTTCCATAAATCATAGATGCATATTTACTTCTTTCCATTCCATTAGAAATAAAGTTTGGAAAGAATTGTTCATGCATATCATATTCACAAACAGTTTTGGAAGAGGAACAAACATTGCTTTTGAGAGTTTGGTTTTCAAATTTGAGTCTTGCAACTTCAGTTTTAAAATCTTTGTTTTCAGTTGCATACTCAGAATTTCGAATCTTTTAAACTTGGACTTCTTTGGTTAGAATTTTCTTATCTTCCCTAAGAGTTTTTAGTTTTAAAGACATCTTATTGTTTGCATTTAACAAGTCTTTTAAAGTCTCAATTATTGTTTGCATTTAATTGGACATTCTGACTTGATATGTCCAAGTTTATTGCATCCATAACAGATGACGTTCTTCTTGTCAGATTCTTCCTTATCTTTGTTGTGATGTTTCTTCTTGGAACCTCTCCTCTTCCTATTTTCCCAGATCTTAACCATCTTTTTGGTTAAGTAAACCATATCATCACAGTCACTGTCACTATCCTCTGATTCTGATGCTTCCTTTGCAGCTTTCTTCTGTATCGACTTCAGGGCCAGATTTTTCTTCTTCTTTAGTTCATCTGCTTCCAGTTCTATTTCATGAGACCTGAGTGAGCTGATCAGATCTTCAAGTCTTAAGTTATTCAGATATTTGGCTTGCTGAACTGCAGTAACCATTGGTCTCCACTTGGTTGGTAAACTTCTTAGAATCTTCTTGACATGATCTGCTGTTGTGTAGCTTTTATTCAAGACCTTCAGTCCAGATATCAGAGTCTGGAATCTGCAGAACATTCCATCAATGTTTTCATCATCTTCCATCTTGAACATCTCATACTGTTTGATCAATATGTTAGCCCTTGCTTCTTGAACCTGCTGGCTTCCTTCATAGGTCAGAACCAGACTGTCGAATATGCTCTTTGCTGTTTCTTCATCTGTGCATCTGTCAAATTCCTTGAATGTGATGGCACTGATCATGATGTTTCTAGACTTGTGATGAAGTTTGTATAATCTGCTCTGGTCTGGTTTCATATCATCCATGTCTAGTTCTTTAGTTGGATCTTCTGGTTCAGTAGGTGCAGTGTATCCTTGACTACCATCTTCCATAATTCAGGATCTTGAGATATGAAGAAACTTCTCATTCTGTCCTTCCAATACTCAAACCTTTCTCCATCAAACAGTGGTGGTCTGTTGATGTTGCCTCATAGTTCATCTCTGGATTCTGCCATGTTGAACCCCTTGGACCTTTCCTCAAACACTGTTAAGTGCTCAGCCTTGAGACCGAGCTCTAATGCCAATTGAAGGTGCAAACACGAGAAGGGGGGGTTGAATTGTGTTTGACTAACTTGAATACTTTTCCTGTTTTTATACTTTTAAAACAAAACTTGATGTATGAATAAAAACAGAGTTAGCAGCGGATATAAAGTAAAAATAAAAACACAGAATTTTTATACTGGTTCACCGTTAACGAGGCTACGTCCAGTCCCTTCACCTTGAAGGATTTCACTAATTCAAACCTTGAATTACAACAGTTCCACTTACCCTCCAAGTCAGTGTTCTCAAACAGTCTAACAATCCTAGACTCTTGAGGAATACAGCACATGTCTTCTCCTGCCAATCTCACAACCCCAGACTGTAAAAGGAATTACAACACCTTGAATCTAATTGCCAAGTAATCTGCTACCCCTACTAACTCCCTCAGATTGTAGACTCTACTTCAACAACTTAGATTTGACACAGTGGAAAGAAAATAACACGAGTGCTTGCTTCTTGAAAGCTGGAACTCACAATTGACCTCACTGAAAACTTAAGTGTTTGCTTTGGAAGTGTATGACTATTTTGTGATTTTTGATGCTAAGTATTTTGCCTTGAGCCTCCTTTTATAGATGCGAATTAGGGCCTCTTCCAAGCTTAATTTCGAGTTGAATCTTGCTGGATTCTGTTGCAAAAATATCTTGACCAATTGGGCTTCATTTAAATAAAAAACATATCTTTTTTTAAGCTTCAGATTTTCTTTCAAAAATAACTGGCCAATCATGTCTTTAGTTTCTTCCCGCCAACAGCTCCTGTATTCCACAATACTTCACTTTATTTTTGTAATAAATCTTTTTAATACTTTGTTCAAAATAAATTAAAATCTCCACCATTAATCCTCATGATTAAATCAGGACCATTTGATCTTTTGTGCTAGTCCACATCTGGACCATACTGAGTGATCTACTGTGATCCTCTAATTTCGGCCACTGCTTGACCACACTTTCTAACCTTCTGATCTTCTGATCTCGGCCATCCTGGTCTAGCAAACTGATTTGCTGTGATCCTCTGATCTCAGCCATTGCTGGACCACACATCCTGACCTTCTGATTTCGGCCAACACTGGGCCATGGTCTGATCTTCTGATCTCGGCCAACACTGGGCCAAATACTTAAATCTGAACCATTGATCTGAAAATCTTCCCTCTGATCTGGACCAATTCTGGACTTGGTCTGGATTACACTAAAATTAAATCTGGACAAATAATATTTCAGTCGGGACATTTTACCTTCTGTTTTGGATCAGTTCTGGATCAATTTTGGAGATCATTTCTTCTGGTTTGGACTTAGTTTCATACCCTGACCCATGCTATCTTCTGGTCTGGGTCAAATCTGGATTAATTCCTTTGTTCTGGACCCATTAATTTACCCTCTGATTAAGTCTGGATCAAATTTGGGCTGTTTATTATTTCACTGCCAGGCCATCTTCTGGTCAGAATAACTTCTGGAATAAATCTCACATTTGATTCCTTCTGGTCTCTCCCTCTGGCAGACTTTCTTCTGGTTTGGTCCAAGTCTCCTTCTGACTTTGCTTCCTTCTGATCTGGGCCAACAAAGATATCTTCTGGTGATGTTTTGACATCCTGGTGTATCCTCTAGTAATTCCAGGATGCATTCTGGATGCATCTTCTGCCTCTGCAAACTTCAATTTCTGGTGGTATATAATGTAATAATTCAAGGTACAAAATAAGATTACATGGAGTGCTTTTGTAAACATCAAAGTCCTAAGTACTTAGAACCAACTTCGTTCCAACACATCGTTGTTCCTATTATCCTCAGACGCATAAACCATCTAGTATGTTCACATTAATTCATAGTGATCTTTGGGGATCTTATAGGGACTCTCCTCTTAATGGAAGAAAATGGTTTATTATCTTCATAGATTATCACACAAGATTAACTTGGATTTACTTAATGAAAACAAAATCTGAAGTTGAAAGTATCTTTAAAAGTTTTTTTCAAATGATTTTGACTCAATTTCAAGTAAAAATCAAAATTCTTCGTAGTGATAATGGCAGGGAATATTTTAATAAACACTTAAATGAGTTTTTCCTACAACAAAGTATCATTCATCAAAGTTCATGTGTGGATACTCCACAACAAAATGGAGTGGCTGAACGAAAAAAATAAACATCTTGAAGTTGTTAGGGCATTGTTGTTTCAATATAATGTTTCAAAGTATCTTTGGGGATAAGCAATTCTCTCTATAACATATTTGATAAATAGGATGCCTACCAAAATCTTAAATTACAAAACTCCATTTGATGTTTTCGCAAGTCTATTTCCTAATAATAAGCCTTCATACACTCTACCCCTAAGGATATTTGGATGTACTGTTTTTGATGTTTATGATACGAATCAAGGAAAACTTGAGCATAGAGCGAGAAAATGTGTTTTTATTGGCTATGCATCCAATCAAAAAGGATACAAATGTTTTGAACTTATTTCCAAAAATAATTTTGTGACTATTTAAAAACTGCAAATCAAGATTTTCTAAACAATTTGGAAAAAACAGATCATGAGAAAAGTAACTTTAGAAAAGTAACTTATAATAGTCATAATATATCAAATTTTATGTTTGCTATTATTTTATTTCTCTTTATGAAATCTTAAAATTTTCAAAAATATATATATTTATGCGTTCATAATTATTAGTGAAAAAAATATAAAAATATAAAATGGAAATAAAAGTGATGTAACAAAAAATAATAAATATTGACACTATTCTCATCTCCTGAAATTACAATTATAACAACATTACAGTAGATAATTCAAAATGGTACATAATGAATTAATTAATTAATTAATTGAAGAAAAAAAATCTTCATTGTCCTCTGGTTGTTGTTATGATACAAAGAGAATGAGACAAAACTTTGTGTTGAAACAAAAGCAAGAAGATAATCTTATGCAATTAGATACACAAATAGAAAGAGGTCTTAGCTCATTCAAAATTTCCTTTGTTTCTCAAAAATAAAAAAGAATAAGCACATTCAGATAAAAACAAATAAGTTAAAAACGTGAATGCATCATATGTGCAGAGGAACTCATATTATGAACAAAGAAAATGAAACATAAAAACGAAACTAATGGGGAAGCACGAGAGCAGGAAAACAACTACACAAGTGGAAAAACTACAAATACACATTTGTTTTTTTTTCAAAGGAATGATTTTTTTTGGGTGGACATCTGATATTAATTGTCTTTAAAAAAGCACACATGCAAAGAAGAAGAAAAAAAACAAAAGAGAGGAGCCGTAAGAAAAACAACAAACGGGACAAGTCAAGGTATTTTTTTCCTTTATACAATAAATCTGTTTGTTCTTTATCTTCACCATATAATCACTTTATTGTTATAAAAATATAATGTTTTGATTTGTAAGAGTAAAAGCAAGATAACATTATGAATGAGAAAATCGAAAAGATAAGACCAAATTTTTAAACCTTCGACGATGTCATCATTGCTGGAACACAACCATACTTCTTAGTGCTACTGCGCTCAGCGTCGATCTCTTCCTCTCTTGTGCCATGCTCAACTTCAATTTCTTTCTCTTTGGCGCCACACTCCATCTCGATTCCTCCTTCTCCCTCTAAGTCTTTTCCTCTTTCTTTCTATCTTTTTTTTTCTCCTTGCGCTTTTTTCTTCTTCTCCCATTTTTCTCTCACCAGCTAGTCACCAAATTCTTTGTTTCCTTTACTCCTTTGCTCTTAGTCGTTAGGGTTAGTGTGCTTTTATATATTATTTTTACTTAAATAATTACATGTTATTCTTACATAGGTTTCCTTTCCGTTTTTTTTTTTGTTATTCTTTATTAAAATTAGTTTTTGGGCTTCAAGCTCATTTGGTTTTTGTTTAGCTTTATGCTTTCAACATTTATTTTTTTAAACAAGTCAAACTTTTATACATTAAATTTAATTAGTTTCTAACAAATATTAAATCTTAAAAAAAAACACAAATAAATCTTTTATTAAGGGTTAATTAGATGTGATATTTTTTTAATCTTTGAGTTGTTAGGACATAAGTTGTAGCACTTGATAGTTCTAAAATTCATTTTTATAAATAAATTAATCTAAAATCGTTTTTAATTAAAGGTTAATTAGATATGACATCTTTTTAATTTTTGAGTTGTTAGAACACAAGTTTTACAACTTGATAGTTCTAAAACCCATTTTTATAAATAAATTAATCTAAAATCGACTTTTATATTTGGTTAGTTAGATGTGACAGTTTTTTAATCTTTGAGTTGTTAGGACACAAGTTGTACAGATTGATAGCTTTAAAACCCATTTTTATAAATAAATAAATAAATCTAAATTTGACTTTTAAATTTGATTAATTAGATGTGACATCTTTTTTATCTTTGAGTTGTTAAAACACAAGTTGTACAAGTTGGTGGTTTTAAAGCTTATTTTTATAACCAAAAATAGTAAAAATATTCTTAAATGGGTTAACTAGATATCACATCTTTTTAATCTTTGAGTTTTTGAGACACAAGTCATACAACTTGATAGTCTTAAAACTCATTTTTTTTTATTAAAAAAAAACTATTCAAATAAAACAAACTATTTTCTCAAAATAAAGTATTTTTAACTTGCTTATCAACAACAAAACACATTTTTATGAGCAACCATTACATCTGAATTTTCTATCTAAGAACAACGTAGGTATGATTTCTCCATCACACTTAGAGATACGAAAGAGCAAGATTGCACTCTTGTCAAGCACAACAAAAAAATAAAGCTTTTTTCCTCTCTCTATTTTGAGTACTCTTTTATTTCAGCATCACATTTACAAAAAAAAAATATTTGCATTTAACTAATATAGAGAAATAAATATTCTAAAGTTAACTTAAATTTTTGCACAAGTAATTATAGGTAACCATTTTTCAACATATGTATAGGGTGCTCATATCTTTCCTACGCATAATCGATCCACGAACCCAAAAATTGATTTCAAAGACAATTTTTCTGTTTTTTTAAGCGTTTCTGAATATTTTCCCTATTTTAAAATAAATTTTGGTGGGGACGAATTCAAGCTAACTCTCAAAATTTTAGGCCGCAACAATAATATAATAGAATCCTATATAAAAATACTATAAATTGAGAAAAGTAACGAAATAAAATCCTTGAGTGAATTTAGTCAGGAAAAGCATGAACATAATAATCAAGAAAATGTCTTAACATAACCAGAAGTTGAGAATGAGACAATTGAAATTGGTAACAAAGGTATCCGACCCTTTGACCACGTATACTTAAAGAAAAAAGTGCCTTAGAGAAGATAACCTCAACATTTCCAACACATTCAAGGATTCATTAGGTAAAAGTCTTTCGAATTCTATTATAGCCTTTCTAAATTCTAAAAATTATGATCATAATAATTTTTTCATTGCCGAACCTGTTCCCAATGTTTCTGTCCCTTTAGAACCTGTCGTTGATGATTCTGGTCTACCCATTGTTGTTAGAAAAGGGATAAGATCATGTACAAAACATCTTATCTCTAACTTTATATCTTATGGCACATTGTCCCCCACTTTTAGAGCTTTTACTTGTGAACTGACAAAAACAGAAATACCAAAAGATATACAACAAGCTCTAAGGGTTCCTAAGTGGAAAGAAGCTGTCTTGGAGGAGATGAGTGATCTTATAAAAAATCAAACATGGAAATAGGTGAATCTACCTAGAGTAAAGAGAAATGTGGGGTACAAATGAGTGCTCACCATAAAACACAAGGTTGATGGATCAGTAGAGAGGTATAAGGTCAGGCTAGTTTCCAAAGGCTTTACACAAACTTATAGTATTGATTACTCAGAAACTTTTACTCCTATTGCAAAACTTAATACCATTAGACTTTGTTTATCTTTGGCAGTTAACTTGGATTGGCCATTACAACAGCTAGACGTAAAAAAATGCGTTTTTAAATAGAGATTTAGAGGAGGAAGTCTATATAGATTCACCCCTGAGGTTTGAATTTAAACTCAACCAAAAGGTTTGTAAGCTTTAAAAGTCTCTTTATGGCTTGAAACAATCACCTCGAGCATGGTTTGAAAGATTCACCCAGTTTGTTAAGAAGTAGGAATATTCTCAGTGTCAAAGCGATCGCCATGATTATGAAACATTCTTCTGAAGGTAAGATGGATATATTGATCGTTTATGTAGACAATATTGTTGTCATTGGGGATTATTCTAGTGAAATAAGAAATTTGAAGGCATCTCTTGCTGCTAAGTTTGAAATTAAAGATGTTGTGTCTTTAAAATATTTTTTAGGCATGGAAGTTGCAAAATCAAGGAAAGAGATTGTTGTATCACAACATAAATATATTTTAGATCTTCAAACAGAAATCATGATGATGGGTTGTAGGCCAACTGATACTCCAATAGATCCTAATCAAAATAATCCAATTGCAGCAATAATCACTCCATTTTTAAAGATTTAAATGGAAGTGCCTAAAAAAATTGTAGTGATTCATATTATTAATTCAGAGTATACATTAACAATCTCATACAAAACCAAACACAAAACATGTAAAGGTACAATATAACAAATGGTGAACCTATATCTATATATGCATATGCAACTATATGATTAGGAACATGACACAAAACACTTTGAAATCATGTGGAGGGAAGCACACCTTAATACAACTCACTTCTTCCACACAAATCACTTCATCCATATTAAACAATTGTAAATATTTTTGGGTACAGTAAGTTTAATAAAACGCTTCACCACAATTGTAGAAAATGAAAGCATTCGGCGTGAGATTGAGAGAGAAGCATCTTTGCACTTAAAAAGTGAGGAGAAGGAAACCAAATTCACTGTCAATGGACCAAATAAAAATGAAGTAGCTAGAATATCACTACAAGAGGGGTTGAATAGAGATATTTGTTGTTTAAAAATTTCTTTTAAGTTTTAAAGTTTTATCCTCTTCGAGAGGATGAAAATCAAATGTTGGAAATTTAAAACTACGAGTATGAACAGATTACTAAAAGATAGAGAGAGAGAGAGAAGTTAGAAAATGACACACACAACTTTATATTGGTTCACCCAATAAGGGTTACGTCCAGTCCTCACACACTTGTGAGATTTCACTAAGAAAACAATCAACCTCTCACAGAGGTTAGTTACAACTTGTGTGTTCTAGAGCCTCACCAAACTTACAATATCTTCTCACATATTTCAAACTATTTCTTAAGTGTAACTCACTTAGAAATTACAATATTGTTTGATGATGGTTGTGCTGTATCTCTTTACTAACACTTTCTAAATAGATGTTTCAAAGATCTAGTGTAATACAATAGAAAGTATAAAGAGAGGATGAGAAAACACTTGATAGCTCTTAGACTCTTTCTTTGTATGCTTTTTAGTTGTGTATTTAATGAAGAAGAGCACCCTTCCTTTTATAGAGTTGTAAGATGGTCTATACATGTGTTTAGAAGTTTTATGACCGTTGGGCACTTTAATCAAAAGTCCAAAGCCAATAGTCTTTAATTACAAAAATGCCATCCAGATGTCTTGAGTCTTGTTTGAGTGCAGGAGGATGGGAATACAGTCCATCCTCGTATGGGAGGTTCAAACCTCCTTGAAGTTTGGGCCTTAGCTATCTTTTGCTTTTGCGTTCTCTAAGATATGTCAGATCACATATTGGTCTTGTTTAGTACAACCTTTATGTACTTTAAAAAGGTAGAACCATTTTCATCATAGGAGGATGAATAGAGCTGGAGGTCTTTCCTCTTACACTTCATTCTTCTATGTTCATCCTCTGCCTTTGTTTTCTTCATTTGACTTGATTTTTTCTCTAAACTTTAACACTGATTTAACTTCTCTTTTGACAAGAAATCAATGTTATTGTGATTCTAAATATTTTGCATAATTGTTGGTTCATCCTCTTTGAGGGTTCATCCTCTAGTCCATCCTCCAGTTTGAAAAACTTGTTGGATTGACTTAGATTTTATCTCTTTTGAAGAGCAACCTATTTTCTAAAAATAATACACTAAAGAGCACAAATTAGTCTTAACAAGAATCATAATCATTAATTTTGTTATCATTAAAACCATTTGAAAGAGATTTTGTCTCAACAAAAAAATGCAAACAAGAAAATATATGTGGACCAAATGAGATTGGATTAATCATTTTAAAACATTGCAACACCAAATTAATGCAAGTGAGAGGTGATAACTTATATATGATAAGAAAGAT
The DNA here is from genome assembly GCA_037974295.1 of Cicer cuneatum. Taxonomy (NCBI): domain Eukaryota; kingdom Viridiplantae; phylum Streptophyta; class Magnoliopsida; order Fabales; family Fabaceae; genus Cicer; species Cicer cuneatum. The sequence continues at coordinate 39,780,021 of JBBPBO010001986.1, forward strand.
GCAAACATTACAATATAGCATATGAAAATCTAAATGAAACTAGTAACAGCTCCACAAAACCTTATTCCATAAAATAAAGTTGCTATTGCTATTAATCTAAATATATTGCACATCCACATTAGCCAAATATTACATTTGTTTTTCATTTCTTTTCAAACCCTAACATCATCAAAATCTCTTCTCCTTCTACCATTGTTTCACCCCTACATAAAACCCCAAGCTAATCCCATACAAACCTTAATCGAGCAATAGAACCCTAACCATGTCAATTAGAAAATCACAGTGAGGTTGCATGCGGTGGTATGAGCAGTGGAGCTCACGAAGCTACCGGTGATTCGTGGATGGTCAGTTGCAGATCTGGAGTGAACTTCGCAAGTGTGTTCATGAAAAAAGCAGATAAGTTTTGATGTGGGTGGAAGAGCAAGGTCGTAGAGTTTAACAAAGCCATTAGCAACGACGGCAGCTACGATGGAATCGAGAGATGTGAACCACTTGATGTCGTAGATTCTACCCGGCGATGTCGTACGTGGCGATTTCGGCGCTTTCATTGACTATGGAATGGCATGTAGGTTTGGCATTACTTGTTTCCTCTTTTCAAATATTCTGATATCAAACTAGTTTGTTAATACGATACAAATTTTTGTAAATACAAAACAGCAGAACCAATTTGTGTTTCTATAGACTGAAATTTTTTTTTTTGAAAGGAAAATAGATATAACAGTAATAGAAGCATGAAGATTACTGATTTATTTAACACAGTAGACAATGAAACAACAATATTGATACGGTGTTTAGTGGAAAAATAGCTTTTTTTTACAAGTGAAAAAATAGCTAACTGTTAATATATTTATTTACCCTGTGACTCTATAAATATAACTGTTGTTATGGTTTTTTTTTATGATATTCAGAAGTCGGAGAGGAAGTTGCATCGTCTTGAATGTGAAGTCCACTTAAGGCTGGTCTACGACAAGAGAAAATTTGTCACACCATCCATACAGTTGATGCCCAAACTTTATCTTTGAAGGAAGTTGCATAGTGAGAAGGTTAATGCAAGGATAGTTGAGTTTTGTGTAATGCATATTGTTGCTATTTAAGTTAGAATTGTTTTATACACCGTAAATTTTACTTCCTTTTCTAGTAGTATGACTATGAATATGCCTGTAAAGTCGACACAAACATCTATCAATGTAATGCTACAATAATGCAGATCTTATCATTTTTTTTATTTAAGTATCAAACATTATCAATATTTGGAAGTGGGAAGGAATCGTAAATATAAACACTCAAAATCAATATTTGCATTCATTTGGCTTCACAAAATCCTTTAAGGATCTTTAATCTTTTCATGACTATTTTTGTATGGTTTTTGCACTCCTTGTTTATACAAGAACCTCAATATATTAATAAATTTAGTGGGCAGATGAGTATTCTTATAATAGAAACAACAACTTCAAATTAACATCATTGAAAGATGTGAAACTAATCGAAACTGGATTAACATCAAAATTAATGCTTGTCTTCTCAACTACCTTGTGAATTTGCTTACTGCCACACCCTACAAAGGATTTATTGAGAAATTCTAACAAATACATTAGACTAAGGTTGTGGTAAAAAAACCAACTAAAATGTATAAAACATTAAAAATGTCACCTAAAGTACAAAACAAACCCCAAATATCCCATCCTTCTTGTCCAAAACTCATACGAGTGAAATCAGACTTGATTCTCTTTTATTTTATATTGTTCTCTTTATTTTATGATTATGTCATTGTTACTATTTTAATTACATTTCTTATATAAACAACTTATGGCTGTAGAAATAAAATATAAAAGTATTTTGCCTTTTACTTTCTTCATGGTATCAAGAGCCCTTGGTTAGGTTTCTGGAAAGCTTTCCACTGCCTAGTGGGATTTGGGGCACCAATATTTTGTTTCTAATTTATGTATGACCCATTTTGCAACCCAGCCCTTTTTTTTTGTCTACCTAATGCCACAGAATACCCCATGGAAGGTGGCCTTTACGATAGCAGCTGCGATGGTTTTGGTCAAAAATAAGAAGTGGTCAACAACGCCGGTAATGTTGGTTCAGGCAACAGTGGCCTAGATAGGGGCAACCCTGGTGGTGGTGGCTCAAGAGATGGCGACCCAGGCGGTAGCGATTATAATGGTTTCTTCAACAATAGTTTTTCTAATTTTTTTTGGCCATGATGAAACTTTTAATGCCCTCAAGGCTGAAGTCTAGAAACTTAATGGGAAATATTATGTTGAATGATCCTACTTTCTTTTGCTGCAAATAATAGCATTACATTACTTCAAATGAGTGTTAAAAATGTTTTTCTAAATGGTTATATAAGTGAAGAATTCTATGTTAAACAACTCTCAGGTTTTGAAAGTTCTGAATATCCAAATCATGGTTTTAAACTTAGGAAATCTCTGGGCATAGTATGATATACTTAGTAACTTCTTGCTTAAAAAAAACTTTGAATGAGGACAAACAGATAATGCATGTTTTAGAAAATCAATATGAGATGACATTCTTATTATTCAAATTTATGTTGATGACATTAATTTTAGATCTACTAATGGCACTATTTGCCAAGAATTTTCTAAATTGATGCAACTTGAATTCCAAATGAGTATAATGGGAGAACTTAAGTTCTTCTTAGGGATAAAAATTCAGCAAAGTCAAAAAGGTATATACATTAATCAAACTAAATATACAAAAGAGTTTATCAAGAAATTTAAGATGAGTGATTGCAAACCTATGGCTACACCAATGCACCCTATTTGTTCACTTGAAAAAAATGAATCAGGCCAGAAAGGTGACCAGAAAACCTATAGGGGAATGATAGAATCCCTACTTTACCCTACTGCTTCCAGACCTAACATCATGTTTAGTGTATGCGTATGTGCAAGATTTCAAGTTGACCTTAGGAAATCACATTTAACTGTTGTTAATAGAATCTTTAGATACCTAAATGGCACTAACAACATTACCTTGTTCTACAAGAAATCTTCTGAGTATAAACTAAACGGGTATTGTGATTCTAATAATGTTAGAGATAAACTTGAGAGAAAAACCACAAGTGGAAACTGGACATCTCTAGGTGACAACTTAATCTCTTGGTCAAGTAAGAGACAAAGCACAATTGTCATGCCAACAGCAGAAGTTGAGTACATTTTAGCAGCTGGTTGTAACTCTCAACTACTTTGGATGAAACATCAATTAGAAGACTACAAAATCCTAGAAACCAACATCCCCATTTATTGTGACAACACTTCTGCCATCTGTCTAACGAAAAACCATATACTTCGTTCTAGACCTAAACATAAAGAAATCAAACACCATTTCATTAGGGATTTTGTTCAAAAAGATGTGCTTAATATCCAGTTTGTAGACAACGAACATCAATGGACTGACATATTCACCAAACCATTAGCTGAAGATAGGTTTAACTTCATCAAGAAAAACTGAAATCTTATTCATTTACCTAACTGACGATGTGCCAATCAAGAACCGGACCAACACTATGTTCCCGCCCAGATCAAAGCAAGCAATAGAAAGGAAGTTTCATTTGAAGAGTTTGCGAAAGCAATCTTAACAAAATACGAACAGTATAAATCTGAAGAATTTGCAAAACTAATCTTAACAAAATACGAACACTATCAATTTGAAGAATTTAAAAACTCAATCTTAACAAAATATGAATAATATCAATCTAAAGAATTTACAAACTCAATCTGAACAAAATACGAACATAATCAATCTAGAAGAAGTGCTAAGATTGGATTTAGAAGTAAAGAATTGACTAAAGAACATTTTATCAAAAAACATCTTGTTTAGAATTATTTTTGAATAAGATCATTGTTGACCAAACTAGGAAGGAATATATAATTCAGAATTAAATAAGGACTAAATTGAAGCCCTAATGTTATCTATAAATAGATACTCAAGGCTGAAGAAGAATATCATCGAAAAATCATAAAAGAGTAGAAGTGCTCAAGCTCAAAATTCCAAATTCATCTTAGAGTTCAAGGAGAGAAACATTTGTTCGAATGAGAAATATTTACTATGTGTTTTACTTAGAGTGTGATAGTCATTGTTATAATCAACTTGTTAGAAGCAACTATTCATGTTCCAAACATTTGTATTCAAACCCGATAGTGGTGCTAGTGTGCCTTCAACAATATGAGATTGTTAGATAGTATGGAGAAGACTTGGCTGGTAAAGTCATGGTGTGTGTTCCTCAAAAGTTTGGGGTTGTCAGGCTGTTTGAGAAGATTGCCTTGGAGGGCCAGGTGCTTTGTAATTCAAGTTGTTGAATTAGTGGATTAAATCCTTCTAAGTGAAGGGACTAGATGTAGCCAAGTTAGTGATGAACTAGGATAAATTCCTTGTGTCGCTTTATTCATGCATTCCTTAGTTTTGTTATTACTTCAACTCCAAGTAAATCATCAATCCTGAACCAATTTAATCAAATGATGAAAAAGTTATCAACTTATTCAAACACAATTCAACTCCCCTTCTCGTGTTTGCACCTTCAAACCCTTCATCAAGAATGTTTTCATTTCCCAAACAACGTTCCTCACTCCACCACCACTCAATCTGAATCCACCCCCAGTTGATACTGCTTATGCCTTTAGTACCCCAACACCACACTCACTATAGAATTCTATCCTTCAAAGTCATCTTTGCTCCCCTATTCATTTTGAGAGAGCATCTCAAATATCTCTAGCTTTTGTCTCTCCTCAGAATACCATGTCTTCCCTTTTTGGTATTAATAAGTACCATGCATTCCCTGATATAGGCCTCTCTAGACTAAACATTCCTCAGCCACATACTATGTTTGGCACTCCCCCTACTATCAGCTCTGCTTTTGCTACCCTTGCCTCTTTTTGCACTACTGTTGTTCCTTCCCTCAGTCAACCTTCTCCAGCTTCTCAGCATGTTAATGAAGATCATCGTCCCCCAAAACGCACCAAGATAGAGAAGGAAACCTCCATGACAAGAAAAGATATCCCCAAGATCTTTATCGTTCTTCAAACTATCATTGATAGACAAATTCATCAAGATAGGGAGAAAAAGAAATTCCTTTTTGTTGTGACAATGGGGGAGAAAAAGAAATTAGATTTAGGATTTAAAGAAGTATTTTTGAACTCCTTATGTACTTCTTTTGTTTTACTTTTCTGTTTATTTTTTCTTGAACCATATGTATGAACTCTTTTGATATCTTGATTAATGAAGAAAAAATATTTTGGTTTCAAAAATACCTGATTTATAAAGGAATATTCTGGTTTTTATAAAAGAACATTTTAGTTATTCTTTTTTTAAAGACATAATTAAAGTAGATCATTCTCCATAGTCCAAACCTCAAGTTAAAGAGTATCAAGACTAATCAAATCAATAATCAAGCCCAAAACTCAAGTTGAAGGCCCAACAAAGAAAAATAGCCTCTAGATAGTGTGAAAGCAAGAACGTTCTGGTGCTAAGCACATTAGTGGAAAAACTCACAGATTATGAGCAGTGGACATAGCCAACCTTGGGTGAACTAGAATACATCATTGTGTGATCTTGTTATCCTTATCCTTATTTATTTCTCACTCACTGATCACATATCACATAGAAATTATTTGTTTTATTTATTTTTAACTCATCCAGAGCGTTCTTGACTTTTTGTTTGAAGCTAAGATCGATCTTGAGTTAATTTGATTAAGTTCGGAAATTAAAATTTTAAAAAGGGGATCACAATTCAAACTCTCTTCCTTGTGATTGATATTTCTACTTCACCAACCCTCATCCCCTTGCACTCCTCTTCATTACAAATCAAATAAAAATCATCACAAATGCACCAACACTCTTCCACCTTCTACACACTTATTCTGCCATGTGAAGTCAAAGTGATATTTACCTTGAAGGTCACACAAAGCATACACATTAACCACATTAAAACATTCTCCATTTTTTAACCACACACCAAATAACATTAGAAAATGTAACAGCTCAATTCCACTGTTCGACATTGTAATCACGATCTTCTCACCCCTTTTTCCCACAATTGGAAATTAACGAGATTTTGCTTTTTGAAAAAATTGAACCCAAAATCTAGAGGTTAAGTCAATTTGTTCATTCATTCCATTTGAATCCATGGTGGAATTTGTCAAATCGAATGTGAAGAGGAGGAAAGAAAATAGTAGCCAATGACAAGATTTAACCGATTCTAGCTAAAGAATTCTGATTATAGAAATTGGGACAAAAGTATTACCTTCGTTGGGAAATGGAGCTGGAGATTTTTGTTGTTGTTGAACATGGTGCCGGAGATTTAACAGCAATTAATTAAGTCTATAGACTTAATTAAACATAGTTGTTTAACTAACAATTTATTTTTTTAAAACTTTTGAATTAATATTTGAAAAAATAAAAAAGTGACATGTTATCACCAATTTTAAGGGTTAGGAGTCTAGAGCTCTCAATTAAGTCTCAAAGTACAAAATCCTTCTTAGAAAATCTCCTATTAAATCTTTAGACTCTTATTGAAATATATATTTTTAAAACCCTGACTTGTTATTTTATTATTTTTTGTGGGTTTAAGTAGATAGACTCATAGGTCTAATGTTTTGTTAATTAAGATTTTCTTTAAATTTTTGAAAAAAATCTAAAACAATTTTTATCTCAAAAAATTTTTAGAAAAAATTTGTAAATAATTTTTTATCAAAAAGTTTTGGGGAAAAAATTAAAAACCTCTATTTCTTGGGAAAAAAATCAAAAAAACGTTTATTTTTTAAATTAAAAAAAATTAAAAAAGTAAATATATAGGTCACACTAAACCCACAAAATTTTAAGGGTGTTTTAGTTTTTAAGTCATTTTTTTTATAGAATTTTTTTAACTATAAAATTTTGTGATCACTCCATATTGAAATTAATAATTATTAGACTCTGAAATTAACACCCATAGTTGCGAGCACCGTGGTCATATTCACTTGTGGCACCACGTCACCTTAAAACATCGGTTTTAAATGCAACAAACTCATCATTTTCATCACTTTGGCTTACTTCGAAAGGCCAAGGCATAACTAAAAAACATCGTATTCAAGAGTCTCACACTCCCTCTCAAAGCCACAATAAATTCTCAACTTTTTCCCCACAAATAACCACTCTCCCACACTCCATATTCTCACATGGAAAACAACCATACTACTAAAATCAACACCACCGATCCAATGGATTCAAAAACCGGTTTCAACCCCATTTCCAAAACCTTCCACAGTTTAAGACCACAACTCAACATTCCTCCACCAAACGCTACAATCTCTGCCGCAACCTACACCCTCTCCCTCCGCCACAAATCTCCCTGGTACGACTCAGCCACGGCCTTCATCGACTCAACTACATCTCACCAACTATCTCACTTTAACTTCATCCAACGGTCAAAAACCCTCGCGAAAAACCTCATCACTCTCCGCGGACTCACCAAAGGTCACACCGCATTGGTACTTTCCACAAACATTATCGAGGTTCCAATCCTCTACTTCGCACTACTCTCTATTGGCGTGGTCGTCTCACCCGTTAACCCAGTTTACACTCCCTCCGAGATTTCTCACTTTCTCAACCTCTCAAAACCTGTAATCGCTTTTACGACGTCGTCACTATCTCACAAACTTCCAAAATTCTCACTCGGAACGATTCTCCTCGACTCGTCTGAGTTCGACTCACTCACGACGGAAGCTGTTAGTTCGAAGGCGTCGCCGGAGGTGAGTCAATTAGATGTAGCGGCGATTCTGTACTCATCGGGAACTACAGGTAAATCAAAAGGCGTGATGCTAACTCACGGGAACTTGACGGCGTCTGTGGCAGCGTACGACGCCGTTCGGATTCCGACGGAGAGTCCTGCGGTGTGTTTACTTACTGTGCCGTTTTTCCATGTGTACGGTTTTACCTACCTATTGAAATCGGTGGCTATGATGGATACGGTGGTGGTGATGGAGAGATTTGGATTGGGGAAAATGCTGGTTGTTGTGGAGAGGTTTCGAGTGACTCATCTTGTTGCGGCGCCGCCGGTGGTGGTGGCTTTGAGTAAAGAGGGAGCGACGGAAGGGTATGATTTGGCGTCGTTGAAATGTGTGCCTTGTGGTGGTGCTCCGTTGGGAAAGGAAAACTTCGATGTTTTCAAATCAAAGTTCCCTCGTGTATCGATATTCCAGGTTTCTCCTCAAACTTCACCCTTTCGAAAATAACATACATATATTTAGAGGTATATGGGTTGGGTTAAGCGGGTTTTGACAAAATCCGATACTCAACCCGATCGATTATCTTTACTGTGAGTTAAGTTTTAAATTTGTATTTTTTTATTTAATCCGATCCAACCTGATCAAAAACGAGTTGGGTTGACGGGTTATACATGAATAATAACTTGTTTTTTATTTTATGAAAAAATATATTTAATGAAAATATATTTAATACTTAAATATCTCAAACTATAAAATTTTAATCACATCATTCAATTATTTAAAAAAGCCAATAACCTCTAAAAAAAAATCTAATAATTTTTAAATATATAAATAAATTCAACAAAAAGAAATCAATAAAATATGAAAATTTATCAATTATAATCAATGTTAACTTCAAGTCTAAACACTTAACAAGTTTCTCAAATTATGGAAAGGAATAATTGAGAATCTACAAAAACAAATATCAATAATAAAAGTAAAGAAATAAAGAAAGATAAATCATAAATAAGTAAAATATGCATGAAACAAAACAATAACAAGTACCTTAAGATATAGTAATGATTGTGTTAAGTTCAGCATCAATCACTTCAACATCAATTGAAACTAATTCAGACAACTCTAAAATTTTAAATACAATACACAATCTCATTAGCACACCAAATGATTAAAAGAATAAACAAAAATAAAGGAAAATCAATTTGAAAATTTGAATAAGGTGGACGAGGGTGCTAAAAATCTGAAGAAGAAAAAGAGTAATGAAACCCTATTGGACTACCAAACAAAATTTAAAAAAAAAAAAACTATAAGAGTAATGAAACCCTATTGAATTACTAAACAAAATTTAAAAAAAAAATTATAAAAGTAATGACCCTATTGGACTACCAAACAAAATTAAAAAAAAAAATTATAACTAATAACTAGGTCGGGTCTACGGGTTCAAATTGTTGAATTCATTACCCGAACTAAATATAAGCAGGTTTTAACAGGTTAGATCGAGTTGGACCCTGAAAGTGATTAGGTACAGATAAAAATCGGTTGAGGTGATCGGGTTGGCGGGTCAACCCGCGCCCATGTACATGCCTACACATATTCTTTTCGTACAGACAAAATCAACATCTACCGGTAGCCTTTAAATAAATAGCTAATGAGTTTTTATTTAATATCATTTAATTTAAAATTTTATAATAACAAAACACTAGTCTTATAGTTGATAATGCAATTTTAATTATTTTTTTATTATCTTTTAATAAATATTATATATATAATTTTGAAAATATTATTATGTTTTATATTAATATTAGTAAAAAAATTTATCAACAGATAATATAAATATTTTGATAAAATAATTTATTTATTTTTAATTATTTTTATTTTCTTAACATGTTTATAAAATTCTTAAATGTGGCTGTGAAACGTAAAGAGTACATCCATCATTTTATATATATATTTATGACTCTCTTGAAAAAATATTAAAAAATTATACTATTTATTAAATTTATTTAAGAATTAATATTTATTTTACAAATTTACCTTTGAAAAGAGAGTTAATTAATATTTCTATTATAATTTTAATTATTGATTGTAGAAAAAATATGTAAGTTAATGAAGTGCATGTTAGTAAAACCATAATTAATAATAATATGATTGAAATATTCCAAGAGAAAATAAAAACATAAGAGATAATTTTATATTTAAAGATAGTATCGTTTATTATTTATCAACATTCTGAATGAAATATCGGTTAAATTTTTTTTGAATTTATTATTAAAAATAGTAGTGAATATTGATATGTTTTGAAAAGTTATATAAAACTAATATATTGCTCATAGATAACAAAACGGTGGTATAAAAGTTTACAAATAATATTTTTATTACAAAACAATAATTATTTATTAGTTAAAGAAGTAATTGTATTGCAACCTAAATAGTTTTTAATATACTATAGAAATTCTTTTTTTTTCAATGGCTCTCACTCTTCTAAATAGAAGAAAATATTTAGAATTTTTTTACTCAAAATTAAAAAATGTTTCGATTACAAATTTACAACAATTCCCTCTTTATAAAAAAAAGGTCTCGATTACGTGAGAATTGCCAGATAAGCAGCCATTAACATATTTTAATGATTATCGAAGAGACGACATTGATTAAACCACGTCAAAGTTTAGAGATGTTTTTGCTACTTCATAAATTTTAAAGACAAAAATGATGGAGCGTTAAATTGGTGGTATTTCTTTAAAATGTATTAATTATTTATTTCACTTTTATATTTTTATTTTAAGTTTAAATGCATTTTTTTTACTAAAGGTTAAATGTATATTTGATTCTATTATTTTAACTAAAACAGTATTTTAATTCTTCAATTTTTAATTCGTTTTCATCATTTGTTTCACTAGTTTTCAGAGTTTGTTCCACAATCCAATTTCTGATTTACTTTTACATTTTTATTTTAAGTTTAAATGCATTTTTTTACTAAAGGTTAAATGTATATTTGATTCTATTATTTTAACTAAAACAGTATTTTAATCCTTCAATTTTTAATTCGTTTTCATCATTTGTTTCACTAGTTTTCAGAATTTGTTCCATAATCCTATTTCTGACTTATTTTGTATAACTTATAATATTTCTTATTGATTTGTAATTTCAACATGATATGCTGATTAGGATTAGAAACAATTAATTTAAAAAGAATATATTTATATTTGATCCATTAAATTGAATAAATATTATATTACGATTTCTAATTCATGTTTGTAGTCTAAATTATTGATTTCACACCATTAAATATAATTCTGTATTTTTTATAAAATGAGACGTTATTAAAAATAAGTCTCAGGCTGTAAAGAAATGTTTTGAAACTTATGAATTTGAAGACTAAAATCTCTGAAATTTAAAAATAGGAAGACTAAAAATCATACTTCGCTTAAAATAGGAGTTAAAATAACAAAACTAAAAATGTATTTAAATCCTTTAATAAATAAATAATCTGTCGTATACCATTCTCCAAGATGTATTAAGATTATACCATTATTAAATAATCTAGTTGGTCTTGATTTGTTTTCTAAATAAAAAGACTAGAGGTTGTATGAATTTAGGTCACAAGTCAAAACCATTTGTATCTTTTTTTCTTTCGGAAGATATCTGTTGAAACTTGAAAACTGAACGTAGTAAGTGGTGCATAAACCATACTCCTAACTTAACTTAATAGGTTTATCAATTAACTTAACAATTAAGCAATTAAATAATTCTAAATAATCATTTTAAAAAATATATAATATTTCTCGAGATTTCGACATAAAATCTTGTTTCCAAATATAAAATCTTGTTTCAAACTTTTAATCTAGTCAATATTTCAAAAGAGTGAATCTAAAAATTTAATACATTTCCAAATGACTTTCTAGACTAAAAAATAGTTGCAAAATAAATAACGACTCAATAGATACTTAACAAAAAAATCATTCATCAAAGAGGCCTACCAAAAACAAAAGTGATTAAGACTTCTACTAAGAGCTTGCTACTCAGCTGTATGAATTTGAAGAAAAAAAAAAAAAGAACAACATGAAGAAGTAAATCACAAAGACTTAGTGAGGAGACAACAACCACCACCAACTAAAAGGGAAACACAAAAAAAGGCACGACTAATTGTTTTACAATCTTGTGGTAATTATACTAAACAATACTACCTTAAATATAGATAATTATCAATAAAGTATATACACAATAAAATTATTAAATTTATAATTTAGTCGTTCAAATAGAAATATTTAAAATCCAATTCATCAAAGAAGTGAAATCAAAATGAGCAACGTTAAAAGGATCATAGAAAATCTAACGAGTAAAAACTTAAATTTTGGAGAACAAAGAGGCTGCTTCATCACATTGATAGCCCTCTCCTCCTAAGAGCGACATTTCCCTTAAGGGTGACTCCATCTAACGAATAGGTCTCTCCTCTCAATCCAGCAACGCATGATAATGCAACAATTAGGGAGCTTACATCCTGTTGATAGCCTTCCCCTCTTAAGGATGACATCTCTCATAAGGGCGACTCTATCTAATGGATAACTTTCTCCAATCAAAATGATGTAATTAGGTGCACCTACCTCCATTAACGGATTTCATAATTATAACAAGTGTTTCAAAACACATATTTAAAAATCATTTCTCATTTCATCGTAACTCATGAAAAACATATTCAATTGTACATCAATTCAATATTTAAATACTTTATAACTCATGAATAAATCAAACAATAACATAGAAAGCGAAAATAAATACAGGATGAAACAGAGAAAAAAATTCAAAGGTTAAGTTCCCTAATTTTTTTAAATAAATACTTTAACATAGAAAACGAGTAAAATAATAATTATAGCATAATAAAAATATGTGACAATGATCGTCGTCTACTCACAACTATGAAGAATCGACTAAGTTTGTTCTCCAACAACTTCTAGAGAAGCAGACAGGACCTTAGCTAACAGATCTGAGTATCAAACATATTCTGAAGACTTTAGAAAAATTATTTTAAAGTTTTGCCAACTATAGGAAACCATAAAAAGTCCTTAAATTCTACTCTAAGTACCAAAATAAGAATTTTAAACAAAATTATATTTTTCTAGAGATTCAGCATTGGAGTTGTGTACTTACCGCAAAGAGTCTCAATAAATTCTTTTTAAAGAATGAGTACTCTTCTCTTTCCTTAACTCACTAACCCTACCCCAAAATTCTAACCAAAAGCACTTATAGGAGTACGAGAAATTATGTTTTTGGAGATGTGTAATTCATTTTATGGATTAAGGGTTTCTGAGTGCAATTTGTGTTGTGGGGTGAGAAGAAGCAAGAAAAAAAAAATAATAGAAGTGGGGAAGAGGTGTAGTGTTGCTGCCGAGAGAGAAAGGGTTAAGTAGAAGAAAAAAAATGAAGGTGGGTTGGAATTGGTCTATTAGTTATTTATATATATATATATATTTGTAACATGTAATGTGCAGTTTTATTTATTATTATTTTTAAAAATAAACCTATGTGTTTCAATCTTTTCTTCTTAAGAGTCCTCAAATAAATTTGATTTTTTTCTACCCACTATTGCCCTTAAGTTTCTAAATTTGTACAACTTTGCAAAATTCCTTTCGATACAAAATAGCCACCTAGAATCAAGTTCAAAGATTCTATGCTGCATTATATAGCCTTTATAGCAAAGAACCTTGCCTTCGCTTCCCTTTCATTCAACAACAGCAGAGAGTATGACCAACCTATAAATAAGAGCTTTCACAAAGAGTTATTAGCACCTATCACCTAAAACTAGTAATTCTCAGTCTCAGATTATTATAAAATGCTGCACGAATATTACAATTATAAAACCAGCAGGGGGTGCCATCATCAGTTGTTAACATAGGTCTTTTGCATATTGTCAACTGTCTTTGTTTTTGACAAAAAAAAGATGTTCCTGCTTGATGTTTGTTGAAATATACAATTTAGAACTTATGTTATGTATTTATATTTTAAAAAAATTGCTGATTAAGTTATCTATAAAAATTGTAAATTAACTAGTTAAATTTTCTAGAAACTTATATGTTAAATCTTTTAAGATAAACCTTATTATTACTATAGGGATACGGGTTAACTGAATCAACAGCTGGTGTTATCCGAATAGTAGGTCCTGAGGAGGCTAGCAGGGCAGGAACTACAGGTAGGCTGGGATCAGGGATGGAAGCTAAAGTAATGAACCCAAACACAGGAGAGGCCATGTCTCCTGGTGAACAAGGGGAACTTTGGGTTAGAGGACCTCCAATTATGAAAGGTATGCACATTCAATAATGCTAGATTACTACTTTTGATTGTTATTCATTTGTGTTATTCTTTCACTATACCCTTCACTTTAGATTGAAAATGTGTTTAATGTCCGACACATACGGGAAACAACACAAATTCGGATTCCTTGTTTCTGCATTCACGCAGTCAAGACATCGGTATCGATGGTCACCCAATCAAGACTGGACAGTCCAAGAAAATGCAGATTTTGATTTTTATATTATAATTAAAATATCGAGCTTGAGTTTGGCTCGTTTGATTTCGATTGAACGGCAGCCTACGTCCTGACTGCATAAATGTGGGGAATCCTTGATTGCAAGGGAGCCGGATCCACAACAACACATATGGTTACATATCAATCACTTTTATTTTATTAAATTATTACAAGTGTATACATGTCAGTGTTGTGCCAATTGTTTTTGTTCGGTGTATGTGTTTCATAGTTCTTTTGGAAACTAAAAAAGTGTTGGGTAATTATATTATTTCCAATTTTCCATAAATAATGAGACATTGTTATTGTGCAGGTTATGTTGGTGATCCATTGGCAACTTCTGTTACTTTGGTGGATGGATGGTTGAGAACAGGGGATATTTGTTATTTTGACAATGAAGGTTTTGTGCATGTTGTAGATAGATTGAAAGAGTTGATCAAATATAAAGGCTACCAGGTAAACTATATCTACTAATTTGTTTCGCTTTTTTAAAAATATTTAGTTAAAATTAATGTTTACAAAAAGTTTTATAATAGTTGTGTAAGTTTTTAAAATTAATGTTTTGAAATAGTTTAGTAATTAATTGTTACTTTCATTTGAAGGAGAATTTGAACATGACCTCATTGTCACTCCAACTCTCCCAAACCACTAAGCCATCATTTAACTCTCAAAATTAATGTCTACTTAAATAAGTTTTTTTTTTCTTTCTTTTATAACTACTTAAATAAGGTTTTGAGTGAATCCACACAACTCAAATTAGAATGATTAAAGTGATCTCTAAACACTAAACGGAGTTGGAAAAAAACAGGATAATATATGTGCAAGAATTATGAAATTCCATGTTTAAATGTTCAATCCATCCAATCTATGTGTAAGTATTCTCATAGATTTGTTATTTTTTACTATACATGTAGGTGGCTCCAGCAGAGCTGGAACAATTGCTCCAATCTCACCCAAAGATCAACGATGCTGCAGTTATCCCGTAATCTTCTTTTTTCATTTACCTAATAAATCCATTTTTTTTTTCAATTTCTCACATAAAATAAATATAAAATACTGTTTTAGAAAAAGACAAGTTATAATTTGTGCCACCTAGCTAGGACAAAATGCATAACCTTCAAAATTCAACAACAGATACCCTGACGAGGATGCTGGCCAGGTGCCCCTTGCTTTTGTGATAAGGCAACCTCAGAGCTCCCTAGGCGAAGCAGACATAATAGATTTTGTAGCCAAACAGGTTCCTTTTCTTTGTGCCTTTTTATCCTTGTGGTTGATATTTCAGTTGTCTCTTCCAACAATACATTTCGTTCTTGTTTTCATGTTGATGGAAATATAAATTATTGTTATATTATTTTTGTATTTTGCTCGTGGTTGTAGGTTGCACCGTACAAGAAAATAAGGCGTGTGGTATTTGTTAATTCGATACCGAAGAATGCAGGTGGAAAGATATTGAGAAAGGACTTGTTGGATAAAATTCTCCTCCAAAGAACTTTGCCTAAGTTATAAATTAAAGTCTTTCAAGGCAAAATGATCTTGTTTTTCAGTCCAAGAAAAATTAATTATTTAGTAAAATTGGGAGGAGCTTTTGAGGGAAAAACTAATCATATTGCTTTCAATTTGTTCTCAAATATCCTAGCTGATTATTACATAAAATAATTATAACAACAGTGTTCTTTGAGTACTGACTTAGAGAAGTAGAAGCATTTCAATTGAGCTTGCAGAGAAGTGTAGTGATAAAAAATGGTGATGACAATGAAAATGTTAGAGCCTAGAGGTATAATGGTGTAATTATAAACACTCAAGTCAGTGAACAATTTAGGCGAGTGAGAGAGATTTTAGCATGGAGAATTGTCTTTCCACGGTGTAGACGTGAGTTTAGGCATACTCTACAAATTCTTTTCTATTTTTCATGGTCGAAATACATCGGAACGGAGGAATTGTGATGCAAACGTGCATCCAAATAAGCATTTAATGATACATGTACAACTTTTCTGTGCATGATGTATGCTATTGTCATAATATAGGTTGTTAGATGTAATTGTCCAATTGTATGACTATTATGGTCTATTCAGCTTTTAGTTTTTCCTTTTTTATTTGATTTAATTTCAACTTTAAAAAAATTTGTTCAATGTGTTTGTATGTAGCATTGCAATGCATTCAACAATATTGACTTTATGCATCCATGTGAGATTGGAGAGAGTGTATAAGCAAGGGATAGTCATGAACCATGATCTCTTATTTAACTACAAAAAGATCTCGAAAACTTTCATAATAGGAAGAACACAATATAGAAAATAGAAGCATAAAATAAATCTTTTTATGAAGTGAAAGTAACACTTGTATTAAAGCCAACAACAAGAGTTCACTTTCAGTATCTCTTCACATAGCTAGTTTCTAGTTTTATAGATTATTAAGAGTCTACATTATGTATAGCAATTGACATATATTTTTTCTTCCACAGTCAATTCTACATTACATGAACAACAACAATCAATTCTACAATACCTAAATAACTATGACCACAATCAATTCTACAATATATTTTTTCTACAATACCTAAATAACTATGACCACAATCAATTCTACATTACATGAACAACAACAATCAAGTCTTATCTCACTAAGTAGGATTGACTACATGAGTCAAACGACACCATAACATCCTACAACACATGAACGAACAAGAAAAATGGGCAAAGATATTCAATGTTGACGTTATAAAAAAATGCATAACAAAATTTCAGACCTTGAAGTGAAGGAGCGAGAGATATTCAATGCACAAGAAAACATTGAAGTGATTAGGCCATTTTGAAAGTGAGAGTGAGAAACTTATATTTGGAAAAAAAAAAGGGAGAACACTTCAGATTTGGGAAGAAACTAAATGATAAACTAATATTTGCAAAAAAAAATAAAAGAGTTTTGGAGAGCGGGATGGGCGAAAAAAGGAGCACGAGTTGGCAAAAAACCAACACCATAAGTTTTTACTAACAAGACGGAGGCGATACATAATATCTGTCGCAAGAACCACCATTAACCATCAGTGAGGGCAGTTTCGTGAGAACTTTCGCAATCCATGTGTAATAGAGTTAAATTTGTTGGAACCAAGTTGATTTTATACTTAGAGTTTTGATGCTAACAAAAGTATTTTATGAGAACAATATATTTGAACTCACAGAGTATGAAAGAAGATTCGTGTTTTTGAAGACAATCTAAAATAAGATTTGATTTGGATTTATAATTGAAGAAAATCTTTGACCAAGTGGAAAAACAGATATGGTCAAGATTTGAAGAAGATAAAGATTTGATCAAGATTTATCTAAAAAAAGATATGAATTATTTACAAGAAGATTTGATCATGATTTATCACAAGAAGATATGAATTATTTACAAGAAGATTTGATCAAGATTTATCACAAGAAGATATGAATTATTTACAAGAAGATTTGATCAAGATTTATCTATAAGAAGATATTGTTGGAACCAAGTTGGTTCTTGCAATTAAAATTTTGATGTTAACAAATGTACTTTATGAAAATCGTATTTTGACTTAGAAGAAGAATGAAAAATCAGATGACGTAACCAGAAGTAGAAATCAGAGGATGACGTCACCAGAGGATGTCATTAGAAGATGACGTCACCAGAAGCAAAAATCAGAAGATGACGTCACCAGAGGATGACATCACCAGAGGATGATTACCAGACGATGGTCATCAGAGGGTATCATCAAAGGAACCTGTCAAAGGATATCATAAGAGGATCTCATTAGAGACGAAAATCAGAAAAAACAGAATCTAGCTTAAAAGTATGCTCGAAACAGAATATGAGAAAAATGCTCAAAACAGAATTGGAGCAAAAGACTCAAGAAACAAAATCTAGCTAAAAGCATGCTCAAAACAAAATCTGAGAAAAATGCTAAAAACAGAATCGGAGCAAAAGACTCCAGAAACATAATCTGAGCAAAATACTTCAGAATACTCTCAAAACATAATTAATCGCAATACACTCCATAAGTAAAGTATCATATCAAAGTAAAGCCCTAATTTCAACTATAAATAGAGGCTTAATGCTGAAAAATAAAGCATAGAAAAACACATGAACTCAAGCTTCAATTCAAAGTTATCTGAGAGTTCAAAAGAGAGAAATACAAGTGTGCAAGAGCAATATTTTCTAAGTTTTTTTGAGAGAGAAATTCAGAGCAACAATCAGCATTCCAGAAGCAACAAAAGAGTACAAGAATCAGTGCAATAATCAGCTTTTCAGAAGCAACTTTGCAAAGTTCCAAACCCTCTTAATCTAATTCAATAGTGGTGTAGATTCCTTCTTCAATCTGGGGTTGTCAGATTGGTAGGAGAAGACTTGACTTGTAGAGTGAAGGTATTGTTATCATTCCTCAAAAGTCTGGGGTTGTCAGGTTGTTTGAGAAGACTTGGCTTGTAGAGTCAAGGTGTTGTTATTCCTCAAAAGTCTGGGGTTGTCAGGCTGTTTGGGAAGACTGGCTTGAAGGGTCAGTAGTGTTGTAATTCAAAGGAGTTTGAATTAGTGAAAAGGCCTTCTGAAGGAAGGGACTGGACGTAGCCTAGTTAATGGTGAACCAGGATAAATTGTTGTGTTTTTATGTTATTATTATCCGCTGTTGAGTCTGATTAATGATCCATCAAATAACTCACATCAATATTCAACAAAACAGCAAAAGAATTCAAGTTTGACAAACACAATTCAACCCCCTTCTCGTGTTTGCACCTTCAATTAGTATCAGAGCTCGGTCTCAAGGCTGAGCACTTTATAGTGTTTGAGGAAAGATCCAAGGGTTCAACATGTCTGGATTTAATGAAGAAGCTGTTGGAGGAAACTTCAACAAACCTCCTCTATTTGATGGAGAACGATTGGAGTACTGGAAGGACAGGCTGAGAAGTTTTTTATTTCACAAGATCCTGAACTTTGAGACTTGGTGGAAGATGGTTATACTGCTCCAAAAGATGCTGATGGTGTTAAAATTTCCAAGAGAGATATGGATGCTGACCAGAAGAAGATGTTCAAGTTGCATCACAAATCCATAACGTTGATGATCAATGCAATCACATTTAAGGAGTTTGACAAGTGCACTAACAGAGAAACAGCGAAGAGCATCTATGATAGTCTGATTCTGCAAAAACAATCTTAACAAAATACGAACATTATCAATCTAAAGAATTTACACACTCAATCTTAACAAAATACGAACAAAATCAATCTAAATAATTTACAAAATCAATCTTAACAAATGACGAACAATATCAATCTAAATGATTTACAAACTCAATCTGAATAAAATACGAATATAATCAATCTAGAAAATTGCTCATATTGGATTTCGAAATAAAGAATTGGATAAAGAACATATTATCAAAAAGCATCTTGTTCAGAGGTATTTTTGAATAAGATCATTGTTGACCAAGCTAGGAGTAAAGATACAATTCAGAATTAAACAAGGACTAAATTGAAGCCCAAATTTTATCTATAAATAGATACTTAAGGCTGAAGAAGAAGATCATCGAAAAATCATAAAAGAGTAGAAGAACTCAAACTCAAAATTCCAAACTCATCTTAGAGTTCAAAGAGAGAAACATTTTTCCGAATGAGAAATATTTGCTAAGTGTTTTCTTAGAGTGTGATAGTCATTGTTATAATAATTTGTTAGAAACAAGTACTCAAGTTCCAAACCTTTGTATTCAAACCCGATAGTAGTGTTAGTGTGCCTTCAACAAGTTGGGGTTGTCAGATTATGTGGAGAAGACTTGACTGGTAGAATCAAGGTGCGTGTGTTTCTCAAAAGTATGGGGTTGTCAGGCTGTTTGAGAAGATTGACTTCGAGGGTCAGGTAGTTTTTAATTCAAGTTGTTGAGTTAGTGGATTAAATACGTCCAAGTGAAGGGACTAGATGTAGTCAAGTTAATGGTAAACCAAGATAAAATACTTGTGTCACTTTATTCCTGCACTCATTAGTTCTGTTATTGCTTCTACTCTAAGTAAATCATCATGTTTGAACCAATTTAATCAAATAATGAAAAAGTTATCAACTTAGTAAAAGCAATTCAACCTCTCATTCTTGTGTTTGCACCTTCATTTTTACCCTTCCATAATTCATATGGTGTTTTATTCTATATTGACCTAATTAAGATTCTATTTTGAATATATCATGTAATGTTAATTGTCTCTGCCCAAAAATGTTTTGCAATATGCATCTCATATAGCATGGTTCTTGCCATTTCTTGAAGGGATCTATTCTTTCTTTCTACAACTCCATTTTGCCATTTCTTGAACATGTTTCTATCACCTCTAATGTTACAATCTTAAGACCATTTTCATTCATTACTTGTTTGCAAAATACAATAAGCACTTTGTAATCATCTACTATCACAAAACCATACTTCATTCCATTTAGTGAGGCTGCTTTCACTGGCCCAATGAGATCTATATGTAAGAGCTCAAGGGGTTTTGAGGTAGAGACTAAGTTCTTAGGTGTAAAAGAGTTATTTTTTTGTTTTCCCTTTTGACAAGCTTCACACATAATTTCAGTGTTGTAGCTAAGCTTAGGTAGACCTCTAACTATTTGATGTTTATTCAATTTTGAGATTAATCTAGGGTTTGTATGACCTAACCTTTTGTACCAAATTAGTTTCTCTTCATGTACTGACATTAGACACTTAACATCTTGTTTCTATAGACTAAACAAATTTATCTTATATATGTTATTTTTCCTATGACCTTCAAATAGTACAAATCCATCCTTTTGACTAATTGCCTTGCATTTTTTTTGATTAAATATAATATCATAATTATTATCACTTAATTGTCTAATACTTACAAATTATGTTTAAGTCCATTAACAAACAAAGCATCTTTAATAGAAGGAGAAGTGCCATTACCAATTGTGCCTTACCCCATGATTTGGCCTTTCTACTTTCCTCCAAAAGTTATTGTGCCTCCGTTGATCAATGTTAAGTATTGGAACATAGACTTTTATCCCCTCATATGTCACGAGAATCCACTGTCCAGGTACCACGATTGGTGTTTTAACTTGGCTACTGAGGACATCTGCAACGTAGATAATTTTGTTCTTAGGTACCAAAATTTGGTAGGGTCTTAGTTTGTTAGTCTTGAAAGGTTTCTTGTCTTTCCTTGTATTTAACATGGGACAAGATAATTTGCTGTGACCTTTCTTAGAGCAAACAATACACAAAATATCAAAAGGAATAAGTTTAAGTTCAGTTATCATTTCATCAAATCCTAGACTTCTTTTACCATTTCTACTAACTCCATAAATCATAGAAGCATACTTGCTTTTTTCCATACTGTTAGCTAGAAAGTCTTGGAATGCTTCTACATATTTATCAAAATTACGTGTGACATTTTCTTTATCAACCGATTCACTTCCAGAGTAAGAATTAATGTATGTGTTGGACCTAGAGGCAGAGTTTGTATGATCCATCAAAACCAAATCTGCTTGTTATTCATCATCAGAGGATTCATCAGAATCATCCCATGTAGCCATCAGAACTTTCTTCTTGGGTTTGGAATCTTTCCTATGATGTTTCCCACATTCATACTTGACATGTCCAAGTTCATTGCATCCATAACATTTGATGTTTTTCTTGTCAGATTTTTCATCCCTTCCTCTGTTGGACTGCTTGGAATATCTTTGAGGAAATTGCTTCTTTTTGTTGTGACACCTCTTCTGAATTTTTTTGGATATGAAAGCCAACTCCTCATCCTGTAAGTTTAGATTCTGATAATTTGAATCATTATCCTCTGATTCAGCAATTGCCTTTAGAACCTTCTTCTACTTGGATTTCAAGGCCAAAGTTGGCTTCTTCTTCTTGGGCTCATCCTCTGCAAGCTCAATTTCATGTGATCTAAAGGAGCTAATCAATTATTCCAATTTAAGAGTATTGAGATCCTTAGCTTCATGAATAGTTGTAATATTAGGTCTCCACTTACTTGCCAAACTCCTAAGAATTTTCTTCATATGATTAGCAATAGTATAACTCTTCTCAAGTACTTTTAATCTTGAAACCAGAGTCTAGAATTTGGAAAACATCATTTCAATGTCTTCATCTTATTCCATCTTGAACAGATCTTACTTTCTGACTAGGAGGTTGACCTCTGCTTCTTGACTTGCTTCCTTCATAAGTCAAAAAACATTGTCGTAGATGTTTTTTGTTGTTTCTTTGTCACTGCACTTATCTAATTTGTTGAATGAGATTGCGTTGATCTGAAGGTTCTGAACTTGTGATGCATCTTGTACATCTTCTTCTCTTCAGCATCCATATCTTTTCCTGAAATTTCAGTACCATTAGAATTTGTTGGAGCATTGTAGCCTTCTTCTACTGAGTCTTAAATTCAGGATCTTGTGATATAAAGAAATACCTCATTTTGTCCTTCCAGTACTAAAATTGTTCGCCATCAAACACAGGTGGCCTGTTGATGTTTCCTCCAGCAGTTTCTTCACCAAATCCAAACATTGTTGAATTCTTAGATCTTTGTTCAAACAATGTACAATGCTAATTTATGAAATCTGGCTCTTGATGCCAATTGAAGGTTCAAACACGAGAAAGGGGTTGAATTGTGTTTGACTATGTTGGATTCTTTTTATTAATTTATTTAAAACTAATTTGAGTTTGGTGACTTACTTAGAATAAAAGTAGTAGCAATCAATTTAAGGGATCAGAGCAGAAATCAAACAAGAATTTCATAATTAAAGTGACTCAGAAGGATTTATCCTGGTTCACCGCCAACTTGGTAGCTACGTCTAGTCCCCTCACTCAGATGAATTTAATCCACTTATTCAAAACTTGAATTTCACAGTACCTGACCTTACAAGCCATTCTTCTTAAAATAACCCGACACCTACAAACATTTTGAGGAACACAAACTCCTTGACTCTACAAGCCAAATCTTTCCAACTCAACCTGAAAACTTACATATTGCTTGAGGAACACAAAAGCCACTATCGTGCTGGGTTACAAGATTTTGGAAAAAATTGGTTTGCTTCTAACAAGCTGATTGTAAATATGATTCTCACACAAGAAACACTTACAAAATATTTCTTTTGAGCAAGAGTTTCTCTAGACCTTAACCTTATGAACTGTAATGACCGAGGAAATTTTGTGCTTGTGAGTTCTTTATTTCTTCTTCTTCGGTCTTGAGTATCTATTTATGTTATAGGTTAATATTTCTCCTTTTCCTCGCAAAATCTAAATAATATCTTTGCAAATAACAAATGTATCTTCTTGTGAGTGTTTCTTATTTTAAACAATTCTTGATGATATTTTCTTGTAAATAATTCATACCTTCTTGTAGATAAATCTTGATCAAATCCTCTTGTAAATAATTCATATCTTCTTGTAGTAAATCTTGATTAAATCTTCTTATAAATAATTCATATCTTCTTGTTGATAAGATTTGATCATATCTTCTTCCAATCTTGACCATATCTTATTGTTATCTTGGTCCAAATTTTTTTCATTTATAAATTTAAATCAATTCATATTTTAGATTGTCTTCAAAAACACAAATCTTCTTTCATACTCTTGCTTGATTTGAGTTGGAATGGATTCGTATTGTTCTTTGATCTTCATAAGTTTTTGATTCGGCTTAGTCTTCTTTTCATACTTAATTCTTTCAATTTTAGTCGTTGACTTCCATTAGAGGCATTGACTTTCTCGTTGGAGTGAGATGTTATGTTTCTTGAATAATTATAGTCAGCGGTAGAATTGCATGACTTAGAATTAGTGGCATTAGGCAAATCACCTTGTGGAAAATTTAGAGTTAGTGCAACATTAGAAGCTTCATATCAGAGGTAACATTTGGAGTTTGTTGCCCCATTTTCAAAGTTAACTATACCATGATATGAACTCTTCAGAGGCATGCTAAGTTTCTGCAAATCAGAGACATGCTTCAAATTCAGTCTTTAGA
Organism: Cicer cuneatum; assembly: GCA_037974295.1. Lineage (NCBI taxonomy): Eukaryota > Viridiplantae > Streptophyta > Magnoliopsida > Fabales > Fabaceae > Cicer > Cicer cuneatum. The sequence goes on from JBBPBO010001986.1 coordinate 39,804,213, forward strand.
GGCAATCTTCAGACCCAGTTTTCAAACTCAAACACCAGACCCTGACATCAGAGGCAATCTTCGTAACCTTTAGAGGCACGTTTCTTTCAAAGGCATATGTTTAGAGGAAGACACATATACTTTGTGTTCCTTTGATCTCATCCTCTGGTTAATTTTGAAGGTGCAAATACGAGAAGAGGGGGTTGAATTGTGTTTGCCAAAGTTGAATACTTTTTGCTGATTTGATGAAAGCTTATATAAATTACTTGGAGAAGAAGCAATTAGATTCAGCAACAACGGGTAATAAAAGCATAAATATTTGGACACATAGATTTATCCTGGTTCACCATTAACTTGGCTACATCCAGTCCCCTAATTCAGAAGGCTTTAATCCACTAATTCAAACATTTTGAATTACACAACACCTGACCCTCCAAGCCAGTCTTCCCAAACAGCTTGACAGCCTTAGACTTTTAAGGAACAACAACACCTTACCCTACAAGCCAAGTCTTCTCCTACCAATCTGACAACCCTAGATTGAGGAAGGAACTTACACCACCTTGACCTTACAAACCAAGTCTTCTCCTAACAATTTGACAACCCCAGATTGAGGAAGGAACTTACACCACCTTGACCCTACAAGCCAAGTCTTCTCATAACAATCTGACAACCACAGATTGAAGAAGGAACTTACACCACTATCAGGTTGGATACAAAGGTTTGGAACTTGAGTAGTTGCTTTTGGAAAGCTGATTATAACATGACTCTCACACTCTAAAAAAAGAACACTTAGAAAATATTTCTCTTTCGCACAAGTGTTTCTCTCTTTGAACTCTAAGATGAATTTGGATTTTAAGCTTGAGTTCTTCTACTCTCTTCAGTTTTTCAATGATTTCTTCTTTAGCCTAGAGTATATATTTATAGTTGAGATTTGGGCTTTCTACTTGGGCCAAATTTAATTTTGAATTGTATTTTGTTTAGATTTCTTTTGTATCCATCATTATGAAAAACTACAATCCCAATACTTTATTTTTATTGCGAATTTTAACCAAAAATCATTATCTACATTTACTTTTTTAGTTATTCATCATAGTAGAAAGAGATTGGTACTCATAGCAAAGTCCTTGTGAGAACAATAATTTTTACTACACGATAATACCGTGCACTTGCGGTCTTATCAAGTTTTTGGCGCCGTTGTCGAGGACTTTGATTTTGATATTAATTATCTTTTGCGATATCGATTAGACTAAAATTTTTCATTTTATTTTATTTTTCTATCATTGATTTTTATCTCTTTGATTGCGAAGAATCCGAAGTCTTAGGAATGTTGTCAAACCCAATACATGTGATACAACGATTTTTCCATAGAAGAAGAAAAGAGAGAAAAAAAATTTGAACAAAAAAAAGATATAAAATGGCTGAAAATATAACCTTGAAAGAATATGCTTATCCCAATACTACGAGACTGCATTCGAGTATTGTGCGACTGACAGTAGAGGCTAACAATTTTGAATTAAAACTTTCATTGCTATCCATGGTACAAGAAAAACAATTCTCCGGTACTCCAACGGATGATCCAAATCTCCATTTGTCTATTTTTTAGAGTATTGTGACACTTTGAAAATGAATGGAGTGACTAATGACGCCATTAGACTAAGGCATTTCCCTTTTTTATTAAGGGATAGAGCTAGAGCTAGAGCTTGGCTATATTCATTGCCTTCTGAATCTGTTACCACATGGGATCAGTTAAAGTAAGCATTCCTTGCTAGATATTTTCCACCAAGGAGAACTACATAATTGAGAAAATCAATTCACAAGTTTTTCTCAAAAGGATGGAGAACCGCTCTATGAAGTTTGGGAGCGCTTCAAGGAGATGTTGATATTATGCCCTCATCATGGATTGAAGAGATGGCTAATTGTGCATACATTCTATAATGGACTCTCATACACTATAAGAATGACAATAGATGCTGCTGCGGGAGGAGTGCAGGTATGATGTCGATGCATTAGATCATATTGTTTCTAAGGTAGATGCATTATTTCAAATTATTTATTTAATTTTTAAGAGTTTAACATCCATAACTTAAAGAAGGTTAATTTTATTGAATCCATCATTGTGAAAAACTACAATCCCAATGTTTTATTTTTATTGGGAATTTTAACCAAAGATCATTATCTACATTTACTATTTTAGTTAATCATCATAGTAGAGAGAGATTGGTACTCATAACAAAGTCCTTGTGGGAATGATAATTTTTACTACAGGATAATATCATGTACTTGCGGTCTTATTATTGAACGAGTTCCTTTGCTGAAACCGAAACCTTGAATTTTGAGTACATAGAGAAATTTGAGTTCGTAAGATTTTTTGTATATTGTAGTGCTTGCTTTCTTCTTCAGCTTTGATCCTCTATTTATAGATGAAATTAGGGTTTGTGAGTTTCTTGTTGAGTTTTTGAATGGTATCTCAAATTCACCTTGGTCAACAAAGATTTCTTTCAAATTTAATTCTAAAAGATATGTTTTGATAATGTGACCATTAGGCAATCTTTTGTTTCCAAACTGGATCTTTTTGAACGTTGCTATCGTAACAAATTTGAATTTTGTCCGAAAACTCTTCATGTGAATCTTCTTTCATACACTAGATTGATTGGAGCGGTAATGGATTCGGGCATGTGCTTGGACTTCCAGGAATTCTGATTCGGCTAAGTGAAATTTATCTTTTATCAAAAGCATTGACTTTTCATCAAAGGCATTGAGTTTTCTTCATCAAAGTATGATTTGATTGTTGGAGTCAGATTTTGTATACTTTGCTTTCTTGATAAGAGGCAGACTGAATGACATAAAATTAGTGACATGGGCAAATCACATTTGTTGCATTATCAGAGTCACTGCAACTTCAGAGTGTGTTGCGTATTAGAGGCAGCACTCTAGACCGAGTTACAGTGTTTAGAGTATGCGAAATACATACTTCAGATGCAGACTTGAATAGTGGCTTCAAACTTTTGAGGCATGTTGAAAGTAGACTTTAGAGGCATGCTAAAAATATGTTCATTAGAGGCATGCTAAAATTATTGTTCATCAAAGGCAAGCTAAAATCATTATTCATCAGAGGCACGCTAAAATTATTGTTCGTTAGAGGCATGCTAAAATAACTGTTCATTAGAGGCATGCTATTATTATTGTTCATCATACGCATGCTAAATTTACTCTTCGTAAGAGGCATGCAAAAATTATTGTACCTCAGAGGCATGTTAAAATTATTGTTATTTAGAGGCACATAAACTCTAGAGGCACTCTAAATCTTTAGAGGCACACTGGATCTTCAAAGGCAGACGCGCAGACTCATCAAAGGCATGCTAATTAGAATCATTCTTTAGTCTTTAGAGGCAGACACAAATAATCTTCAGAGAGGCAAATATTCAGAGGTAGATGTGCGCACACAGCAGTACATGCGTTGATTGGGTTTGACATCGCTTCTTCTGATATCTTCTTGTGGTGACTTCCTCTTGTAACTTCCTCTGGTCACTTTCTCTGGTCACTTCCTCTGGTCGTTTCCTGTAATTTACCTATTTTAATTGCTGCATACTTAATGAAGCCATTAGTCCAACAAATTGTTTTCATAAAATACATTTGTTAACATCAAAACCACACAAGGAATTGTTCGAGGGACCAACTTGGTTCCAACAATCACTTGTTTTCTTAATATATTGAATATTTCAATAGAATAATGTGTCTGAAGATGACCATGATCAACAATCATTTGTTGTTATTAATGTTATGACATGAATTTTTACTTTGAAAGTATCTAATGTTAAGTGTAGTGTTCACCAAAAGATGTGAGAAATATAAACCGTATGACATTTGAACAGAGTCAAGCTAGTATTTTATTGTCATGCAAATGAGAAAGATATTGAAGATAGTAAAATAAATATAAGAAATAGAAGTTTGAATTGTGTATTATAAAAACATTTTCAAACAATATAAATTATAAAACTCTTTTAAAAACGATTAAAGTATATCACCTAATTTACACAGTTAGAGTATATTACTATCAACTTTGACTATATTTTAATCTTCTAAAGACGAATTTGTATGGTCAAGCCTTTGAAGAACTAGCCATTAGTGGGTTTGGCTACAAGTTTCAAGTAAGGTTCAAAAAGAGTATAACAAAAATTTAGCCTAAATACAATGAAAATAACTTTCTATGAAAGATATAAGAATATAGTTTTTCAACTTATAGTTCACTAACTTTTGGGATTTCTGTCTTCCTAGACTAATTCATACTTTTAGATAATCATTGTTGTTTGAATGTCTTTTTGACATAATACATTAGATTTTCACAATTGATATGTTCTTTTTCTTGTTCATATAATCAATAATGTCTTCAGCGTTGAAGATGACTTTATATAGTTCTAAGGAAAATAAATGTGTTGTCTGTTGCGGGTAGGTATCCAACAAACTCCACTTTGTTGTATAGACATATGATGACACTCACGGTTTGACTTGTACATAATTTGAGCAATTCAAAATAGGTCCGGTCCGTTAACGCTAAAAAACTGACAACTCAATCTTTCTCCAATGTTGCATAAAACCTTCCCTAAATTTCCATGAAGTCCTTAACCATGCTTGATTTCCAATGGTGAGTTCTTAACCAAGCTTGATTTCCATGAATAATGAGTAGCCGCAAATCTCTAATTTCCTTGAAGTCTTTACACTTATAAATCTTGATTTCTTCTCCTTCTCCATTGCTAATACCTCTTAAACCATTTATAGAATTTGAGATTATTGCTTTTCTTTATTTCTCATTGTAATTAGGTGAAAGATGAGACGAAATTGGGTATAGGTGAGATATGGAGGCGCATGTGAGCGTTTGATTTGGGTAATATGGTTCAGCGAGTAAAAGAACAAGCCAGAGAGTGAGTGGGGTTTGAGGGGTTATTTAATACAAGTTGTTGGTGAAGTAGGTAAAGGAAAATAGAGACTTTAAATTTATTTTAGATTTAATTATAATTTTGGTCTCTCAATTCTTATCAGTTCACGAAATTGATTTTTTTATTTTAAAAGTTCACAATTTTAGTCTCTATGAGATTTTTGAACTTAAAAAATGACAATGTTATGTATTTTTAAATAACTCGATATATAATTCTATGATATAGAACCATCTACATGCATTAATTATTTATATGTCATTAATTAAATAACAAATATGAAAAATTTATGAAGTTGAAAATTATGTTTTTATGGTATTTTTTTCCTAATTTTATGAGTATTAATCATTCTACATAATCGTATCATATGTCACGTTATTTAAAATATCACACGTCGTCATTTTTTAGTTAAAATATAAGAGACATCGACTAAAATTGTCGATTTTTAAAATAAGATACCAATATCTAGAATCAGTAAAAATAGGAATACTAAAACTGCAATTAAGTTTTTATTTTATTATTTTCTATTTTCTCTCCTAATTATTTTTCCTTTATTAATTTTAGAAATACTTATTAACAAATTTTACCTATCATTAGCTTCTTATTACACCTTAGCCGACCAAAATCTATCATTTATATTCTTTTCTACTCTAATATTTAAATAAATTAAATTACTAAAACTATAATTACATATATTTTTACTAAACATAATTCATACACTTAATTTTTTAGAAATAATAATTAATAATAATAATAATAAGAAGAATCGAAATGATGATTTGGGTAAATACTAAATAGCAAATTGGGATGTTACAAATATAAATGTAAATATAAATATATATTGAGTTTTTCTCGGTGCTTATAGTAGTGAGAATCTTCTTTGTGCGAATTTTAATCTTTATAACTATAGAAGATATTTATCACTCATTTTAAATTTTGTTTATCTTTTGAAAGACTAAATCAAATTTCTAAAATGATAAGAGATTTAATCACCGATCGATACATGTAAAAAAAAAAAAAATATATATATATATATATATTGAGAGAAGTCAATTTCTTCAACGGATTTTAGTATCTCTATAGACTAATCTCTACAATCGCGTGAACGATACCTTGATTTATCTAAATAATAATAATAATAATAATAAAACTTCTTAACTTTCTTTGTTAATGATAAATAGTTGAACTCAACTTGAAAAACACTCAAGTATAATTTTAATTAAAATGAGAAGTGGTGGGTGTACAAATATGATTATTTAAAAAATAATTCAATATATTCTTGAACCAAATTAAACTCCAAATAAAACAACTATGTATTTAAATATAATTCATCAGATGCATTTTATTTATTACATAATAATAAGTATGTAGAGAAAGATTATTACACGGGAGTAATTGCATCACTAAATTTGATTATTAATTCGTAATGACATGACTCAAACTTTAACTAGTTGTTGTCATACCAAGATTGCTTTTGAAGATAATCAATACTGCTCTTATCTACTTGAAAAGCTTTTGTAAGAACTTCGTCAGAAATAAGTGGATTAGATTTAAATAAGGCATTAGCAATAGTGACAACTCCAGGATTTTGACTGCTGAGTCCAGCAATGGCAACGGCGTTGCCATATCCGACATTTAGTTGAAAATGAATGAGACCAATTGGGAACACAAACACATCACCCTTGTTGAGAACTTTGGTGAAGAGATGGTTGTTGTCTTGATTAGACGTGACAAATCCAACATAAAGAGTACCTTCGACGACTATAAGGATCTCTGAGCCTCGAGGGTGAATGTGGGGTGGATTTAAACCCTTTGGTGCAAAATCTATGCGAGCCAAAGATATGCCAAGTGTGTTTAGTCAAAATAATTGATCTACAGTAACCGGAGTCACTCGAGATCCCAATGGATTAGATGCATTCTCAGGTTCCACATGTTTGAAGAAATCTTCAGCATTAACAAGTATAGGGTCTTTACAGAATTTTCCATTCACAAATACTGCAAATTATGAAAACATAGTTATATATTATATAAAAAAAAAATTTCAATAGGATGTTGTTGAAATGAGGTAAACCAACCAAACTTAAAATTTGAGTATTAGTAAAACTTATTAGGAATATATACATACCACCATATTTGGGGTCTTTGATTGCAACACAAAAGTCTTGGAGAGGACTGAGGTCATAAGCAAAGGCAACAGATGATGCCAAAGCTAAGATGCTTACAAGGAAGTGGAGAGTTTTCATGTTGCTACTCTTTAATGATTCTGCTTATATAAATTACTTATTAGAATTGAATTTTGTTTCACGTATAGCTTGCTATTTATAACGATGAAAAGTTGAAGTGGTTAGTATTTGATCTTTACCGTAATTAATTTTCTATTAAATAATGAACCATTCTTTAACAACTACATGTGTGCTTGATCTCATTACCAAAGTCAATCAAGTTTTAGGCATAACCGTGTTATCTAGGCATTGAATTTAGTACCTATTCTTGTACTAGTATTTTATAATCAGAAATGCCCTGGGCAAAATAAAATTAAGATCAGTTTAGACTCTTTCTTAGTTTTATAGAGTTCATTATCATTGCATTCTCCTTTAAATATAATTTTAATAGACTGTTAGTGTAAAACAATTTAGGCTAAATAGCACCTGTAGTCGCTTAACTTAATTTCACTTAACGTTTTAGTCTTTTATCTTTTTTTTTTTTTCTCGATTTGGTCCTTTATTTTAATTTTAAGTGAAATAAAGAATGAAAATATGAGTTTATTTGAAGATTTGAGTTACGAATTTGATGAAATTTGTATTATATGAAAGAATATAATTAATTTTATGGGTTTTGGTTGAAAATTTTGATGAAATTTTGTTAAAAAAAGGATAATATTGTTGACATTTTAAAACATAAAAGATCAAATTGTCACTTAAAATTAAAATAAAGGACTAAATCGGGAAGAAAAAAAAGATAAACGACGAAAACGTTAACTGAAATTAAGTTAAGGGACCACGAGTGCTAGTTAACAAAAAATTTATATAATTGACAAATCATGATCAGTTATATGAGTGATTTTGTAAGTAGATACGATAAAAATCAATGATTAATAATGATCTAGATTGACAATATAAAAATTATTTACATTCACATCGTATATAAATTAAATTTTTCTCCTTTTCCTTCTTATGACTGTTTCTGATTTAAAGTTTACACAATACACCGTCTAGTAGTTGTGGAATGTGGCAATATTTTGATAAATTGGGTCACAATTATACCATCACTAATATATGTTCTCAAGGCAAAATTGAAAGACCATTTCTAATTTACACGGTCAACAAATAATTAAATGAGGCTTCCTTTTAATTGGGAAATATTAAGTTATACTAAAGACAAGATATTTGAAATTTTTAGTGTATTTGGATTACATAATTTTTTAGGAGAATTTAAATTTTTCAACGTAAATTAATTTGATTAAATAATAAATTTGAAGAATTTTTAAAATGAAAAGATAAATAATGTTAGCAATACACACTTTTCATTATCCAATATTTTATCGGTTAAAATTTACTTAGATCTCAACTAATTTAAAATTATGTGGGTTCCATGTGAATTTCAATTAATAGAAGGCAGTGTGTTACTAGCACTTCTGGTGAAGAGATTTTACGAGATATTTTATCAAAACTAAATTTAGAGAATTTTAAATAACACATAAAACTTAAAATTTTTAAATTTTCTCTTTACTTTATAATATATGAATAATGAAATGGTCCTTATAATTTTTTCAAATTTATAATTTTGATAATATATGTTTCAAAATTTGTATATTAGTCTTTGTATTTTTTATTTTTGCAATTTGGTCCCTTCAAATTTTCAAAATGGTCCCTAAAAAATTCAAAATAGTCTCTCAATATTTCCAAAATTTTAGTTTTTGCTCAAATTTAATTAATGTTTTTGTCCCAAAACTTTTGAAACTTATAAAAATAGCACAATTTTAAAAGAACAATTTCTTTATCCCCAAATAACAAATTTCAGAAATAAAAGAATTTCCATTGAAACATTTGAATTGTTTAAAATTCTAATTTTCTTAGAATTTCTAAATACCCAATTCAAACACACTCTTAAAATATAAGCCTAAACTCTTACCATTAAACTTACATCTTATTTCAATCAAAATTTTAATTTCTTTTTAAATATAGGCAATAAAAATATATGACACTGACTAAGAATAATGATTAATTTTTTAAATTTTCTTTGCTTTGATAAAAAAATAATTGAAGTCTCCAAAATGCTCTTTGTTAAAACTTGTATCATAAAAATAACAATAATTTGAAAAATTAAATTTAAATTAATGGAATGATATTTTGTGAATTACATGATCATAGAATTAAATTAGCTTTTCGAGCATCGAATGAAATTGTTTTTTTTTTACTTATATACATAATCTAAGGAAGTATAACTTGTTTTCTTTCTGTAATGAATATTTCAATAGCATAATGTGTCAGAAAATAATGAAATTTACGATTAGCGGTTGTTATCAATGTTATGATATGTACTTTTACTTTGAAAGCTATCCAATTGTGTTGAGTGTGATGTTCTCCAAATCAAAAGATGTTCTCCAAAAGATGTGAGAAACATAAACCTTATGTAATTTGAACAGATTGAGGTTAAAATTTTAGGTGCTATACAAACAAGAAAAATATGTCTTCAGTAATAAACTTTTATTAAGAAATCACAATATTTATGTTCTTAGCTTTTTAGATATTTTTTTTTAAATCGAAGAATCTTGAAAACACTTACATGCATTTATTAGTATGTTAAAAGAAACAGGGAGGCCAAGAGATCAAATACAAGGTACTTCATTCGGACACATTTTTAATTAGTATCTTATATGTGGTTCCGATATCGTCTAATCTTCCACATCAATAAAGAATAGTGATACTGTAAAAATGTTGTTTGGAAAAGTTATGGCTAGAAAAGACTTGGAACATATACAACTACAATGTCAAGTTCTGTTGTGAGTTTTGGCATAGAGGAATTTGATGGAAGAATCAATTTTGGCATGTGAAAAATTAAAGTCAAGGATACAACACAAAGGCATGTATACATCACAAGGAGATTGATTGACATTTATTCAGGGTGTGCTGCGAAATTATGTGATGGTTTTCAACATGCATACAGTTTTAGAGTGGTTTAGCTTCAAGTGAAAATTCTTGGAGTTGTTTAGCTTCAAGTAAAAACTATTGAAGTGGTTTAACTTCAAATGAATTTTTTTGAGTGGTTTTACTTTAAGAGAAAAATCATGGAGTGAGTTAGCTTCAAGTGAAAATTATTGGAGTGTATTCAATGTTATAATTTCACATGATACATACATACAAGTTATGACATATCTACATTGAAGTGGAATTTAATGTCACAAAGAAGAAAATTTGAATTGTGACCCTTTTAAAATAAATCTATACTTCAAAATTTGTTCTCAAGTTTTACAGCTTGGAATATTTAGAACTTCAGAATGTTAACTATAGTCAATGTTAAAAGAATAAGTAAGATGATTGAGTGTAAAGCCAAATAAGACTTAAAGAGAAAACAAATCACACACAGGATTTTATACTAGTTCACCCAAACATTGGGCTACGTCCAGTCCTCACCTTTGTGTGGAACTTTTCACTAAAATACTTGAGATAACTTCTCAAAATCTGCACTTAAACAAGTCTGTCAACCTGACCTTTTGTCCATATTTTCTTGCCTTAGTAGACTTACAACTTTTCTTCTTAGTCACACTAGACTTAACAACAATCATAGCTAAACTGAGTCTCTTTTACACACCAAAATATGACTTCATAAAGTTTACAAAATAGAATATTTAGTTGGCATCAAGTTTTCATGACTTGACAAAGATGAAATGGACTTTCACACTCTTGTATTCTTTAGATTTGAAGATCTAGGATAAACTTCGAGTGTGGTTGAACTTTTCATCAAGTTTTACTTTTTTTTTTATAATAAGAGTGTTTGAATAATTGATGTATGTTGGAACCAAGTTGGTTCTAAGTACTTAGGATTTTGATGTTTACAAAAGCACTCCATGTAATCTTATTTTGAACCTTGAATTATTAAATCAAATGTCACCAGAAGTTGAAGATTGCAGAAGCAGAAAATGCATTCTGGAATTACCAGAGGATACACCAGGATGTGAAAACACTACCAGAGGATATCTTTGCTGGCCCAGATCAGAAGGAAGCAAAGTCAGAAGGAGACCTGGACTAGACCAGAAGGAAGCATGCCATAGGGAGAGTTGTTCCAGACCAGAAGGAATCAAATGTTAGATTTATTCCAAAAGTTATTCTGACCAGAAGATGGCCTGACAATGAAATGATAAACAGTCCAGACTTGTTCCAGACTTAATCAGAGGATGAATTAATGGGTCCAGAACAAGAGAATTAACCCAGATTTCACCCAGACCAGAAGATAGCATGGTTCAAGGTATGAAACTAAGTCCAGACATGAAGAAATGATTTCCAGAATTGATCCAGACCTGATCCAAAATCAAAGGTAAAATGTCCAGACTGAAATATTATTTGTCCAGATTTAATTTCAGTTTAATCCAGACCAAGTCCAGAATTGGTCCAGATCAGAGGGAAGATTTTCAGATCAATGGTTCAGATTTAATTATTTGGCCCAATGTTGGCCGAGATCAGAAGATCAGACCATGGCCCAGTGTTTGCCGAAATCAAAAGGTCAAAATGAGTGGACCATCAGTGGCCGAGATCAGAGGATCACAACAGATTAGTTTGCTGGGCCAGGATGGCCGAGATCAGAAGATCAGAAGGTTAGGAAGTGTGGTCAAGGGATGGCTGAAATCAGAGGATCACAGCATATCAATTAGTATGTTCCAGATGTGGACTAGCGCAGAAGATCAAATGGTCCACATTTAATCATGAGGATTAATGGTGGAGATTCTAATTTATTTTGATCAAAGTATTAAAAAGATTTGTTACAAAAATAAAGTGAGGTATTGTGGAATTCAGAAGCTCTTGGTGGGAAGAATCTAAAGACATGATTGGCCAGTTATTTTGAAAGAAAATATGAAGCTTAATAAAAGATATGTTTTTTATTTAAATAAAGCCCAATTGGTCAAGTTATTTTTGCAAGAGAATCCAGCAAGATTCAGCTCGAAATTAAGCTTGGAAGAAGCCCAAATCTGCATCTATAAAAGGAGGCTCAAGGCAGAATACTTAGTATCGAAAATCACAAAAGAGTCATACACTTCCAAAGCAAACACTTAAGTTTTCAGTGAGGTCAATTGTGAGTTCCAGCTTTCAAGAAGCAAGCACTCGTGTTATTTTCTTTCCACTGTGTCAAATCTAAGTTGTTGAAGTAGAGTCTACAATCTGAGGGAGTTAGTAGGGGTAGCAGATTACTTGGCAATTAGATTCAAAGTGTTGTAATTCCTTCTACAATATGGGATTGTCAGATTGGCAGGAGAAGACAGGTGCTGTATTCCTCAAGAGTCTAGGATTGTTAGACTGTTTGAGAAGACTGACTTGGAGGGTCAGTATAACGGTTGTAATTCAAGGTTTGAATTATTGAAATCCTTCAAGGTGAATGGACTGGACGTAGCCTCGTTAACGGTGAACCAGTATAAAAATTCCGAGTTTTATTTTTACTTTATATCCGCTGCTAACTCTGTTTTTAATCATACATCAAGTTTTGTTTTAAAAGTATAAAAACAGGAAAAGTATTCAAGTTAAGTCAAACACAATTCAACCCCCCCTTCTCGTGTTTGCACCTTCAATTGGTACCAGAGCTCGGTCTCAAGGCTGAGCACTTAACAGTGTTTGAGGAAAGGTCCAAGGGGTTCAACATGGCAGAATCTAGAGATGAACTGGGAGGCACCATCAACAGACCACCATTGTTTGATGGAGAAAGGTTTGAGTATTGGAAGGACAGAATGAGAAGTTTCTTCATATCTCAAGATCCTGAATTATGGAAGATGGTCGTCAAAGGATACACTGCACCTACTGATCCAGAAGATCCAACTAAAGAACTAGACATGGATGATATGAAACCAGACCAGAGTAGATTACACAAACTTCATCACAAGTCTAGAAACATCATGATCAGTGCCATCACATTTAAGGAATTTGATAGATGCACAGATAAAGAAACAGCAAAGAGCATATTCGACAGTCTGGTTCTGACCTATGAAGGAAGCCAGCAGGTTCAAGAAGCAAGGGCTAACATATTGGTCAAACAGTATGAGCTGTTCAAGATGGAAGAGGATGAAGACATTGAAGCAATGTTCAACAGATTCCAGATTCTGGTATCAGGTTTAAAAGTATTAAAGAAAAGCTACACCACTGCAGATCATGTAAAGAAGATCCTCAAAAGCTTACCAGCCAAATGGAGACCAAAGGTTACTACAGTACAGGAAGCTAGGGATCTGAATACCTTGAAGCTTGAAGATTTGATCAGCTCCCTCAGGTCTCATGAAATAGAACTAGAAGCAGATGAACCTAAGAAGAAGAAGAATCTAGCTCTGAAGTCGAAACAGAAGAAAGCTGCAAGGGCAGAATCTAGCTCTGAATCTAGCTCGAAACAGAATCTAGCTCTGAAGTCGAAACAATTTTGTCTCTAATGGCTCATACCAACTCAAGTTCTGGATACAGCTCAGGCTCTGGAACAAAATCAGAAGATGAAGACAGTGAGGTATTTTCTGATCTCTCTAAATCTGAATTAATTGAGACTGTAAAAGACTTGTTAAATGCAAATTATAAGATGTCTTTAAAACTGAAAACTCTTAGGGAAGATAAGACAAATCTAACCAAAGAAGTCCAAGTTTTAAAGAATCGAAATTCTGAGTATGCAACTGAAAACAAGGATTTTAAAACTGAAGTTGCAAGACTCAAATATGAAAACCAAACTCTCAAAAGCAATGTCTGTTCCACTTCCAAAACTGTTTGTGAATCTGATATGCATAAGCAATTTTTTCAAAACTTTATTTCTAATGGAATGGAAAGAAGTAAATATGCATGTATGATTTATGGAAACATTAACTATGGAAAGAGAGGTCTTGGTTTTACAGAAACGATTAATGAAACTAAAAATGTTCATTATGATGTTTTATGTATTGTTTGTGCTAAGAATGGTCACTCTGAATTATCTTGTGCAATGGTAAAATCTGAACAAGATCAGAGAGCTGTTACAACTAACAAACCTGGACCCAATCAGTTCTGGGTACCAAAAGACCAAATTGTCTATGTTGCAAATATTCTGAGAAACCAAAAGGAGACACCAACAATGATGCCTGGACAATGGATGTTGGCAACACACAAGCAGAAGAAGGTTTATGTTCCAACATCTACCAAACAGAAGCCAAGTGACTCTGGTAGAAGAAGAACTGGTCAGCACAATACCTATCAGAACGAGAACCAGAATCATAGGAGGAACAGGAAATATCAAAGATATCACACGAATCCGAACAGGAACTGGAACCAGTATCAGAGGAACAAGAACTGGAACCAGAATCAGAACTGGAACCAGTATCAGAGGCACATGAACTGGAATCAGAATCAACACTAGAACCAGAATCAGAATCAGTACCAGAACCAGAACCTGAACAGGTATCAGTATCAAAGGTTGAGGTATGATTATCAAAATTACTTTAATTATATAAATCAGTATGATTACCAGAATCACCATAAGTTCTAGATTCACCAAAGGAACATGGTGTATCAGCCAAAGAAGAAAGAGAAGAATCAGAATCAGGAGAGTTCTTCAAACACTCCAGTAAGATTCATCAAGACTACAAACCTGGAAGGGAATTCAAATCCCCTCATCCAAACCATGTAATCACAGAACATACAGATTAGGAATCTGAAAATCAGAAGCAAGAGGATTTTCAGAGTAAAACTGAAACTGTTGACATAGAGGTTACATCTTGCTGTAAATACTATTATTATTTGATATTTATGTTTACTGTGATAACAAGAAGCTTGATCTTAACAAATCAAATCTAGATAAGTATTCTGCAGGTTTTCAAACTGTTAGAGGAACCAGCTGATTCACACCAATTGAACACCTCAACAGAAATAACATTCCAGTGGTTTCAAAAACAAGCAGAAACCACCAGAAGCAGAATTAATGGTTTGGCTGTATTGAGTTAAATTTTAAATTATTTGATTTGCATTATGTAATATGACAAACTGCTTGATCTTGACAAATCAAAGCAAGATAAAAATAGTGCAGGTTCACCAGAACCAAAGGGAGCAGAAGCAGAAGCAGAAGAAATAGAAGTACTTGGAAAGGTAGAGGATACAAGCAAGTCAACAACACATGACAAATCTTCAAAAGATAAATCTGATCAAGTTAGAAACAGCCAAGATAAGTCAGAAGAGAAATCTGGATATTGACCAAAATCTGAAGCTGTTACAGATTCACCAGAACCAGAAGCTGATTTATTAGAATCAGAAGCTGTTACAGATCATCCAGAACCAGAAGCTGATGCAAACCAACAAATGTTGATGAAGCTTTGGCAGAGGAAGGTTGGATACTTGCAATGCAAGAAGAGCTGAATGAATTCCAAAGGAATGATGTTTGGGATCTAGTATCCAGACCAAACAAAAACATTATTGGAACCAAGTAGGTGTTCAGAAACAAATTCAATGAAAAAAGTGAAGTGGTAAGGAACAAAGCCAGACTTGTAGCTCAAGGATACAGTCAATAGGAAGGTATAGACTACACTGAGACTTTTACTCCAGTGGCCAGGTTAGAAGCAATTGTAATTCTATTATCATTTGCTGCTAATCATGATATAATGCTGTATCAAATGGATGTTAAAAGTGCATTCTTAAATGGCTATATAAGTGAGGAAGTCTATGTCAAACTACCCCCTGGATTTGAAAATTCTGATTTTCCAGACCATGTTTTTAAACTCAAAAAATCTTTATATGGTTTAAAACAAGCACCAAGGGCATGGTATGACAGACTTAGTAACTTTCTGCTTAAGAATGAATTTGATAGAGGCCAGATTGATAATACTCTATTTAGGAAATCCATTAAAAATGATATTTTAATTAATCAAGTTTATGTTGACGATATCATCTTTGGATCGACTAATGGCACTTTGGGCAAAGAGTTTTCTGACCTAATGCAGAAAGAGTTCCAAATGAGCATGATGGGAGAACTTAAGATTCATATTACATCAAGGTAAATCAGGTATACTCATTCACCAATCTAAATACACTAAAGAATTTCCTAAAAAGTTCAAAATGAGTGAATGTAAGCCTATGGCCACCCCCATGCACGCAACCTGCTCACTTGAGAAAGATGAAACCAACCAAAAGGTAGACCAGAAAACATACAGAGGTATGATTGGATCCCTTCTTTATTTAACTGCTTCTAGATCTGACATCTTGTTTAGTGTTTGTGTTTGTGTCCGTTTTCAAGCTGACCCTAGGGATTCCCATTTAACTGCTGTCAAACGAATTCTGAGATACCTTAACGGAACCATCAACCTTACCTTGTTATACAAGGAAACCCCCACCTACAAACTCAGAGGTTTTTGTGATTCTGACTATGCTGGAGACAAGCTGGAAAGGAAAAGTACAAGTGGCAACTGCACTTTCTTAGGTGATAATTTGATCTCTTGGTCAAACAAGAGACAAAACACCATTGCCATGTCAACAGCTGAAGCTGAAGCATCTCAGCATTACCTCCATATCTGACTAGCTCAAGTAGTCATCTTAGGAGTTTTTAAATTTAATATTTTGTCTTTTATTTTCTGTTTTACTTTCTGTAATTTGTAAAGAGAAAAACAAAAAATACAAAAATAGTAGGACCTCTTTTTGGCTGATGACAAAAAGGGGGAGAGAGAGAAAAAGGAGAAATAAGTAGAAAAGGAGAGATAAAAAAAAGGAGGAGCAAAAAAGAAAGAGATGAAAAGGGAAGGAGTTGAAAAGGAGAAGAATCAGGGAGAGAGAAAAAGAAAGAGTGAAAAAGAAGAAGTTGAAAAGGAGAGGAATCAAGGAGAGAGAAAAAGAAAGAGTGAAAAGAGAAGGCGTTGAAAAGGAGAGGAAATATGAAGAGAGAAAAAGAAAGAGAGAATAAAGAAGGAGTTGAAAAGGAGAGGAGAAGAGAAGAAAAGAAAGAGTGAAAAAAGAAGGAGTTGAAAAAGAGAAGAAAAAGTCAGTATCAGACTTAGGGGGAAAGATTGGTCTGAGGGGGAGTAATTCAAGTCTTCGAGTTATAAACTAGCAAAATAAGTTAAGGTTTTGTCATCATCAAAAAGGGGGAGATTGTTGGAACCAAGTTGGTTCTAAGTACTTAGGATTTTGATGTTTACAAAAGCACTCCATGTAATCTTATTTTGAACCTTGAATTATTAAATCAAATGTCACTAGAAGTTGAAGATTGCAGAAGCAGAAAATGCATTATAGAATTACCAGAGGATACACCACGATGTGAAAACACTACCAGAGGATATCTTTGCTGGCCCAGATCAGAAGGAAGAAAAGTCAGAAGGAGACCTGGACCAGACCAGAAGGAAGCCTGCCATAGGGAGAGTTGTTCCAGACTAGAGGAATCAAATGTTAGATTTATTCCAGAAGTTATTCTGACCAGAAGATGGCCTGGCAGTGAAATGATAAACAGTCCAGACTTGTTCCAGACTTAAACATAGTATGAATTAATGGGTCCAGAACAAGAGAATTAACCCAGATTTGACCAAGACTAGAAGATAGCATGGTTCAGGGTATGAAACTAAGTCCAGACTAGAAGAAATGATTTCCAGAATTGATCCAGACCTGATCCAAAATCAAAGGTAAAATGTCCAGACTGAAATATTATTTGTCCAGATTTAATTTCAGTTTACTCCAGACCAGGTCCAGAATTAGTCCAGATTAGAGGGAAGATTTTTAGATCAATGGTTCAGATTTAATTATTTGGCCAAGTGTTGGCCGAGATCAGAAGATCAGACCATGGCCCAGTGTTGGCCGAAATTAGAAGGTCAGAATGAGTGGACCAGCAGTGGCTGAGATCAGAGGATCACAACAGATCAGTTTGCTAGACCAGGATGACTGAGATCAGAAGATCAGATGGTTAGGAAGTGTGGTCCAGGGATGGCCGAAATCAAAGGATCACAACATATCAATTAGTATGGTCCAGATGTGGACTAGCGCAGAAGATCAAATGGTCCAGATTTAATCATGAGGATTAACGGTGGAGATTCTAATTTATTTTGATTAAAGTATTAAAAAGATTTGTTACAAAAATAAAGTGAGGTATTGTGGAATTCAGGAGCTGTTGGCGGGAAGAATCTAAAGATATGATTGGCAAGTTATTTTGAAAGAAAATTTGAAGCTTAATAAAAGATATGTTTTTTATTTAAATAAAGCCCAATTGGTCAAGTTATTTTTGCAAGAGAATCCAGCAAGATTCAGCTCGAAATTAAGCTTGGAAGAGGCCCAAATCTGCATCTATGAAAGGAGGCTCGAGGCAGAATACTTAGTATCGAAAATCACAAAAGAGTAATAAACTTCCAAATCAAACACTCATGTTTTGAGTGAGGTCAATTGTGAGTTCCAGCTTTCAAGAAGCAAGCACTCGTGTTATTTTCTTTCCACTGTGTCAAATCTAAGTTGTTGAAGTAGAGTCAGTAGGGGTCAGTAGGGGTCACAGATTACTTGGCAAATAGATTCAAAGTGTTGTAATTCCTTCTACAATCTGGGATTGTCAGATTGGCAGGAGAAGACAGGTGTTGTATTCCTCAAGAGTCTAGGATTGTTAGACTGTTTGAGAAGACTGACTTGGAGGGTCAGTATAACGGTTGCAATTCAAGGTTTGAATTAGTGAAATCCTTCAAGGTGAAGGGACTGGACGTAGCCTCGTTAACGGTGAACCAGTATAAAAATTCTAAGTTTTATTTTTAATTTATATCCGCTGCTAACTCTGTATTTAATCATACATCAAGTTTTGTTTTAAAAGTATAAAAACAGGAAAAGTATTCAAGTTAAGTCAAACACAATTCAACCCCCCCTTCTCGTCTTTGCACCTTCAATGTAAGTACTAGTTCTTCAAGTTCTGAGGTTCCCTTTATTTATAGATAAGATGTGAAGCTTCAGTATTGTTACCGGACCTTCATGTGAGTGTTGAGTTCGAGTCCCAACACATGGTAACCTTTGATAACGTTTATCTTGAAAAGCTATGAACATTTTGAACTTTAAGTGGATTTCAAAATGTTTGCTGAGTATGTTCTTGAATAGTCAATCTTCCTATAAGTTTCAATTCTTATTAATTTTTCCTAATAGCTTATAGGCTTCTGATCTTTTTTATTTTTCCTGATAGCTTGTTCATTATATCCACAAGTGTTTATAGCTTATCATGATGAATATTTCTTTTTCTTAAATGGGATATGAGAGATTTGAAGAATCTTCATTGTTCAATTGATCATTTATTGCATTGCATGAGTGTTTTTGAGTTGATTTAGTTTATGTTTCTTGACAAAAAACGTAAATTGATTATCTTCTTGATTCCTCTTACACATGTATGATCATTCTGATCTTTTATTATTTTGTCTCAACAAAGTCACTAAATAGCACATATTAGATAACAATATGTATCATAATCTCTCAATCATTTAATTTTTAATGTTTGTCAACTTTAAAACATCATTAGGGATTTTGTCTCAATAATCATCAATTTTTGATGATGACAGACTTAATGATTTAGGATTGTAGATTTTGATGATTTATGCACTATTTGAAAATGTAATTATTGGGGCTCCCCCTAATTGGAGAACTCCCCCTTAGTTTAATTTCGAACCAATTAATCATATATTCATTTATCATGCTTGAAGTACATAGATTATTTTTTTGTGTGGCTCATACATCAAAATATTGCAAAATTCAAAAAACATAAATTAATTCCAAATTATATCTCCTCCGTTTCTCAAAATCAAATGAGGAAGAGGAATCAGTTTCTCAAAATCAAATGAGGAAGAGTAATCAATTAGAGGTGGACTAAGAAGGCTGATCAAGGTAAAGGGCTTCAACTTCAGGTGTAGGGATGCTATGTTTGGGAGCAGCTACTTAAGTAACCCATTTAGCCAATTGAGTGATAAGCTTGAGGGTTTTTGCAGCAGTGTGAAGAGTAGCTTGAGTAACCTCCTCAACCTTAAATCTTTTAGAAGAAGGTTCATCATCTTCCTCATGAGTGGGGTTGTACTCAGTGGGTTCACCATCTTCAATGGTTTAATTGATTTATTTTCCTTTGACATAGTTTTTTCCTTCATTTGAGACGAGTGTCTCAAGGGAATGAGACAAATAGGATAATGGAGGAAGCTTGGTTGTGGTAGGAGGAATGGAGAACCGAAATGAATTGAGGGAAGCTTACTTTAATTTCATAGGTGGAACTGGAAGATTTTGACAGTTGTGGAATCATGAATTGTGCGGGTGCAAATTCTTTGATAGCAACATCAAGAAGAGAGGCATATTTGATTGGATTAGGGTCAACTAATAAAACATATTGAGCTTGAGAATGTTCAACAACTATTTTTGTTGCTAAGGAGAGATCTTCAACAACCTTCTAAAGTTGGTCCACAACTTAAATAGTAGGATTTTTAGTTTCCCTAAGTTGAGCTGATGCAAATGTGTTAAGTTCAAACTCTCCTAGTACTCGATTTTCTTTATTGTGCTCTGTTCTATCTCCAAAGTTGTGCAGCTCTTTGAGTACATTTGCATCACATATTTAAGCATAAACTGATGGTGCAAACACGAGAAGGAGGGGTTGAATTGTGTTTGACTAACTTGAATACTTTTTAGTTTTAAAACAAAACCTGTTATGTATGATTTAAAACAGAGTTAGCAGCGGATATAAAGTAAATAAAAACTCATAATTTTATATTGGTTCACTGTTAATTAGGCTACGTCCAGTCCCTTCACTTTGAAGGATTTCACTAATTCAAAAACCTTGAATTACAAAGTACCACTGACCCTCTAAGTCAGTCTTCTCAAAAAGTCTAACAACCCTAGACTTTTGAGCAAAAGAACCTTGAATCTAATTGCTAAGTAATCTGCTACTTCTTCTGACTCTCTTAGATTGTTGACTCTACTTCAACAACTTAGACCTAACACAAGGGAAAGAAAAACTTAGAGAACTTGCTTTTGTAAAGCGGATACTCACAATTGACCTCACTGAAAACTCAAGTATTTTGCTTTTGGAAGTGTATGACTCTCAAGTATTTTCGATGCTAAGTCTTCTGCCTTGAGCCTTCTTTTATAGATGAATAATTAGGGTTTCTTCCATGCTTAAATTTGAGTTGAATCTGCCCAGATTCTCTTGCAAAAATAACATGGCCAATCGGGTTTCACTTAAATAAAAATCATATCTTTTTAGCTTCAGATTGCATTTGAAAATTCTGTTGACCAATCCTATTTCTTTTTATTTCAAACCATATCTTTTGAAGCTTCAAATTGCATTCGAATTTCTCCAAATCTTCAGTAATTTTTTAATCAAATCCCCTTAATACTTTGATCAAATTTCTTTTAAAATTTAATCAAGTCCTTACTGATTTTCATCATGATTAAAATCTGGACCGTTTGATCTTCTGATCTCGACCACATCTGGACCATACAATCTGATCTGCTGTGATCCTCTGATCCCAGCCAACACTGAACCACATGTTCTGATCTTCTGATCTCGGCGAATCACTGGACCATATGATCTGATCTTCTGATCTCGGCCAACACTGGGCCATATAATCTGATCTTCTGATCTCGGCTAACACTGGGCCATTATGCTTAAATCTGGACCATTGATCTGAACATTTTCCCTCTGATCTGGACCAATTCTGAACTGAGACTGGATTGAACTGAAATTAAATATGGACTTATGATATTTTAATCTGGACATTTACCTTCTAATCTGGATCAAGTATGGATTAAATTTGGACAGATTCTTATAATTACTACCAGGCTATCTTCTGGTCAGAATTAATTCTGGACCAAGTCTGACTTATGATTCCTTCTAGTCTGGACGAAGTCTCCCTCTAACAAGCTTCCTTCTAGTCTGGACCAGGTCTCATTCTGGACTCTGCTTCCTTCTGATATGGGTCAGGAAAGATATCCTCTGATGATGTTATTTAACCTTTGATGATATCCTCTAATATCCTCTAGAGGTGTATCCTCTGGTGCCTTCAAGATGCATCCTCTGGTACCTTCTGGATGCATTATCTGGCCTAACCTTCTGGTGACATTTCTATCCTCTGGTTGCTTCCTCTGGTTGTATCTTCTGGTGGTGTGATCTTTCTGCCTCTGGTGACGTCATCTTCTGGTGAAATTTTATTAAATAATTCTAAGTACAAAATAAGATTACATGGAGTGCTTTTGTAAACATCAAAATCCTAAGTACTTAGAACCAACTTGGTTCAAACATAAACATTATCCTTATAAGGATCAAAAGGAATTTTTGGAATTTTAACATTGGTAGATGAAATATTTTGAGTTGGAGATTCATGAGGGTTAAGATTTTGATCATTCTTATGTTCAAGGGACTGTGGCTAATTATTATGAGGTGCTGGTCCAATTGGTTAAACATTGAGAAACTCAGTTTGAGATATGTGAATGGTTTTAGCAGAGCGTTGGATCTTTGAACTTCACTTAATTTTTTCTTCTTCACATAAGTGCACAATTTTTTGGGATGAGATTCTGGTGGAGGAGAGGATTTTTCGACTTTTTTTGGTTGAAAAAAATGGGACAATGTTTATAGAATTTGGATTATCAGAAGGATTGATCTTCATCTGATGCAAATTTTTCCCAGTGAACCTTTTGAAAGAATATTCATTGTCTTCTCCTTCAAGAGATACTTTTAAATACTTGAAAAAACTTGTCAGGACCATGCCAAATCACAAAGAAGATGATTTTTAGGGATTGAGAAGTGAGTCAATCGTGTGATGGACAATCATGAATGGAAGGTTGAGTTTGATTTTATGTTTGAGATGACAAATGATACACAAATCAATGTTAATTATAGTATCAAATGTGCCAAACCTTGGAAGTAAGGTATGCAAGCAGATATTGTGAAAACCTTTTTGAATAGGTTGAAGTTTAGAAGCTACTAATTGGGTGTTAGATTTGATCATGTCAACCATAATGTCTTGTCTTAAAGGGAAAGATCAGAGAACCAGAAAGGTTTGAAGTACTTATTGCCTTCATTTGGATTTTTTAAGGCTTCGGAGAGAGACACAGTGGAGAGTTTGATGGTGATCCCTTTGACATTGGAGATTAGAATGTTATCACCTTCTTGTTCTTTGATTTTCAAAATTTGTATATCCACAAAGATACCAACCATCTATTTTGAGATTCAAGAAATCATAGAATCTCCTAATGGCAATTGGTTTTGCTTTCTAATTTTTTTCAATGTCTATTTATTCTATGGAAGAGTAGAATATAGATGTGGGTTTAGAAGTAGGGTTTTTCTTCATAATTTCTTTTCCCTTAGATGCAATTTTAGAAATTGGTTTGTTAGGTTCAAAAACCACCTTTTTCATTTTTCACTTGTTTGCAGAAGGTAATGAACACTTCATATTACTCACGCTTGTGTCTAAGGAACTTTACCTATGTCCATCTGGAATAGTCATCAACAATAATTAGTGTATACTTTTCACCATTGATAGAGCAATTTTTATTGGACCAAATAAATCGATGTGTAAAAGTTGAAGTGGTATAGAAGTGGAAATGACATTCTTTGAAGAAAAAATGATTTAGTTTGTTTCTCTTTCTAATATGCCTTACAAATAACATTTCCGTCAAATTTCAAATTTGGCAAACCTCTAATTAGGTCAGGTATTTTTGACTTTGAGATTAATCTCAAGTTGGCATATCCTAATCTCTTGTGGCAGATCGATTGTTCTTTATGAATTGACTTGACAGACTTCACTTCTTGTCTTTTCAAACCTGGTAATTTTATTTTATAAATATTGTTTTTCCTCTAACAAGTAAAAAGTATGGATCCATCTGTTTGACTAATTGCCTTACAAGACTTTTGATTGAAGACAATATCATAATCGTTGTTGCTTAATTCATTTATGCTCTATAGACTATACATTGGTCCTTTTACAACCAAAACATTTTTAATAGATGAGAGAGAACCATTACCTATTGTGCCACACCTTATGATGTTATCCTTCTGATTTCCTCTAAATCCCACAACTCCTCCATCTTTGAGGGTCGGGTTTTGGAACATAGACTTTTCTCCCGTCATGTGTCGTGAGTATGCACTGCCCAGGAACGATGACCGGTCTTTCAACTTTGTTATAAGGATATCTGCAAGAGAGATTATTTTGTTTTTAGTTACCCATATTTGATTGGTGTTAGAACTAGAATGGTTTAGAGAGCAAATTTCTTACCTTGTTTTGATGTTAACAAAAGGTTTTTTTGTGGGAACAATTTAATGCACTAATAATTTAATTAAGTATGCAGAAATAAGTTAGAAGAAACCCCAAAATAAGAGGAAACATCCAGGACTAGAGGA
The DNA here is from genome assembly GCA_037974295.1 of Cicer cuneatum. Lineage (NCBI taxonomy): Eukaryota > Viridiplantae > Streptophyta > Magnoliopsida > Fabales > Fabaceae > Cicer > Cicer cuneatum. The sequence goes on from JBBPBO010001986.1 coordinate 39,828,632, forward strand.
ATCGTATTATATTAGAGAAAACGTGTCCACTAGAGGATAACACTAAAGAATGTCACTAGAAGAAGTGACCTGAGGAAGTAACTAGAAGAAAGGAAAAACACGCGTCCGTGGAAGTAATCAGAAGCAAACAGATCAAAGGAAGTAATCATAAGCAAACAGATCAAAGGAAAAACACGCGTTCGTGGCTTTGTTGAAAAACATGCATCCCTAGCTGAGTCTAAGCATCTAACTCTGATAAAAAATGCTGACTCTGCCCATACTAAGTTGCCTCTAACCAATAATTCAACACCAGAAGATTATTGGGTTAGACTCTTGTAAGACCTTAATTTTTTAAATTCTAATTTATGCAATTCTAGGGTATTTTGTGTTAAAACTACTTGGACTTTTAGCCAATTTTAAATTATTTTATGGATTAAGTTCCAAGAATATATTTTGGGATGTTTGTAATATGTTTAATATATGTGTGTATATATATATATATATTTATATATGTATTTTGAAAACTCGACGATAATTATTTGTCGAAGAATAATAATTTAATTATATTACGAAGAATTTAATACCGGACAGTTTATCAAAATTTTATCTGTCAATAGAGTTGCGATGATTGTAGATATTTTATCAAAATAGTTTAAGATACGAGTGAAGTGATGGGTGTAAGGGTATTTAGATATTTGTGGGTTAGTTTTAATTATAATATATATATATATATATATATATATATATATATATATAGTTGGTAGAAGTGTTATATATATATATATATATATGTGAGAGGCAAAGAAAGGGAGGAAGCAAATAGAAAGAGAGAAACATTTTCCCACCTGCCCGCGCCTTCTTCTTCTTTCCTCTGCTTCACCACTAAGTGTTGGTAGAAACACAAAACACAAAACCTAAATTACTTCCTAGATCTAAGCTTCCATTCGAGAAGTGGCAAGAGGGAAAGTTACTCCTCTGCACACTACGATGCTTATGAGCTAACTTTTGTGGCGTCGACGCGAGCGAGAGTTTCACCGTATTTGATCGCGGTAGGGGTTCCTTCCAAATTTTTAGTTTGCATATAGGAACTCTATAGGTGTGATTGATGGATAATAAATTTTGACGTGAAAATATATACGTTTGGACTTCTTAACCGACTCATTGTTGTTGTGTTATTGTGTTGAAGATGCTTTTGATTGAGTTGTTGTCGTTATCAATGTTGTTGGTAATGGTTGGATTTGAGATATTGATTGTTGTTGTGTGGAGGTTGTGTAATGTGTTATTCTTGATTAAAGGAGTTTGAGCTGAAGTTGAAATTTACAAGAAAAAAATCTGCATTGTTTCGAAGATGTATTCGAATACAGCTACATCATATTCGAATACGCTTCTACAAACGTTCAATTCTTATTTAAATTTTGAACCTCATATTCGAATACGATACCTCGTATTCGAATACAACTACGTGATTTTTGCCACTGACTTGTGTGGTATTCGAATATACGAGGATGTAGTCGAATACAAAAGTTCTGATTTTGCTACTGACTTATCATCTGTATTCGGCTACGACTCTCCGTATTCAAATACAAAATTGAAGATTTTGCTACTGACTTGTCATATGTATTCGGCTACGAATCTTTGTATTCGAATACAAATCTCCAGATTTTGCTACTGACCTTGCGTCTGTATTCGGCTACGAGAAGCCATAGTCGAATACAACCTTGATTTTTGTCAAAAATCCCATTTTTAAATATTTGTTTATGCACTTAATTACTTGGAAAACATTTTTAATGCATATGATAAATTATATAGGGTTATCTAAATAATATTTCTTTAATGGTTATCAAGTATCCGGGTTCATAGTTGCATTTACGTACTGATTATAGTGAAGAGAATCCGAGTACGCTCATGCATTTTATAATTTGTGGTGACCGCGACGGGCCATAGTGTTAGCGGTGACCGTGATGGGCCATAAAGTTAAGTAGTGACCGTGGTGGGCTACGGGATGGTTTCACGTGATTAGCTGGTCCATCTTATCCTTATGAGGATTTAACTTATGTGTAAGGCCTGTGATAGGCTACACTTTAAGTAAATCGTGCTAGTTTGTGATGCGACTGCACCATGGTAATTAGTACTGAGGCCTGTGATTGGCGGTACAATTATGATTTATGCCCCTCGAGGAGGGTTTTGTCGTTAAGTGGTGACCGTGATAGGCCACGAAGTTAAGTAGTGACCGTGATGGGCTATGGGGTGTTTCCACGTGATTAAATGGTCCATCTTATCCTTACGAGGATTTAACTTATGTGTAAGGCCTGTGATAAGCTAAACTTTAAGTAAATCGTGCTAGTCTGTGATGCGACTGCACCATGATAATTAGTACTAAGGTCTGTGATAGGCGGTACAATTATGATTTACGCCCTTCGAGGAGGGTTTAGTTTGGTCCTGGAAATTCCAAAATCATGTGCACGGGCATATAAGCATTGCATTAGGGTGCTTGGCATGCGAGTCATGTTTGTTATGATATGATATGTGAAATTGATATGTGCAAGTACCTTAAATTCCAAGTTCCTAATAAGTTGCTGTGATTGATTGATTGTACTTTGGGGCTTGCAACATGATCTGTATTCTCAATCTTTTGTTTCATCGAAAACTTAGATGTTATACATTTTCAATAAGTGGGTATACTTATTTTGTCACTGTTGTTATCTTGCTGGATCTGTTATGTATGTATTGTTGTCTTTTGACATAATTGTTATTTGTTAACTATTATTTTCGGTTGGTGACCCTTTACATTATTGTGGAAAATTGGGCTTTGCCCTCAGATGATACCTGAGTTCGTTCCACCGATGGTTACCCTGACGACGAAGACGTCGTTAGACTTCCCTGATCGACATACGCCGACTGCTTGGGTATACGACCCCATCTCAAGAAGGGCTACTTATACGGGGAGGGTGGTGAGAACCAGTAAGAGTGTCGGGGCAGTGTCGTATGTGGAATACACTCACGGGAAGATCGACTTTCCTGTACCTTCAGGATTAGTACTGGAGGCGAATGGAGTATATACAAATGCAGATGGAGGCCACGATAGGTGTGGTAACTTCTACTATAGTATCAGGGGAGGTAGTGCTTGGACTCGGAACGGGCGAGAAGGGTAAGGGACCGATGCTAGTGGGAGATGACATTCCAGGTCCATCTAGGCCGGTCGGGGACAAGGGCTTTGTTGATGAACCACCGGTGCCTTGGTTGGTGTCACCGCATAATGAGTCTGAGCTTCCACCTCCGGTGAACGATCATATACTAACTGTCATTGAGGTAGATGACTGTTTTGAGATTCCAGCGCCGCCGAAGCCCCCTATGTCGTGGGTGGATCTGACTTATGAGGAGACTGATCCTTCTATGGCTGATGAGGAGACTGATCCTTCTATGACTGATGAGGAAGAGGATGTCACTTCGTGGAGAGATTAGTTTTTGTTGTATAGGGCCTTAGTGTTTTGGTGGTTGTACGTATTTGGTTTTGGGATGACTGTACCTATGACGTACTTTGACCGTGACTTTTGTTGGTGGGTCCATGTTCCATTTTTTTTACGTGACGATGGGGGAATAACATTCTTGGAGCAGTACTTCTGTGCAGGTATCTGCGTAGAATACCCCAGGGCTATGAGTGATATGTGATAGGTCTCATAGCCCCGATGTATTTTCTTTTTGTATATTTTGAATTATCGTCCCAAAAACTATTTTCATTTTTTTGAATATATGGTGTAATTATTTATTTCTCTTGTCGTTTTGAGTTACGACGTTTTATTTTAATAAGTGGTTTTTTAAAAATAAAAAAAAATACACTCGCGCTGTTAAAAATCGGGGTGTTACAACTCTAAACTTCACAGTACTTCTAACTCTAAATTTTAGACTCAGCCTCCAACAAATGCAATCGTTTGACTATGGAAAAAGTCAATGCCTTTGATGAAAAAGTCAATACAACATGAAAAACTCAACGACTCAAACTCTGATACTGAAGGTTGAAATGAATAAGCAGTTATTTTGGTCCACACTTGAATGGATTAAAGTGCTTAGTTACTTAAATTCTTAATTTCATTTAATGGAATATTTCATAAAATAGAAATAGTCCAATTCGAATTCACGACAAGAGATCTATGCAATCAAAGATAGAACATCCTAGAATCAAAGCAACGATCAAGAATTGAGTTTTATTAACTGAGAAACAACAATCAAGAATTGAATTTCGGTAACTAACAAGAAATGAATTTCAGCAACTTTCAAACAACAATAAGAAAATTCAAAGCTCCATAACAAATTTAATGCAAATGTCGACTAAGCATCTTGACACAAATCAAAGCAACGATCATTAGAACTTGAATGCAACGAGAAGATTAGAAAATTTAAGTAACCAAAATTAAATAATCAGAACGTTGGAAGAAGAAGAATAAGCAATTTGAAGAGCTCAAACAATTGGTATCTATAAATGGTTCTCACCACTTGAGGAGCCCAACATAACCATATACGAAGCAACAAGAACAAAAAATATATCAGCTGAATATCAATGAATCATCAAATACATAGACTTTATTTAGCACTCAATTGTAATATCATTCTAGTTGTGCTAAGTCTTTGAGCAATAATGTAACCATCCCTTAGTGAGATTAAACCCAAAAATAGAAACTAAACACTTGTGTAACCTGACCCAATAATGGCTATAAATCCTCAATGACTTATGGATTTCAAGTTGAATGTTGAGAAGACATAACTTGTGAAGTTAAGTGGTTGTAATTTGATTTGAATTACTAGATTAAATCCTTTTGGGTGAAAGGACTGGATGTAGCTACCGGGTTGGTAGTGAACTAGGATAAATTACTATGTTACACATCTTCCCTCTGATTACTACCTCTGTTTATACTTGTTCTATTTTCACTTTTTTTTAGCCCATAAATTTCTTAAAAACCGAATACATAATTCAAACTGCCCATGCTTTATGTATTTTCCACCTACAGTTGTTATTAGAGCTCGGTCTCAAGGCCTGAACACTTTACAGTGTTTGAGAAAAGATCCACCTTTTTAGTATGTCTAACTTTGGTGATGAAGCAATGGCAGGATATGTCAATAGACCACCTCTGTTTGATGAGGAACGTTTTGAGTACTGGAAGGACAAACTCTGAAGTTTATTCATGTCCCAATATCCTAAACTTTGGGATTTGATTAAAGATGGGTACACTGCTCCTACAAATGCTGATGGTACTGAACTATCCTAAAAAGAAATGAATGTTGAGCAAAAGAAATAGTATAAGATGCATGATAAAGCTAGAACCTTTATGATAAACTCCATCATGTTGAAAGAGTTTGATAAGTGCACCAACATGGAAACAGGTAAAAGTATATATGATTGTTTGATTATAACATATGAAGGAAATAAAGAGGTCTAGGAAGCAAAGGCTAATCTCTTAGTTAGAAAGTATGAGGTTTTTCAAATGGAAGAAGATGAAGATATCGAGAAGATGTTCTCCCGATTTCAATCTTTGGTTTCAGGGCTGAAGGTACTACAAAAGAGCTACATAACAACATACCATGTAAAATAGATTCTTAGAAGCCTACCTATCAAATGAGGACCTAAAGTCACTGCTATTTAGGAAGCTAAAGACCTGAACAATCTGCATCGTAAAGAATTAACGAGCTCCCTCTGGTCTCATGAAATTGAACTATCAGAGGATGAGCCTAAGAAGAAGCAAAAATATTTGGCTCTCAGAACGAGAGGCAAGAAAACCTTGCAAGAAGATGAAGAATCAGAGGATGATTCAAAAAGTCAAAATGATGATTCAGAAGTAGAGGAAGTATCCTTCATTTCAAGGAGAATTCAACACATGTGGCACAAAAAGATATCGTTTTCCAAAATGGATTTCAACAAGTACCAGAGTAAATATAAAGGTATTGGCAAGAAGAAACCCACTTGTTTTGAATGCAAGGAACGTCGACATTTCAAATGAGACTGTCCAAAGCTTGAGAAAAGGAACCATATGAGAGAATCCAAGACCAGGAAGAAAGGTCTGATCACATTGGATGAAGATGATGACTCTTCTAATGATGAAGAACTGGCAAACTTGGCTCTAATGGCTGACATATACTCTAACTGTGGCTCAAAATATGATGAGGAAATTGAGGTAATAACTGATCTAACTCGTAGTGAATTAATAACTGCTTTAAATGATTTTTTTGAATGCAAATCAGTCTGTCTCTTCTAAACTAAAAAACCTAAAGAAAGCTTACAAGGATTTGACTAAGAAACATAACTCTTTTGAAACTGATTTTGAAAAATTCAAAAGAGAAAACATAACTCTGAATGAAATTTGTTTGAAACCACAAGAGAATATGGTCTGCAACTCTAATAAATATGAATGGGCATTCCAAGATTTCCTAACAAATGGCATAACTAAAGCAAGCAAGCTTCAATGATCTACGGTGTTAGCAAAAATTGAAATATAGGAATTGGGTAGAATCAACGCAAAATTCCAAATTAATTCCATATGATTTTATGTGTGCATTTTATCATAAAAAAGGCCATAATAGATTAACTTGTTCCATGCAAAAAACATGAAAAGGCAAGAAGCCTGTTAAGACTAACAAACCAGGGCCCAACCAATTTTGGGTACCTAAACATAGTAATTCCTCTTGCAAATGTTCTTAGCTGCATGATTAAAACACCAATCATGGTACCTGGACAATGGATGCTCACAACACATGGAGGAAGAAAGGTCTATATTCCACGACCTGATCTTGAAGAAAGGAGGAACCGTAGGCTTCAGAGGCAACTCGAAAGGAAATATAGCAGGTTCTGGTACAACTGGTAATGGTTCTTCACCCATTATTAAAAATGTTTTTCTTGTTAAAGGACTGAAGCATAACCTACTGAGCATAAGTCAATTAAGCGACAATCTGTCAAACTGATGGGGCTGTACTTTTTTCTTGTCAAAGGCAGAATACCCTATACAAAATAAATCTCTTTAATCTAGCAAAAAAAGACGTAAAGTGTCTTATGTCAGTTAATGAGGAACAACTGAATTGGCACAAGAGATTATGCCATATTAATTTGAGATTAATCTCTAAATTGAGCAAACTAGAGTTGGTTAGAGGGTTGCCAAATCACAAGTACAAATCAGAAGTGTTTTGTGAAGCATGCCATAAAGGAAAACAAAAGAAGAGTTCTTTTTCTTCAAATAACTTTGTGTCCACAACAAGAGCACTTGAGCTTTTACACATAGATTTATTTGGTCCAGTTAAAATTGCCTCTCTCAATGGTGAAAACTATGGACTTGTTATTGTTGATGATTACACTATATGGACATGGGTAGATTTCCTAAGACACAAGGATGAGTGACACAAGGTATTCACTACTTTCTGTAAGCAAGTGCAAAATGAAAAATGCCATTCAATCACAACAATTCGTAGTGATCATGGTAGTGAGTTTGGAAACACCCTTATTGAAAATTCTCTGAAGAGAATGACAACCTACATAATAATTTCTTCTCCTAGAACACCTCAACAAAATGGTGTTGTAGAAAGGAAAAATAGGTCTTTTTAAGAGATGGCACGCACCATGATTAATGAAATGAATGTTGTAAAGCACTTATGAGCAAAAGTAGTAAATACTGCATGTTATGTTCAGAACAGAGTCTAGCTCAGATCTATTCTAAACCAAACTCCTTATGAACCGTGGAAGGGTAAAAAGCCCAACATTTCATACTTTAAACAATTTGGATGTATTTGTTATATTTTAAACACCAAAGAAAAGCTTGGAAAATTTGACTCTGAAAGGTCTAAAATCTATAAAGTATATATTTTGGAATCTCTGATTGTGGAAGAGTCAATCAATGTTAAGTTTGATGACAAACAAATTGACTTTAAAAGGTCATAGCAAGATGATGATATTGCAAGAAAACTAGAAGCACCATAAGTAAAAGACAAATTAAATGATACAGGCATACCAAAAGATAAAGGAAAATAAAAGGAATCAGGTAGACCAGAGGATAACATCAGAACCAATCAAGACCCTCTGGAATTTGGAACTGGATGGAAGTACAAGTCATCACATCCTGACTCACTTATTATTGGAAAAGCAAGTGATTCTCTAATGACCATATCTACGTTGAAGGACATATGACTGTTTGGTCTATTATCTTAGATTGAACCAACCTCTGCTAATGAAGCTTTATCAGACAATGGTTGGATTCTGGCAATGCAGGAAGAATTGAATGAACTCAAGAGAAATGATGTTTGGAATCTTGTTCCAAGACCTGAGGATAAGAAGCCCATAGGAACAAATTGGGTATTCAAAAACAAGTGAAATGAAAAAGGAGAAGAGGTAAGAAATAAAGCTAGACTAGTAGCTCAAGGTTATAGTGAACAAGAAGGTATAGACTATAATTAAGTATTTGCTCTAGTGGCAATGTTAGAAGCTATTCGAATTCTATTATCTTATGTTGCACCAAATAATATTATTTTTTAACAAATAGATGTAAAAAATGCCTTTTTAAATTGTTACATAACTGAGGAAGTTTATGTCAAACACCCCCCGGGTTTTGAAAATTCTGAGTTTCCAGATTATGTCATTAAACTTTAAAAATCATTGTATGGTTTGAAAAAAGCACCTAGAGCTTGGTATGATAGACTAAGCAATTACTTGCTAGAAAATGGTTTTGAAATAGAGCAAGTTGACACAACCTTGTTTAGAAACTTAGTTAAAAATGATCTTATAATTCAGATTTATGTTGATGATATAATCTTTGGATCGACTAATGGAAAGCTTTGCAAGAATTTTACGAGTTAGGAATTCAAAATGAGCATGATTGGATAACTGAAGTTCTTATTAGGAATTCAAATTTAACAGAAGCATAATGGAGTTTTGATTCATCAAGCTAAGTATAGAAAAAAGCTTCTCAAGAAGTTCAAGTTGCATGAATGCAATCCAATGAGCACTCTAATGCATCCAACCTACTCACTTGAGAAAGACGAGTCACGAAAGAAGGTTGATCAGAAAACTTCAGAGGCATGATAGGTTATATACTTTATTTAACTACATCTAGCCCTATTATTATGTTTAGTGTGTGTATGTGCGCCAGGTTTCAGGAAAATCCAAAAGAATCCCACTTAACATCAGTTAAGAGGATCTTTAGATACCTTAAAGGTAGTACTAACCTTGGTTTATTCTATAAACAATCTTCTGAGTATAGGTTAGTGGTATACTGTGATGCTGACTATGTAGGAGACAAACTTGAAAGAAAAAGCACCTGTGGAAACTGCACTTTCCTATGTGGCAATCTGATCTCATGGTCAAGCAAGAGACAGAGCACCATTGCTCTGTCAACAGTAAAAGCAAAATATATGTCAACAATACGATGTAGTACTTAACTCCTATGGATGAAATATCAGCTATAAGACTACAAGCTTCATGAGAGTAGAATTCCTATATTATGTGATAACACTTCTGCCATTTGCTTAACAAAAGATCCAATTATGCACTCTAGGGCTAAACACTTAGAAATAAAACATCAGTTCATAAGTAATTTTCAAAGGGAACTTTAGATATTAGTTTTGTTGACACTGAGTATCAATGGACATACATTCTAACAAAACCCCTTGTTGTAGACAGGTTTGAGTTTATAAAAGAAAATATGAATATTGTTTGTATAACTGAATTATGGTTCAATTTTGACATAATATAATTTCTAAGTTATATATATATATATGATATGTTCCCTAGTATATTTAAAGTATTTTGTGTAAGTCTGTTTGTGTAATAAGTGAAGGTGCAAACACGAGAAAGGGGGGTTGAAATGTGTCTGACTAAGTTGATAACTTTTTTCATTATTTGATTAAAGTTGGTCTAGCTTGATGATTTACTTAGAGTAGAAGCAATAACAAAACTAAGGAGTGTAGGAATAAAGTGACACAAGTAATTTATCGTGGTTCACCACTAACTTGGTTACATCTAGTCCCTTTACTCAGAAGGATTTAATCCACTAATTCAACAACTTGAATTACAAAGCATCTGACCGTCCAAGTTAGTCTTCTCATACAACCTAACAACCAAAGACTATTGAGGAACTCGCACACCTTGACTCTACTAACCAAGTCTTCTCCACACTATTTGACAACCCCAGATTGTTGAAGGCACACTAACACCATTATCAGGTTTGAATACAAAGGTTTGGAACTTCGGTAATTGCTTATAACAAGATGATTATAACAATGACTGTCACACTCTAAGAAAAAAACTCTGAAAATATTTCTCATTCAAACAAGTTTTTCTTTCTTTGAACTCTAAGATGAATTTGAAATTTTAGGCTTGAATTCTTCTACTTTTTTTTTCTGATTTTTCGATGATCTTCTTCTTCTTCTTCTTCAGCCTAGAGTATCTTTTTATAGATAAAATTAGGTTGTCAATTTAGTCTTTGTTAAATTATAAATTGTATGCTCGTTCCTAACTTGGTCAACAATGATCTTTTTCAAAAATAATTCTATACATTATGCTTTTTGATAATATGTTCTTTAGCCAATTCTTTATTTCTGCATTCCATATGAGTAGGTCTTCTAGATTGATTATGTTCGTATTTTGTTAAGATTGATTTTGTAAATTCTTCAAATTGACACTGTTTGTATTTTTTTAGGATTGAGTTTGTAAATTTTTCAGATTGATGCTGTTCGTATTTTGTTAAGATTGCTTTCGCAAATTCTTTAGATGAAATTTCCTTCTTATTTCTTATGAATTTTACCCAAGTCCACCTAGTGTAACCATATACTCTCACAAAGCCATACTTTTTTCCATTTAGTGAGGCTGTTTTCACTAGTCCAAAGAGATCTATATGTAAGAGCTCAAGGGATTTTGAGGTAGAGACTACGTTCTTAGGGGTAAAGGTGTTCTTTGTTTGTTTTCCCTTTTGACAAGCTTTAAACATAATTTCAATTGTAGCTAAGCTTTGGTAGACCTATAACTAGTTGGAATTTATTCAATTTTGAGATTAATATAAGGTTAGCATGACCTAACCTTTTGTGCCAAATTAATTTCTCTTCATTTATAGACATTAGAAACTTAACATCTTGTTTCTCTAGACTAAATAAGTTTATCTTATATATGTTATTTTCCTATGACTTGTAATGAGTACATATCCATCTCTTGAAAGGTTTCTTGTCTTTCCTTGTATTTAACATGGGAAACGATAATTTAGGGTGACCTTTCTTAGAGCAAACAATACACAAAATATCATAGGGAATAAGTTTAGGTTCAATTATTTTTTCTTCAAATCCAATACCGCTTCTAGAATTTCTACTAACTTTGTAAATCATAGAAACATACTTGCTTTTTTCCATACAATTAGTTAGAAAGTCTTAAAATGCTTTTTCATATTTATCAGAATTAGAAAGTCTTAAAATGACATTTTGTAATGGTTTTGAAACAAGAGTATCTTTCAAGGTTTTATTTTCATATTTAACCTCAACACTTTCAGTTTTTAAGGCATTGATTTCGTTAGTAAAGTTTGCATTTAATATCCTAAATGATTTCAGTTTTACAGACAACTTGTGGAAATCTTCTTGCAATCATATCCATCAGAGCTAGAGGTAGAGTTGGTTTGAGCCATCAGAGCCAAATGTTCTTGCTCTTTATCATAGGATTCTTCATAATCATCCCATGTAGCAATCATAACCTTCTTCTTGGGTCAGGAATCTTTCCTCTGGTGTTTCCTTTTTTCCTGATTTGGACATTTAGAATTGACATGACTAGATTCATTGTATCTATAGCATATGATGCATTTCTTGTCAGATTTTTCATTCCTTCCTCTGCTGGATTGCCTAGAATATCTTTTATGAAATTGCTTCTTTTTGTTGTGCCACATCTTCTAAATTCTTTTGGATATGAAGGTAATCTCCTCTTCCTCAGAATCTTCATTCTAATTTTCTAAATCATTATCCTCTAATTCTCCTTTTGCTTGCAAGGCTTTCTTCTGCTTGGATTTCAGAGCCAGAGTCTTGTTCTTCTTCTTGGGAAAATCTTCTTCAACTCAATTTCATGTGATGTGAGTGAACTGATTAATTGTTGTAACTTAAGATTATTCAGATCCTTTACTCCTTCAATGGCAATGATCTTAGGTCACCACTTGTTGGGCACACTTCTTTGTATATTGTTTGCATGATCAATAGTTGTGTAGCTCTTTTCGAGTACTCTTAACCCTAAGACCAAGGTTTGAGATCTGAAAAACATAGTCTCAATGTTTCTATCTTCCTCCTTCTGAAACAACTCATACATTTTGGCAAAAAGATTTACCTTCGCCTCTTGAACCTGCTTCCTTCCTTCATGAATTAGAATCAAATTATCATAAATGCTCTTTGTTGTCTCCTTGTTGTTGTACTTGTCAAACTCCTTGAAAGTGATTGCATTTATCATGAATGTTTTGGACTTATGATGCATCTTGTACATCTTCTTCTTATCACCATTCATCTCATTTTTTTTAAATGTAAAATAAAGAATTTCCTCATCTTGTCCTTGTAGTACTCAAAACGTTCTCTATGAAATGTAAGAACAGAGGTGCACCTAAGAGGGGGGGGTGAATTAGGTGTTAGACAATTTTTCTATTTTTAGAGTTTTGTGAGTGTTTTTAACTGGCTATTTTAATTCTATGAAAGCTTTGTAAAAGACTGAAAGTAAATCACACAGAAATTTATCCTGGCTCCCCTTACAACCAAGGGTACATCCAGTCCTCTTGCACACCACAAGAGATTTTCCACTAATTGTTTGAATAACTTACAAGTCTAACACTAAGACTTCAGTTACAAATTCTTAACACTTAGCCAAAGATATTACACCACTATCTCAGTTAACAATACTTGAAGAATCTACACTAAGTTCTTCAAAGATATTACACCACTATCTCAGTTAACAATACTTGAAGAATCTACACTAATTATGTTCTTAACTAAGAACAAGATTATAACACTAAGTATAATGATACTTAATCAAGCACACTTCCAAGTACAACTGAGAAGCTTTCTTAATGATATGAAATTGAAAAGCAAGTACTTGAAAATATGAAACTTAAGCTTTGAAAGTGTTTGATATTTAAGAAAATAATTCTAAGATTAGTAATTCAAAAGTTGTAAGTAAGAACTGAAGCTATGAGGTATTTATACTCCATAGGTAACACTTCAGATTAGTGGCAATTGTTCCCATATGTTTTGATGAACTTATGCAATGATCCAGAACTGAAAAATTGCATTGTTTCAAAGTTGTATTCAAATACATCCTCAGTGTATTTGAATACACTTCTGTAACGTTCAGTTTTTATTCAAAATTTGAACTTCGTATTCGAATACGATACCTCGTAGTCAAATACAAATATGTAATTTTTGCCACTTACTTGAGTTGTATTCGAATACGCGAAGCTGTAGTCGAATACAAAAGTTCAATTTTAGCTACTGACTTGACATTTGTATTCGGCTACGACACTTCGTATTCGAATACAGATCATCAGTTTTAGCTACTGACTTGCTATCTGTATTCGGCTACGATACATTGTATTCGAATACAGATCTTTAGTTTTTGCTACTGACTTACTGTTTGTATTCGGCTACGAGAGGCTGTAGTCGAATACATTTTTGAGTTTTGTCTAAAAATTTTTATTTTCCGACATATGTTTATGTATTTAAATGTTTAGAAAACATTTTAATGCATATGCTAACAAGAGGGTTCTCGTAATATTGTATTTGAAATGTAGTTTGAATTAATATCAAGTACTTTAAGGCCTAAGTTACCTAATATGAATTTGAAGGATGAGTTGAATTAATATCCTTTGAGTTTTGCTTTTTGATCAATCCACATAATCTTTTTGTCTTCATCAAAAAATGTAGATCTTATTCTTTTTCATTCTTCCCCTTTTTGATGATGACAAAAACCTTGTTGCTTGAAATTTCAAAGATTTGATTTCTCCCCCTTGATATGTGCTTACTCCCATTTGATATATGATTTGTCCTTCTTTGTTTTTGAATTTATGTGTTGGAAAATCTGTAAAAAATTTCAATGCTAGCAACCAACAATATACACATTTTCACCCCCTTTTGACATTATCAAAAAGGAAGAGGATATCATACAGCAAACAAAGCATACACAATATATGAAAAATAAACAGAAGCATCACATGATATTTAGAAGGATTTGCAATCAAAAAAGTAAGTTTACAGAACCATGTCTAGTAATACATCAAGTAAAGAAGAGTTTGAAAGGAAATTTTTAGCAAAGCGGAAACAAATAACAAATACTTTTACTAGCCAATCTACTCATCAAATTCTGGTGGAAGATGAAGATGGTCAATTTTGTCAGATAGATTGCTGAGTTCTTGATGAAAGGAGACATGATGTTGAGTGATGGTTGTTTGAATATTTTGAAATCAATTGTTGAAGGATGTGGTCATGGTTTGAAATTGATTAGTGAAAGAATCATTCATGTGTTGAAATTTATCTGTGACGAAGGATTGAATTGATTTGAGTTTGTCCATGATCATTCTATATGAAATTATGTCTTCAGCAGCTGCTATGTTGTCTGCTTCTGGTGCTGCTTCTGGTTCTGCTGCTGGTCCGGCTGCTGGTTCTGCTGCTGGTTATGCTTCTTCTGCAATGTCATCTTGGCCATTTGATGGAGTTTGCCCAAGATCACCCTTATGAACATAAGTTTGAAGTGGTTCACTCCATACTATTTTCGTGCTGGGCAGAACACTTAAATCTAATAGATTGTCTTTGGTTGTTTGGTACAAAACTTCACCTGAGAAGTCCACCTTAAAATGTTCCAAAATTCTTGTAACTTCTCTTACGTAGGGCATCCCTATAGAATCTTTGGAAGCAAACAGAATTGAGCGGACAAAGTAAGCCCAATTGAGATCAGCCCCTTCTATCATAAAAATCATGATTTGAAGTTCAAACTCAGATATTTGTGAGTAGTTCCCGGCTTTCGGTACCAAAATATAACTTAAGAAGTAATGTAGTAATCTGTTGTCAACTGTTAGATTACCAACACCATATCTCTGTCGAGCAAACTCCGAACCAGCCTGTGTTCTTTTTCTTTCAATAATATCCTTATCAAATCGACACAGTGAGATATAAGCATCATATTTAGTAGTGTTTACCCATTCACACAAATGTCCTGGACACATTTTCTGACCTTCATATGGTATGTGCAGAATTTCTCCAATAATTTTAGTGTCTAAACTAATAAGCTTTCCTTTAACCTTATACACTAGCCTAAAACCATCTTTTTCAAGATTGCAGAAGAAAACCCTAACAAGGTCAAGATAGATGGGACCATTGTAACCAATGAACTCTTCTAATTTTTGAGCTTTCAGTAACTCAGGGAATTTAAACTCAAAAGGAATCTAACGTACCAATTTTTGGAGTTGTCAATTTTTTCCGGAGAAGTGGGTTCTGAATCTGTCAATTTCTTCCGGTGAGTGAAGTAACCGGGATAGGTCAGCCATATTATCATTTCTTCTTTTCTTTGAAGGACCTACTACAACAACCTTCGTTCTTGGACCACTTTTTCGTGCATCCATATTGAGAAGATGAAGTTTACGGTTTTTGGGGAAAATTGGGGTTTGGGTTTGATTTTAAAACAATCTTAGATGTAATGGATGATGAGATGAGGGCTTAGAGATGATTGCATGTAAGTTTAGATGAAATTTTTGAAGAAAGGAAACCAGAGATTTTGATTGTATTCGGCTACTAACAGTTTTGTATTCGTAAAAAAAACCTAAAATCTGTTAAAAACGTTTTTATATGCTGAAAAACTCGAATCTGTATTCGACTATAGGTTTGATGTATTCGAATACATATTTTTCTGGGAACATGTATTCGAATACAAACAGTTTGTATTCGAATATGACAGTAAAAATTTTGTTTTAAAATAAAATTTTAAACATGTATTTGATATTTATTAAAACACATAGATATCAAAGAATCATATATTAATATTTTTGTAAGAGAAGATTGAAAAATTTTAAATTAAAAGAAATTTTAAATTAAAATTGACATGACTTACAAAGCATTCAAACCTTTAGAGATCACTTTCAATTCGAATGCCTAGTTCCCTTCGTATTTTTTAGAATTATTCTCTGGGTAGTGGCTATATAAAAATATCCGCTAGTTGATTATGAGTGTCGACAAAAGTAACTTCAACATTTCCTTTGAGCATATGATCTCTCAGAAAATGATGACGTATGTCGATATGTTTGGTCCGAGAATGCATGAGTGGATTCTTAGTGATGTTGATAGCACTAGTATTGTCACATTTCAGGGGAATACACCCGAGATCAAGTCCATAGTCACATAGTTGTTGCTTAAGCCATAGGATTTGAGCACAACAATTGCCTGCTGCTATGTATTCTGCCTCTGCAGTACTTAGAGCCACGCATGCTTGTTTCTTACAGGACCATGATACTATTGCATTTCCTAAAATGTGACAGGTGTCGCTTGTGGTTTTTCTATCTGTCTTACATCCTGCATAGTCAGAGTCAGAATAACCAATGAGATGCATATGCTACCTTTTGGATACCATAGGCCAGCATTGGTCGTTGCTTTTAGATATTTCATTATCCTCTTTACTGCTACAAGATGCGATTCCGTCGGATCTGCTTGAAACCTTGCACACAAACAAACACTAAACATAATATCTGGCCTACTGGCCGTTAGATATAAGACTGACCCAATCATACCTCTATACCTTGATATATCAATTGATTTACCAGTTTCGTCTTTGATATATCAATTGATTTACCAGTTTCGTCTTTATCAACATACATTCCGGATCCCATAGGAGTCGCACTTTCTTTGCTGCTGTCCATCTCAAATCTTTTTAATAATTCTTTACAATATTTTGTTTGATGAATAAAGATGCCATTCTTAAGTTGCTTGATTTGAAATCCTAGGAAATAGTTTAATTTTCCCATCATGGACATTTCAAATTCTCCTTGCATCATTAATGAGAATTCTTCACATATTTTATTTTTGGTTGATCCAAATATGATATCATCTACGTAGACTTGAACAAGTAAAGTATGATCATTTGTTCTTTTAATGAATAAGGTTTTATCAACTTTACCTTTTTCAAATCCATGTTCACATAAAAATTTACTCAGCCTATCATACCAAGCTCTTGGAGCTTGTTTCAAACCATAAAGCGCCTTCTTTAATTTGAAGACATGTTAAGGATTTTTGAAGTCTTCAAAGCCAGGTGGCTGTTTGACATAGACTTCCTCATTGATATAGCCATTTAGGAACGCACTCTTGACATCCATTTGAAATAGTTCAAAATCCATAGAGCAAGCATAAGCAAGTAGTAATCGGATTGCTTCTAATCTTGCTACTGGAGCAAATGTTTCATCAAAATCAATCCCTTCTTTTGGTTGTATCCTTGGGCAACCAACCTTGCCTTGTTTCGAATAACTATTCCATTTTCATCTAATTTGTTCTTAAACACCCATTTGGTACCAATGATGTGTTTATTTCCTGGATTTGGAACAAGTTCCCAAACTTTGTTTCTTTCAAACTGATTTAGTTCTTCGTAAATGGCAATTAGTATCCATTGATCATCTTTGAGGGCTTCACCTATTTTGGAGGGTTCTATTTGAGAAACAAATGCCATATTTAAGCAAGCATCTTTGAGATTTAGCCTTGTAGTGACTCCTTTGTTGATATCACCTATTATGTTGTCAATCGGGTGATCACGATGGGTTCTCCATTCTTGAGGAAGATCAATGTGTTGATCTTGTTGTTCTATATTGATTTCTTCCTTTTGAGTTGTTTGATCAACTTGATTGTCTTTGCTTATCTCGTTACTTGTAACATCATCATCATCACAAATAATTTTATCCTCTTTCGAGGGGTTATTTTCATCAAAAGTCACATGTATAGATTCTTTAACTATCAAAGTTCTTTTATTAAAAATTCTAAATGCTTTACTAGTTAAGGAATAACCAATAAAAATACTTTCATCGCCCTTTTCATCGAATTTTCCGAGATTATCCTTACCATTATTTAACACAGAATTTGCATCCAAATATGTGAAAGTGAGAGATATTCGACTTTCTTCCTTTATAAAGTTCATATGGAGTTTTGTTCAGCATTGGTCGGATTATTACACAGTTGGATACGTAACAAACTGTACTTACAGCATCTGCCCAAAAGTATTTTGGTAGACTTGAATTGCTTAGCATAGTTCTTGCAAGTTCTACCAATGATCTATTCTTTCTCTCAACAACTCCATTTTGTTGAGGTGTTCTTGGTGCAGAGAAATTATGGAAGATGCCATTTTCTTCACAGTATTCTACAAAAGAGGCATTTTGAAATTCTCCTCCATGATCACTTCTAATTGATACAATTTTGGTTGCTTGTTCATTTTGGACTAGTTTGGCATATTTCTTAAATGCTTTAAAAGCTTCATATTAATTTGCCAAAAATAAGGTCCATGTGAACATTGAAAAATCATCAACTATTACTAGTCCATATGAATTTCCACCAAGACTTTTAGTTCTTAATGGACCAAACAAGTCCAGATGTATTAATTGAAGTGGTCTTGAAGTTGATATAATATTCTTGGGTTTAAAGGAAACTTTAGTTTGTTTACCCTTATGACAAGCGTCTCATAATGTATCCTTAATGAATTTCATTTTTGGTAAGCCTACAACAAGTTCATGCTTGACTAACTTGTTTAAGTGATCCATATGGATATGTGCAAATCTTTTATGCCATAGCCATGCATCATTGTTGTCAAATACCATAAGACATTTCATTTTTAAGGATAAATCATCAAGATTAATTGTAAAAATATTTTTGAAACGCTTACCAACAAACTGAATTTCACTTGTTACCTCATTTTGGATGATACAATCATCTTTGTTGAAAGTGATTTTGTAACCTTTATCACAAAGTTGGCTTATGCTTATGAGATTGTGCTTTAAACCTTCAACATAGAGGACATCTTCAATTCAAGGAGATGGAGCAATACCAACCTTTGTAATGCCCAAAATTTTTCCTTTGTTGTTATCTCCATAGATCACATAACCTTTTGACTCAAGAGTTAGTGCTGAAAATTTAGTTTTGTAACCGGTCATGTGCTTTGAACATCCACTATCTAAGTACCACATATTTGATGTACTTTGTGTGTATTCCTACAAAACAAGATTTATAGTTTATTAGGTACCCAAAGTGCTTTGGGTCCTTGAAGATTAGTACCTTTCTTTACCCACACATAATGCCCTTGTGGAATACCAATGTTCCTAAAATGACAAGCATTAGGTGTGTGGCCATTAAGACCACAATAAAAACATATTGCAATCCTTTTAGGAAAACATGGTTTCTTTTGAATAGTACTCTTTTTAGAATAATGATGATTCTTTTGAACAGCTATTACTTTCTCATTTTTGGATTAGTTATTTGCTTTGACAAAGATAGTTTTACTAGTACTTGGTTTATCAAATTTTGAGTAACCAAGTCCACTTTTATCGTTTGAATATCTTTGCATGTTAAGTAAATTTTCCAATCCAATTTGTCCTTTTTCGTATCTTTCAATAACTCTATTCATTTGGACAATTTTAAATGAGAGTGAATCACATTTATTGCATGTAGAATTCTATTTTTGTTTTTCAAAATCTTGTTGCATAGTGTCGATCTTTTCATTAAGTGATAAAATTTGTTTCTTTTGATTCGACACTATTTTCTACAGATTTCTACATTCCATAAGTAGTTCTTTTATAGCCTGTTGTGCATCATTATCTTCAACACATGAATCATCATTATAACAAATATTTTTACTACTAACCTCTTCTTCGTCATCAGAATGGTGAGATGCCACCAAAGCAACGTTTGCGCATTCGTCATTTTCTGAATTTGAAGATGAACTTACTTCATTATCTGCCCATGCTATGTATGCCTTTTTGAACTCCTTCCTTTTGGTAGCATTCTTCTTGATAATGTTAGGACATTCTGCTTCCATGTATCCTTGTTTTCCACATTCAAAGCAATTAAAATTTTAATTTGTAGTGGAAACATCTTTCTTTCTAAAGTTTTTCTTTTTCTTGAACGTTCTATCGTTTTGAAGAAATTTATCAAACTTTTTAACAATGAGAGTGATATTTTCATCTTCATCTGAATTTTCTTCATTCATCAATTCTTTTGATTCTATTTTTAATGCAATACTCTTTGTTTTTTTTTCCTAAACTCTCATTCTTTTCCAATCTTTCGAGTTCTATTTCATGCTCTTGTAATTTTCCAAAAAGTCCAGAGAGTGACATTTTAGATAAACTTTTCTTTTCAGAAATTGCTGTCACTTTAGGCTTCCATGCTCTAGTTAATGATCTCAGAACCTTTAGGTTCAATTCATCATTAGTGAAACTTTTGCCAAGTGCTGTCAGGTGATTTGTTGAGTGAGAGAATCTTTTCTACATGTCTAGAATTGGTTCTCATGGTTGCATTCGAAACATTTCGTATTCTTGAGACAAAGTGTTTAGTTTTGAACGTGTTACTTCAATTGTTTCTTCGTGGGTTACTTCAAGAGTATCCCATATTTCTTTTGCTGTTTTGCAGTGGGATATACGAAAGAATTCGTCCATTCCTAATGCTGATTGTAACATATTTTTGGCTTTCTTGTCAAACAACACTTTTCTCTTTTCATCGTCTGTCCATGAGGCTTTTATTTTTATTTCTTCTTTACTGTTGATGATCGTTGTTGGAATATATGGACCATTCTCTACAGCCTCCCATATGTCATCTCCTTGTGCCTCAAGGTATGCCTGGATACGTATTTTCCAAAAATCATAATGCTCACCGACAAAGCAAGGTGGTTTGTTGCTGCTACCACCATCTCTAAAAACAGGTTGAGCGGAAGCCATGAATCGATGAGCAAATTACCAGAACCTGCTTTGATGCCAATTGTAAGAATAGAGGCGCACCTAAGAGAGGGGCGAATTAGGTGTTTAAAAATGTTTCCTGGTTTTTAGAGTTTAGTGAGTTATTTTACTGGTTGTGTTAAATGTATGAAAGCTTTGTAAATAACTGAAATAAAGCACACATAAATTTATCCTGGTTCCCCTTACAACCAAGGGTACATCCAGTTCTCTTGCACACCACAAGAGATTTTCCACTAATTGTTTGAATAACTTACAAGTCTAACACTAAGACTTCAGTTACAAATTCTTAACACTTAGCCAAAGATAGTACACCACTATCTTAGTTAACAACACTTGAAGAATCTACACTAGGTTCTTCAAATGATACAATAACTTCAATTGATTTTGTAATTATGTTCTTAACTAAGAACAAGTTTATAACTCTAAGTATAATGATACTAATCATGCACACTTCCAAGTACAACTGAGAACCTTTTTTAATGATATGAAATTGAAAAGCATGTACTTGAAAATATGAAACTTAAGCTTTGAAAGTGTTTGATATTTCAGAAAATAATTCGAAGATTAGTAAGTAGAATTTTGTCAGTAAGAACTAAAGCTATGAGGTATTGATACTCCATAGATAACTCTTCAGATCAGTGGCAATTGTTCCCATAAGTTTTGATGAACTTATGCAATGATCCAGAACTAAAAAATTGCATTGTTTCGAAGTTGTATTCGAATACATCTTAAGTGTATTCGAATACACTTTTGTAACGTTCAGTTTTTATTCAAAATTCGAACTTCGTATTCGAATATGATTCATCGTAGTCGAATTCAAGTATGAGATTTTTTCCACTGACTTGAGTTGTATTCGAATACGCGAAGCTGTAGTCGAATACAAAAGTTCAATTTTAGCTACTGACTTGACATTTGTATTCGGCTACGACACTTTGTATTCGAATACAGATCTTCAGTTTCAGCTACTGACTTGCTATCTGTATTCAGCTACGACACTTCATATTCGAATATAGATCTTCAACTTTTGCTACTTACTTACTATGTGTATTTAGCTACGAGAGGCTATAGTCGAATACATCTTTGATTTTTGTCAAAAATTTTATTTTTAAACATTTGTTTATGTATTTAAATATTTAGAAAATACTTTAATGCATATGCTAACTATAGAGGGTTCTCATAATATTGTATTTGAAATGTAGTTTGAATTATTATCAAGTACCTTAATGCCTAAGCTACCTAATATGAATTGAAGGATGAGTTGAATTAATATCCTTTGAGTTTTGCTTTTTGATCAATCCACATAATCTTTTTGTCTTCATCAAAAATGTAGATCTTATTCTTTTTCACTTATCTCTTGTCATGTGTCTTGAACAACCACAATCTTAGAACCATAGCTTTTTCTTGAACTATGAGAATATTCTTGCATTGGTTGTTAGATTCTCTTTAGTTTCCCATGGAGTTTTGGGCCCTTGAGGATTAGTTTCTTCCTTTGAGAAGATTCTTCTTCTTTTAAATAACATACATATTCATTGTGGTTTGTTTGTTACAAAAAGAACATTTTGGTTTTCTTGGATGACAAATTTTTGATCTATTGAGATAAGAACTTTTTAATCACTTTTTGTGAAGTCAAAACGATTCAAGATGACCATGTTTGTAGCAGTAGGCACTTTGTTCAAAACCTAATTTAGCTTTCTCAGGAATTCTTGATTGAGATCCCATGATGTTTTGAAAGTTTTTTGGGTCTCACAATGCTAGAAAAATCATTTTGAAGTTTCTCAACCTCAATTTTTAATAAATAGTTTTCTTTTTGTACTTCAAAAAGTTTAGGTAATCGATTGTATTATTCATTTATGTATTTTTCTCTTTCACACATTTTAAAATGAGAATCCAGCAAACCTTTGATACTTGATCTTAGACTAGTAACAAGAGTTTGTAGTGTCTCTTTTCTTTCCTTTGCCTTTTGGAATTGTTCTTTATAAAAGAATTGTTTTTTTTAAATTATTTGAATCATTAAGAAGATTGTCAAATTCTTTTTTCATTTATTAACATAATGGACAAAGATCATAAATGAATACCTCTTCAGTTTTTAAATCTGCCTTAAGGCAAATGTTTGTTTCTTTTTCTTCTGAGTAAAATTCATCAGAGTCATCCCATGTTGCTATAATAGTTTTCTTTTATAAAGGGAATTTTTTATCCTATTTTGTCAAGAGGACATTCAGTTTTGTAGTGTCCTAGTTTGTTGCATCCATATCATGTAATTTTTCTCTTATCAACATTACCCTTTGGAATTTCCTTTTTGTTTGTAAAGTTTCTTTTGCAAACACGAGAAGGGGGGTTGAATTGTGTTTGCCAAACTCGAATTGTTTTTTCTATTTTTGATGAATGTTGATTTAAGTTACTTGTTGAATAAATAATCAGATTAAGCAGCAGATAATAACAGCATAAGAACACAACAATTTATCCTGGTTCACCATTAACTTGGCTACATCCAGTCCTTTCACTCCGAAGGCTTTAATCCACTAATTTAAAACACTTTGAATTACAGCACCTGACCCTCCAAGTCAGTCTTCTCAAACAGCCTAACAACCCTAGACTTTTGAGGAATAACAACACCTTGACCCTACAAGCCAAGTCTTCCCAAATAGCCTGACAACCCCAGACTTTAGAGGAACAACACCTTGACCCTACAAGTCAAGTCTTCTCCTACCAATCTGACAACCCCAGATTTGAAGAAGGAATCTACACCACTATAGGGTTAGATTACAAGGGTTTGGAACTCTGCAAAGTTGCTTTTGGATAAGCTTATTGTTGCACTGTTTTTCTCTCTCGAAAACACATAGAAAATATTTCTTTTGTACTCAAGTGATTCTCTCTTTTGAACTCTCGGATTAAGTTGATTATGAAGCTTGAGTTATTGCATTTTTTATGCCTAATGTTGCTGCCTGAAGCCTTCTTTTATAGCAGCAATTAGGGCTTTGTCCAAGCTTAAATTCAAGATAAATCCTGCTTAGATTTCCCTTGAAAATTCTGTTGGCCAATCCTGTTTCTCTTAATTTCAAAACGTATCTTTTAGCTTCAGATTTCATTTGAAAATTCTATTGACCAATCCTGTTTCTTTAATTTCAGACCGTATCTTTTAGCTTCAGATTTCATTCGAAAATTCTATTGACCAATCCTGTTTCTTTAATTTCAGACCGTATCTTTTAGCTTCAGATTTCATTCGAATTTCCTTCAAGTCTTTAGTGATTTTCGAATCAAATCTCCTTAAAACTTTGATTCAATTTCTATCAAAATTCAATCAAGTCTTTTTCGAATTTTAATCAAGTCTTCACTGATCTGCATCATGATTTAAATTCTGGACAATATGATCTACTGATCTGGATCAAGTCTGGACCATGTGATCTGATATGTACCATTATGTCTCATGATCTGGACTGTGTGATCTTCTGATCTGGACCAAGTCTTCTGTTCTGAACCATGCTATCTTTTGGTCTGGACCATGCTATCTTCTGGTCTGGACCAAGTCTGACTTATGTTTCCTTCTGGTATGGACCAAGTTTCCTTCTGGACAATGTTTCCTTCTGGTCTGGACCAAGTCTCCTTCTAGACATGCTTCCTTCTGGTCTGTACCAAGTCTTTTTCTAGACCATGTTTCCTTCTGGTATGGACCAAGTCTCCTTATGGACTATGCTTCCTTTTGATCTGAGCCATGAATAATATCCTCTGATAATGTGATTGTTTCTTCCTCTGCATATATCCTCTGATTGATGATATCCTTTGATGTTTGCCTTTAATGACATCCTCCGGTGATATCCTCTAGAGGTATCTTCTGGTATCCTCGAGAGGTATCTTCTGGTATCCTCGAGAGGTATCTTCTGGTATCCTTTGGATGCATCCTCTGGATGTATCCTCTGGCGATATCTTTTGGCTGTATCTTCTGGTGGCATAATTTATCTTCTGGTGACGTCATCCTCTGATGACGTCTTCTGCTTCTGATTTGTATCTTCTAGAGGTATCTTCTGGAGGTATCTTCTGCTAACGTCATCCTCTGATTTTTCAAATCCTTTGATTTTTCATATCCTCTGATTTTTTATTCTTCTTCTAAGTCAAAATATGATTTTCATAAAATAATTTTGTTAACATCAAAACTTTAATTGAAAGAACCAACTTGGTTCCAACAGTTTTGCATTCATGTACTCTTTCACTTTATTACCTACTTAAAGCACATGGTAAGAATAATTGAGCTTTTGAGTTTAGGAGTATCTTAGCTTATTGGTAAGAATATAATAATGAATAACCCTATTGGATGATTCTCCTTTAACAATGTACTTGACTATGGACATTTTCTTCTTCCCTGGATCATTTCCTCTAGCACTTGTTAGGATGCTCAAACCCTTAGAGGTAGAGCTCTAATTCCAATTGAAGTAGAATTTAACGTTACAAGGAAGGGGTTTGAATTGTGACTCTTTTTAAATTTGTTAACGTATACTTAAAAACTATTTTCTCAAGTTTTTCAACTTAGAATACTTAGGACTTCAGAAGGTTAAAGTTTGGTTAGCATTAAAATGATAAGTTAAGTAACTAAGTGTGTGTACTATGTATTCTAAATAACATGCAAAGAGAAAGGAAATCACACACATATAATTTATACTGGTTCACCCAAACTTGGGCTACATCCAGTCTTCATCCTTGTTGAGTTTTTCTACTAAAATTTTGAAGACAACTTCTAATGTTCATAAACTTGTTGTTTGATTGTATTCAGGTTTAGCTGTTTGAACCTTATAGGTTTCAATTATCATTTATTTGTTGTGATAACTTTTTCATCATATCCAATGTTGATTATATCTTTTCACGATGAATAACCCTTTTGTCTTAAATGAGATATGAGAGATTTGAATATTCTTCATTCTTTACCTGATCATTTATTGCATGTATGTTTTCTGAGTTAAATAAGCTTTTGGTTTTGATCATGCTTTCAAAGTAATTAGCTACTTGATTATTCCTACATATGAATGATAAATTCTAAACTTTCAACAAAACTTTCGGAAGTCTATCAGGAAGTTAGTTTTTCCTTTCTAAGTCATGATTTATACATTGAGTCTTTTCATTATTTCCCATCTTAAAAGAAGAACTCAAGAGCACCTATTAGATAAACATATGTATCAAAATCTATGAATTATGAATGTTTGTTATCCTTAAAAAATAATTAGGGATTTTGTCCCAACAATCTCCCATTTTTTATGATGAAAAACTTAATTATTTAGGATTGTAGATTTTGATGACTTAAGAAATATTGAAAACATAATTCTCAGGGTCCCCCTAAATTGGAGAACTCCTTCTCATTGTAAGCACACATGAATTTTTTTTTAATGTAAATATAGTGTTGGAACCAAGTTGGTTCTTTCAATTAAAGTTTTGATGTTAACAAAAGTATTATATGAAAAACAGATTTTGACTTAGAAGAATGAAAAATCATAGGATGTCAAAAATTAGAGGATGACGTCATCAGAGGATACACTAAAGGATGACGTCAACAGAAGATACCTCTAGAATATACAACCAAAAGATACCTCAAGAAGATACAAATCAGAAGCAGAAGATGTCACCAAAGAATGACGTCGCCAGAAGATAAAAATGCCACCAGAAGATTCTGCCAGAAGATATCACCAGAGGATACCTCCAAAGGATGCATCCAGAGGATGTCACCATAGGGTATCGGAAGATACCTCCAGAAACTACCAGAGGAAGTCATCAAAGGCAAACATCAGAGGATAACATCAAATGGAAGGAAAAATAACATCATCATAGGATATCTTTCTTGGCCAGATCATAAGGAAGCAGAGTCCAGAAGGAGACTTGGACCAGAGTAGAAGGAAGCTTGTTAGAGGGAGACTTAGTCCAGACCAGAAGGTAATATAAGTCAGACTTGGTCCAGACTTGGTCTAGACTTGTTCTAGACCAAAAGATGGCATGGTCCAGAACGTAAGACTTAGTCCAGACTTGGTCCAGAACAGAAGATAAATGGTCTAGATCAAAGGATTAATGGTCCAGATCAGAAGATCAATAGTCCAGATCAGAAAATCAATGGCCCAAATCAATGGTTCATATTAGAAGATCAATGGTCCATAACAGAAGATAACAGAATGGTACTGATCAGATCACATTGTCCAGAATTGGTCAAAATCAGAAGATCACATAATGGTATAGATCAGATCACATGGTCCAGAATTGGTTGAAATCAGAAGATCACAGAATGGTAGAGATCATATCACATGGTCCAGAGTTGGTCAAGATCAGAAGATCATACGGTCCAGAATTTAAATCATGATGCAGATAAGTGAAGACTTGATTAAAATTGGAAAGAAGACTGGATTGAATTTTGATAGAAATTTGATCAAAGTATTAGGGGGATTTGATTCAAAAATCACTGAAGACTTGAAGGAAATTCGAATGCAATCTGAAGCTAAAATTATATGGTTTGAAATTAAGAGAAATAAGATTGGTCAACAATATTTTCAAGTGCAATCTGAAGTTAAAAAGATACGGTTTTAAATTAAGTGAAATAGGATTGGCCAACAGAATTTTCAAAGGAAATCTAAGCAAGATTTATCTCGAATTTAAGCTTGGACAAAGCCCTATTTGCAGCTATAAAAGGAGGCTTCAGGCAGCAGCATCATGTATCAAAAAACACAAGAACTCAAGCTTCAATTCAAAGTTATCCGAGAGTTCAAAAGAGAGAAACACAAGTGTGCAAGAACAATATTTTCTAAGTGTTTTCGAGAGAGAATTCAGTGCAACAATCAGCTTTCCAAAAGCAACAAAGAGTGCAAGAATTAGTGCAGCAATCAGCTTTCCAAAAGCAACTTTGCAGAGTTCCAAACCCTTGTAATCAAACCCGTTAGAGGTGTAGATTCATTCTTCAATCTGGGTTGTCAGATTGGTATGAGAAGACTTGACTTGTAGAGTCAAGGTGCTGTTATCATTCCTCAAAAGTGTGGGGTTGTCAGACTGTTTGGGAAGACTAACTTGGAGGGTCAGGTGTTGTAATTCAAAGGTTTTGAATTAGTGGATTAAAGCCTTCGAAGTGAAGGGACTGGATGTAGCCAAGTTAATGTTGAACTAGGATAAATCGCTGTGTTCTTATGTTGTTATTATCCGCTGCTGAGTCTGATTAATTATTCATCAAATAATTCACATCAACATTCAACAAAACAGCAAAAGAATTCAAGTTTGGCAAACACAATTCAACCCTTCTCGTGTTTGCACCTTCAAAAAGATGTTCATAATTTTAAACCAATAAATCATTTATTCATTGATCATGCTTTGAAGTAAAAAGATAAATTTGTTACGATTCATACATAAAAAATATTGGAGATTTTAAAGACATAATCAAAATAAAATCATAATCAAGAAACCTTACATTATTTATTCTGATAGCCTATAATAATTTGATGTATGTACATTATATTTGGTTATATAGATTGTGATTCAACTGTTTTGTGAACTCTCTAATCATCTCATTGAAAAGTTTTAGAAAAAATAACTTACATCGATTTCATTTAACGATGGTTATGAATGTTTTTACCGCAAGTCTATTTTGTGCTAAAAAATATACATTCTCACATTTAAATATGAGGTAAAGTAGTTTCATTTTGAGGCATAGATTGTATGTATACATCTTATGAATGACCTAGTCTTTAGTTGGCCAGAAGGCTCGTCAAAACAAACACTCTACCCATTTCCATACATAGATAATAATTGATGTGGTTCTAAATTACTCAGCCAATATGATTCTAGACACAAGCAGTTCAATCAGAATCAACCTGCTCTTATACAACTAAATGAGACACCCTTTGTCCCATTGATGAAGCTTAAGTAACTAATCGTAAATACAATATAAATTTGCAAATAAATTTATGTATTTTTTTATGTGAGAATGAGACAAATAATCCTAAAAGAAACATAATAACACACACACATATATATATATATGGACATATCTAGTGCATGAGTTTTTTATGTGAGAATAAGACATAAATTAGATCAAAATTATTTGTTAAAATTAAAAGCTACTTTAGATTATCACTCATGTGCCTCCCCCTTTATTTGTTCTTGGAAACCATTCAACTTTTTGTCTTCTTCAACCACCAACATCTAGTGACCATTTTTCAAGGAGCTTTTCTGATGAGGACATAAGTCACCAAGACATAACTGAAGCCATTCAAAGCTTATGAGGTCCTATGACAAGGGCTCCCGCAAAGAAAGTCCAAAGTTCTTTAGTTCAATTCATCATCTATTCAATGGAAGCAAAGGACCAAGATGAAGGATAAGAGTCAAAATTTGTGCTTTTTATCCAAGCAAGTGTTGAGGGCATGAACCATGGGCTGGGCTTGCTGCCCTATTTTAATTAAGTTATTAAAAAAATGTAAGGGACCAATTTATCCAAATTAGGCCCAAAGCCACTTTTTTGTTTTTGTTTTTTGTGTGTGTTTAATCCATTTTAAAGCTTCCAAATCTTTAAAGGTTGTTTGGTTTGTTTGAATTTAATGAAAATAATGTACTGAAGTAAATAGAGAGCAAAGCTATGACGAGAATTTACATAGAAAGATAAAACGGTATCAACATTAAAGAAGGAGGGAGTGACGCCTACATCAGCAAAAGGGGCAATGAATTTCCATTCATTCAGCCTTATTTATGAAGAAATAAAAGTGTAACCTCCAAAAAAATCATGGCAGCCGCACCAACATCATTGCAGTGGTCCTTCTTTATTTTCATTCAATGCGTAACCATTTGTCAATTATTTCAGACCCTTTAGAGGATCATTGTATTCACTTAAGGGTTGTTTTGAAAGTGCTAAGACAAGAAAATTTGTATGTCAATTTAAAAAAAAAGTGTATTTAGCACTGATTATGTGATTTTCTTAAGTTTCATTGTAAGCTCTAAAGGTGTTTATTTAGATGAAGAGAAAGTGAAGACAATTCATGAATGGCCAACACCCAAAAATGTAAGTGAGGTAAGAAGTTTCCAAGAAAGTTTCTATATAAGGTTTGTAAAGGACTTTAGTACCTTGCTGCCCTTAAAGAAAAACTCACTCGAGCACCAATTCTTGCATTACCAAATTTTTCCAAAATTGAAATGGAATGCGATGCATTCAATGTTGAAATTGGGATTGTTTTGAAGCAAAAAGGACATCCAATTTGTTATTATAGTGAGAAATTAAAGGGGTCACCCTAAATTACTCTACTTATGATAAAGAATTGTATGCCCTCATTAGGAAATTACAAACTTTGAAACATTCCTATCGCCCCAAAGAATTTGTCAATCATAATGAGCATGAATCTTTGAAACATTTGAAAGGGTAATGTAAGTTGAACAAGTGACATTCCAAATGGGTTGATTTTCTTGAGAAATTTTCGTATGTGATTAAGCACAAGAAAGGTATGACTAATGTTGTTGCGGAGGTACTTTCAAAAAGGTATATATTTCTTTCTATTCTTGAAACTAAAGTTTTTGGTGTAAGATTCTTAATTTTAAATTATTTTATGAATTAAGTATAAAATATATTGAGATATTTGTAATACGTTTAATATATAAATAAAATATATATATATATTTTGAGACCCGACTAAAATTATTTGTCCAAGAATAATTTGATTATATTACGAGGAATTTAATACCGGACAGTTATCAAATTTTATATGTGAATAGAGTTGCGACGAGCGTAGATATTTTATCGAAATAATTTGAGAAGTGAGTGAAGTGAGGTGTGTAAGAGTATTTATATATTTATGGGTTAGTTTTAATTATAATATATATATATATATATACATAGTTGGTGGGAAGTAATAATATATGTATATATGTATATGAGAGGCGAAGGAAGAGAAAAACAGAAATAGAAAGGAAACATTTTCCCTCACCTGCCCGCGAGTTCATTTTCTTTCTTTCTCTATTTACGAGCTTGAGTGTTGGTAGAAACCGCAAACACAAATCCAAGATTACTTCGAGATCGAAGCTTCCATTCGAAGAGTGTCAAGAGGGAAAGTTACTCCTCTCCTCACTACGATGCTTGTGAGCTAACTTTGATAGCGTCGAAGCGAGTGAGAGTTTTTCCCTATTTGATCGCGGTAACAAAAACGGTTGAGAAAGCGTTAACGAAGGTAAGGGGCTCCTTCCAACTTTTTAGTTTGCATGTAGGAACTCTATTTTTAAATATTTGTTTATGCACTTAATTACTTGGAAAACATTTTTAAGGCATATGTTAAATTATATGAGGTTCTCATACTATTGTTCTTTAACGGTTATGAAGTATTCGGGTTTCATAGTTGCATTTACGTACTGATTACAGTGAAAAGAGTCAGAGTATGCTCATGCATTTCATAGTTAAGTGGTTATCGCGATGGGCCACAGAGTTGAGCGGTGACCGTGATGGGCCGTAAAGTTAAGTAGTGATCATGATGGGCTATGTGATGGTTCCACATGATTTGATGGTCCATCTTATCCTTACGGGGATTTAACTTATGTGTAGTGCCTGTGATAGGCTACACTTTATGTAAATCGTGCTAGTCTGTGATGCGACTGCACCTCGGTAATTAGTACTAAGGTATGTGATAGGCGGTACAATTATAATTTACGCCCCTCGAGGAGGGTTAAGTGGTGACCGTGATGGGCAACAGTGTCAGCAGTGACTGTGATGGGTTGTATAGTTAAGTAGTGATCGTGATGGGCTACGGGGAAGTTCCACGTGGTTAGATGGTCCATCTTATCCTTACGGGGATTTAACTTATGTGTAGTGCCTGTGATAGGCTACACTTTAAGTAAATCGTGCTAGTTTGTGATGCCACTGCACCTCGGTAATTAGTACTAAGGTCTGTGATAGGCGGTACAATTATGATTTATGCCCCTCGCAGAGGGTTTTGTTTTGAGAATTCCGGGATCATGTGCATTGGCATAATTAGGGTGTTTGACATGCGAGTCATGATTGATATGAGCTGATGTGTGGAAACGATATGTGCAAGTACCTTAAATTCTATGTTCCTAATAAGTTGTTGTGATTGTTGATTGTACTTGGGCTTGCAACATGATCTGTATTCTTAATCTTTTGTCTCATCAAAAACTTAGATATTGTACATTATCAATAAGTGTGTATACTTATTTTGTCACTGTTGTTATCTTACTGGAACTGCTAAGTGGTTATTGTTGTCTTTGACATAATTGTTAATTGTTAACTGTTATTTTCGGTTGGTGACCCTTTACATTATTGTGGAAAATTGGGCTTTGCCCTCAGATGATACCCGAGTTCGTTCCACCGACGGTTACCTTGACGGCGGAGACGTCGTTAGACTTCCCTGATCGGCAGATGCCGACTGCTGGGTATACGACCCCATCTCAAGCAGGGCTAC
The DNA here is from genome assembly GCA_037974295.1 of Cicer cuneatum. Classification (NCBI taxonomy): domain Eukaryota; kingdom Viridiplantae; phylum Streptophyta; class Magnoliopsida; order Fabales; family Fabaceae; genus Cicer; species Cicer cuneatum. The sequence continues at coordinate 39,860,952 of JBBPBO010001986.1, forward strand.
TTATACGGGGAGGGTGGTGAGAACCAGTAGGAGTGTCGAGGTAGTGTTGTTTGTGGAATACACTCACGGGCAGATCGACTTTCCTGTACCTTCAGGTTTGGTACTCGAGGCGAATGGGGTATTTACGGATGCAGAGGGTCCTACAGTTAGAGGTGAGACGTGTAGGAACCAAGTTGGTTCTATACTTAGAATTATGATGTTAACAAAAGTATTTTATGTAAATAGTATTTTGACTTAGAAGAACAAATCAGAAGCTGTGTAAAATCAGAGGATGACACCACCAGAGGATACATCCAGAGGAAGCAACCAGATGATAGAAATGACACCAGAAGGTTAGGCCAGATAATGCATCCGGAGGGTACCAGAGGATGCATCCTGAAGGCACCAGAGGATACACCTCCAGAGGATATCAGAGGATGTCATCAAAGGACAAGTAACATCATCAGAGGATATATTTCTTGGCCGAGATCAGAAGGAAGCAGAGTCTAGAAGGAGACTTGGTCCAGATCAAAAGGAAGCTTGTCAGAGGGAGACTTGGTCCAGACCAGAAGGAATCATAAGTCAGACTTGGTCCAAACTTAACCCTAACCAGAAGATAGCTTGGTCGTGAATATAGGAATCAGTCCAGACTTACTCCAGACTTGGTCCAAAGCAGAAGATAACTGGTCCAGAACAAATGACTTGGTCCAGACCAGAAGATAACTGGTCCAAAACAAATGATTGGGTTCCGACTTGGTCTATACCAGAAGATAGCATGATCTAGAACATAAAACTCAGTCCAGATGAGAAGAATTGATTGTCCAGATTTAATCCATACTTGATCCAAATCAGAAGATAAACGCCAGATTAAAAGATCAATGGTCCAGTTTAAAATATCATTAGTCCATATTTAATTTAGATTCAATCCAGACTCAGTCCAGACTTGGTCCAGATCAGAGGGAAAATGTTCAGATCAATGGTCCAGATTTAAGTATCATGGCCTAGTGTTGGCCGAGATCAGAAAATCAGATCATATGGTCCAGTGTTGGCCAAGATCAGAGGATCACATAATTGGGGCAGATCAGATCATAAAGTCCAGAGTTGGTTGAGATCAGAAGATCATACGGTCCAAATTTTAATCATGATGAAAATCAGTGAGGACTTGATTAAAATTCGAAGAAGACTTGATTAAATTTTGATAGAAATTTGATCAAAGTATTAAGGGGATTTGATTCAAAAATTACAGAAGACTTGAAGAAATTCGAATGGAAACACTCGAGTTTTCAGTGAGGTTAATTGTGAGTATCAGCTTTCCAGAAGCAAGTACTCTTGTTTTTCGTTCCCTTGTGTCAGATCTATATTGTTGATGTAGAGTCTACAATCTGAAGAGTCAGAAGAAGTAGCAGGTGACTTAACAATTAGATTCAAGGTGTTGAAATCCTTTCTACAAGAGAAGACTTGACTTATGAAGTCAAGGTGTTGTGTTCCTCAAAAGTCTAGGATTGTTAGACTCTTTGGGAAGACTGACTTGGAGGGTCAGTAGTGTTGTTGTAATTCAAAGGTTTTGAATTAGTGGAAAAATCCTTCGAGGTGAAGGGACTGGATGTAGCCTAGTTAATGGTGAACCAAGATAAATCTTTGTGTTGATTATTTTACTTTATCCGCTGATAATTCTGTTTGTTTATATATCAGATTCTAAATAATCATCAAAAAATAGAAAAAGAATTCAAGTAGTACAAACACAATTCAACCCCCCTTCTCGTGTTTGCACTTTCAAGACGAAGGCCACCGTAGGTGTGGTGACTCCTACTGTAGTAGTAGGGGATGCGGTGCCTGAACCAGGAACGGGTGAGAAGGGTAAGGGCCCAATGCCAGTGGGGTTTGACAACCCAGGTCCTTCTAGGCCGGTAGAGGACTGTTTTGAGATTCCAGCGCCACCGAAGCAACCTCTATCGTGGGTGGATCTAACTTCGGAGAAGATTGATCCTTCTATGACTGATGAGGAGGAGGATGTTACTTCGAGACGAGATACTGCGTTGGACGAGACTTGTGGAGAGTGTGGTTGTCACCCTTGTTACTGTAGTTGTTAGTGGATGATCAAATTAGTTTTGTTGTATAGAACCTTAGTATTTTGGTGGTTGTACTTATTTTGTGTTGGGATGACTGTACCTATGACCTACTTTGACAGTAACTATTGTTGGTGGGTCCATGTTCCATCTTTTTGACGTGACCATGGGGGGATAACAGTCTTGGAGCAGTACTTCTGTATAGGTGTCTGCCGAGAATACCCCAGGGTTGTGAGCGATATCTGACAGGTCTCATAGCCCCAGTGTATTTTCTATTTGTATATTTTGAATATTAATCTCAAAAACAATTTTAGCTTATTTGTATTTATGATGAAATTATTTATTTCTCTTGTCATTTTGGGTTACGACGTTTGATTTTATTAAGTGGTTTTTTTTTTAAAAAATACACTCGCTCTGTTAAAAATCGGGGTGTTACATTTGGCTTTGAACATATTAAAGAATTGTATGAAAGTGATCTTGATTTTCCTCTAAATTTTTATCTTGTAAACATGTTGGCCTCAATGGATATTTCAGGCACAATTGCTATTTATTTAACGACAAAAGACTATATGTGCCCAAAAGTTCCATTAGACAATTTCTTGTGAAAGAGGCACATAAAGGGGAATGAATGGGGCATTTTGGGGTTTCTAAAATTCTAGAACTGTTACAAGAACATTTTTATTGATCTCACATGAAAATTGATGTGATTTTTTATGTTGAAAGATGCATTGTTTGTAAGAAGCCCAAGTAAAAAAGTTATGCCATGTGGTCTTTATATTCCTTTGCCTATTCTTGATTTTCCTTGAATTGACATTTTCTTGGACTTTGTTATAGGGCTTCCTAGAACAAGAAATGGAACATGTTCTATTTTTATGGTTGAGAACAGGTTTTCAAAGATTGAACATTTCATACCATGCAAAAAGGTGGATGATACTTGTCATGTTGTTGACCTATTCTTTAAGTGGTGTGCCTTCATGGCTTACATCCGCTAGCTCTTTAATGAAATCAAGTCCCGGATGTAGTAGAGCTAAAATCTCACCGAAGGAAAAAACATTAATTCTTCCGTCTTGAAAGTGAGTGAGCAAGCCCCATCCTTTCGGGAGTTTCCAAAGAAGCATAGTTTTATATCATCACACAATGTTTCTAAGCCATTTTTGGAGAACTTTGTGGAGTAAGGTGAGAACAAAACTACTATTTTCCACTACTTGTCATCCCTAAATAGATGCCCAAACTTAGGTAGTAAATAGAACTATTTCTATTCTTTTAAGGGTTGTTCCTAAAAACAACTAGAAAATGTGGGGCCTCATGAATAGTTTGCTTACAATAGGTTTGTCCATAGCACTACACAACATTTACATTTTGAGATTCTGTATGGTTTTAATCCTTTAACACATCTCTTGATCTATGAGAAAATTACATGAGCAAATAAAATTGCAAACTGAAAAGAAATATGAAAGTTATGCAAAAAGTGCCAACAAGGGGTAAAAAAGAGTTATCTTTGAACTCGACGATTTGGTTTGGGCACATATGGGAAAAGAAAGGTTTCCATTAGAAAGGTGAGTATAGTGTAAGTTCTATTTCAATGTGTCTTACTTGTTTCCTTTTGATGTAGGAGATGATATGTCACACCCTGACTTTTAACAGCGCGAGTGTATTTTTTTTTCAAACATATAGAAGAATTTCAACTTAATTCAAAAGAATTAAAAGAAAATAACATTAAATCATTTCAAAAAAATAGAAATGCGTCGTAATCCAAAACGATAAAAGTAATTAAATAATTACATCTTAATATCACCAAGTAAAATAGTTTTGAAGGTTAATATTCAAATATACAAATAGAAAATACACCGGGGCTATGAGACCAATCAAACAACGCTCACACCCCTGTGGTATTCTCGGCAGATACCTGCGCAGAAGTGATGCTCCAGGAATGCTAACTCGCCCCCATGGTCACATCAAAAATTGGATCATGGACCCACCAACTAAAATCACTATCAGAGTGCGTAATAGATACAATCATCCCAAAAAGAAATGAATACAACCACCAAACACTAGGCCTATACAACAAGACTAGTCTGATCATGCACTAAAACTACATTAGCACAGGTTACCACCGCACTCTCTACAAGTGTATTCGAATACGAGGTTCAAAATTTGAATAAACAGAAACAGAACCAAGAAAGAAGAAAGAAGAAGGAAAAAGAAAGAAAAGGCACGCGGGCAGGTAGGGAAGAAATCTGCTTCTGTTTTTTTTTTATCTCTTCCTTCTCACTTGCAAGTATATATATATACACATACTCCTTGCCACCTAATATATATATATATATATATATATATTATTACAATTAAACTTAACCCTCAAGTAACTAAATACTCTCGTCGCAACTCTATCGACGGATGATTTGCGCGGTATTAATTCTTTGTTAATATAATTAAATAGTTTTGCGCGGTATTAATTCTTTGTGGGATAATTTTAGCCAATCTCAAAAATATATTTTTTTGTATTTAATTCGTAAAATAATTTAAACATGACTAAAAAGTCCAAATAGTTTAAATACAAAATATCCCAAAATTGCGTAAATTAATATTTAAAATTAAGGTTCTTACATTACTGCCCCCTTAAATTAGTTTCGTCCTCAAAACTACGCGTCGGTAAACAATTCAAGATGTTGTTCCCTCATCTTACTCTCTAGTTCCGAAGTTGTGTCTCTAGTAGTCGGATTCCAAATCACTTTGACTAGTGGGACTTCCTTGTTCCTTAGCTGTTTCATCTTCCTGTCCTCAACTCTTACAGGTAGTACTTCAAATGACGGGTTATCCTTTAGTTGAATTGTGTTTGGTTCGATCACATGTGACGGATCCGAAATGTATTTCCTCAACTGTGACATGTGAAATACGTCGTGGATATTGGACAATATTGGAGGTAAAGCAATTCGATAAGCCACTGGTCCAATTCGTGTAGTAATTTGGTATGTCCAATAAATTTCGGAGTCAATTTTCTTGACTTAATGGCTCTGCCAACTCCAGTTGTAGGTGTGACCCGTAGAAACACATGATCACCCTGCTCGAATTCCAAAGGTCTGTGACATTTGTCCGCATAACTCCTCTGACGATCCTTTGAAATCTTCATTTTCTCTTTGATCCTTTTGACCTTCTCTGTGGTCTGTTGTACCGTCTTAGGTCCTACAATCATACTCTCTTCGTCCTTATACGAGCATAAAGGCATCTGGCACTTGCGTCCATACAAAGCCTTATATGGTGCCATTCCAATACTTGCGTGGAAACAATTGTTGTAGGTGAACTCAATCAATGGCAATACATCATCCCATCTTCCTCTATCATCTAATACACATGCTCTCAATAGATCTTCCAATGACTGATTCGTTCTCTCAGTCTATCCGTCTGTTTGCGGATGGTATGCTGAATCAATTTCAGTTTTGTTCCCAACGCTTCATGCAGCACTCCTCAAAAGTGAGACTTGAATTTCGGGTCACGGTCCAATACGATACTCAACGGTACTCCGTGTAATGACAATCTCAACAATGTAGATTTCTGTCAGCTTATCTACCTTATAGGTGGTCTTTACTGGTAAGAAATGTGCGGATTTAGTTAATCGATCCACTATCACCCAAATAGAATCATTATTTCTCCTTGCCTTTGGCAATCCAGTTATAAAGTCCATGGAAATGCTACCCCACTTCCATTCAGGTATATCCAAAGGTTGTAACATTCCAGCAGGTCGCTCATGCTCCACTTTCGCTTTCTGGCAAGTTAGACAAGTTGATACATACTTTGCTACATGTCTCTTCATTCATGGCCAACAAAATTTTTGTCTCATGTCCTGATACATCTTTGTCGCTCCAGGATGGATACTCAATTTGCCTTTCCTTGCACTATTAAGTTCCTCTTCTCTTTGATTAATGCGTCATCTTGAAAATTCGCAATGTACTCAAGTAGACAACTCGAAATTCTTATCATTCCACATTTTAAAATTCCCGGTGCCAACTCTACGTCCAAGTATAGGTCTCTAAATGCTTCCCACAACTCTTGTTGTCTAGCCATTATTATTGAAGATATTGATACACTTTTTCTACTCAATGCATCAGCCACCACATTGGCTTTCCTAGGGTGGTACTGCAATGTGAAATCAAAATCCTTGAGAGTCTTCATCCATCTCCTCTAATGCATGTTCAATTCTTTCTGATCAAACAAATATCTCAAACTTTTATGGTCACTAAACACTGTGAACGTGCATCCATATAAGTAGTGTCTCCAGATCTTTAATGCAAAAACTATAGCAACAAGCTCTAAATCATGAGTAGGATAGTTTCGTTCATGAGTTTTCAATTGTCTCGAGGAGTAGGCTACAACTTTCTTGTGTTGCATTAGAACACATCCCAAACCTTGGTGAGATGCATCATAGTACACTTCGTATGGTTCTTCTGGTTGTGGTAAAACCAATACTGGTGAGGTTGTCAGCTTTTCCTTGAGTAACTGAAAATTTTCCTCACACTTCTTCGTCCATGCAAACGGTTGATTCTTTCTAGTGAGTTATGTCAATGGAGCTACAATCTTAGCAAATCCTTCAATAAATCTTCTGTAGTATCCCGCTAACCCCACAAAACTTCGTATGTCTGTGATAGTTTGAGGTTGTTTCCAAGCAAGGAATGTCTTAATCTTTGCTGGATCTACAGCGATTCCTTCTTTGGTTATCACATGTCCCAAGAAGTTTACTTTTCCTAGCCAAAACTTGCACTTCGACAGATTGGCATACAATTGCTTTTTGCGTAAAACTTCGCGAACTTGGCGTAAATGCTCTTCATGTTCTTCCTCATCCTTCGAATAAATCAATATATTATCGATGAACACCGCAACAAATTTATCCAGAAATGGGCTAAATATTCTATTCATATAATCCATAAAAATTGCTGGTGCATTCGTAACTCCAAATGGCATAACAAGATATTCATAATGTCCGTAACGAGTTCTGAAAGCAGTCTTTTGAATATCTCCTTCTCTTACCCGAATTTGATGGTAACCTGACTTCAAATCAATCTTCGAAAACACTGCGGCTCCTCTTAATTGATCTATCAAATCGTCGATACGTGGTAAAGGATAACGAATCTTAACAGTTGCCTTGTTAAGTTGTCTATAATCCACACATAAACGCGAGCTTCCATCCTTTTTCTTAACCAAAAATATGGGAGCTCCCCATGGCAACACAGTGGGTCTGATAAATCCTTTCTCTAACAAACCTTCAATTTGGCCCTTGAGCTCGCTTAATTCCAATGGCGACATCCGATACGGCGCAATTGAAATAGGTATGGTTCTTGTGTTTAGATCAATGAAGATCTCCACCTCTCTTATTGGGGGTAATCTTGGAATTTCTGTTGGAAATACGTCTGGGTACTCCTTGACAAGCACCACGTCTCTTATGCTCACATCTATCTTTGCCTCCATGCTAGCCAACGATAGAAACTCTTGAGTTCCTTCTCTTAGTGACACTCCGAGTTTGTTAGCAGCTAAATACCGAACGACACCAGGTTTGGGGAAAAGAACTAGTTTGCGAGCACAATCCAAGACTACATAATGATACGACATCCAATCCATGCTGAGAATGATCTCGAGTGATTGTAGGGGTAAACAGATTAAATTAATCAAGAAGTCTTTATTCTGAATAGTTACAGGACAGTGTAAACATGCAGTATTTACGTTCAAAGTCTTAGTAGGTGTGGAAACAACCAAATCAAAAGGAAAGGAAGACATAGATAACTTCAAACGATTCACACAGTCCATAGCAATGAAGGAATGGGTTGCCCCCGAATCAAAAAGTGCAGTAAGTGTGTTACCTGCAATCTCGCAGTCTCGTTGGATCAAATTGTGAGATTGATTACCAGCTTCAGCACCTATGTGATAAACGCGTCCCCTAGCAGTAGGACGAGTAGCCCTAGTTGCATTCATTGTTGGTTCCACCTTCGAAGCCTTACAATCCCTTGCAAAATGTCCTGGATTCTGGAAATTGAAACATGGAGGATCCTTAGTGCTACAAGCATTAGCATAATGTCCCTTTTCCCCACATCGGAAACAACAAACCATTTGTCCCAATTGTCTTCCAAAATTTTGGTTCCCCGAGCAATTCTGACCCCTGTTGTTGTTCTGTGGTCGGTTATATGGTTTAGCAACCTGTTTTCCTTTGTTCTTCTGATAGTAAACCCGACTAGGCCCTCCTGAATTAAAGTTCCCTCCTGGGTTGGCCCTCTTGTTCTTCATATTCTCAACCTCTCTACACTTCTCCACTAAGGCTTAGAAACGTTGAATTCCCAATGGCAAGATAGTGTCTTAAATCTCGTACTTCAGTCCATTTTGAAAACGATGACACATAAATTGTTCAACAACTTCTTCATGGAAAAACCTAAAATGCCTTGACAAGGACTCAAATTTAGCAGCATATTCGCCCACTGTCATATTTCCTTGGTGTAATTTAAGAAAATCATCACCCAGCTTAGTTCTAGTACTCATAGGGAAGTATTTGTTCAAAAACATCTTTTTGAACGACTCCCAGTTCACCTCAACGTGAGCTGATCCCATTAGAAGCCTTGTACTTCTCCACCAATACGCTGCATCCCCTATAAGCAGATACGTAGCATAGTTGACCTTTACCGTTTCCTGACAATTAATCATTTCGAAAATTTTCTCCATTTTCTGAATCCATTGGTCAACTCTTTCTGGACCCTCATCACCTTTGAACTTTGGAGGATTATGACGACGAAAATCCTCTAGTCCTCTTGATTCAGAAGCACGAATCTTATCTTTCTCTCTTCTCTAGATCCCGTAAAGTCTTTGCAGCCGTTTGTGCAGCAACAAACGCATCCATATTATTCATCGCTTCAGACATTTGATCATCCCGGCTGACGTTGGCTCTTGCAGTGTCATTTCTTCTTGGAGGCATTGTTCCCTACAAAACCATCATCAAGTAGAAATCTCACACCACTTAGAATAATCCCAAAAATATAACTCAAGAGCATCATCACTTCAACACATCACAACTATACAAGACTTGATGCTCTATCCACTTACTCCTACGCATGATCAGACAACAATTCCTAACTTACAGTCTAACCAAAAGTCTAACAAAAAATTTAACCAAAAGCTCTGATATCACAATTGTAACACCCCGATATTCAACAGCGCGAGTGTATTTTTTTTTTCAAACATATAGAAGAATTTCAACTTAATTCAAAAGAATTAAAAGAAAATAAAATTAAATCATTTAAAAAAAATAGAAATGCGTCGTAATCCAAAACGACAAAAGTAATTAAATAATTACATCTTAATGTAACCAAGTAAAATAATTTTGAAGGTTAATATTCAAATATACAAATAGAAAATACATTGGGGCTATGAGGCCAATCAAACAACGCTCACACCCCTGGGGTATTCTCCGCAGACACCTGCGCAGAAGTGTTGCTCCAAGAATGCTAACTCGCCCCGAAGGTCACATCAAAAATTGGATCATGGACCCACCAACTAAAATCACTATCAGAGTGCGTAATAGATACAATCATCCCAAAAAGAAATGAATACAGCCACCAAACACTAGGTCGTATACAACAAGACTAGTCTGATCATGCACTAAAACTACAGTAGCACGGGTTACCACCGCACTCTCTACAAGTCTCATCCGAAACATCAGCTCGCCTCGACGTGATGGCCTCCTCCTCATCAACTAGAAAGGGGCCAGTTTCCTCTGAAATAAGATCTATCCACGATCTAGGTCGCTTCGGCGGCGCCAGAATCTCAAAGCAGTCCTCTATTGGTCTGGACGGACCTGGGATATCGACCTGTGCTGGCGTCGGCCCTCTGTCCTTCCCACCCGCCTCTGGCTCCGGCACCGCATCCCCTGCCGCAACGGTGGGAGTCACCACACCTACAGTGACCTCTGTCTCAACCCCAGCTGTCGGACCCCCTGCATCCGCAAATAGTCCGTATGCCTCCAATACCAGTCTGGAAAGTACCGAAAATCAATCCGCGCGTGAGTGTTCTCCACAAAAGACACTGCCCCGACGATCCTGCTAGTCCTCACAAATCTCCCCGTATACGTGGCCCTGCTTGAGGCGGGGTCGTACACCGAAGCAGTCAGTACGTGAAGATCAAGGAAATCTAACGATGTTTCTGTCGTCAGCGTAACCGTCGGTAGTACGGATTTGGGTATCATCTGAGGGCAAAGCCCAATTTTTCCACAATAATGTAAAGGATCACCAACCGAAATTAACAATTAACATTTAGCAGTTATGTTAAAGATAACAAAAACATATATGGCATGTTCCAGTACTGTAACAACAGTGATAAAATGAGCATACTCACTTATTAAAATGTATAACATCTACATTTTTGAGAAACAAAAATTTAACATTACCAATCATGTTGCAAGTCCAAATACAATCAACAGCCACCATAACTCATTAGAAACTTAGAATTTCAAGGTATTGCACACATCGATTTCCACGCATTAGCTCATATCAATCATGACTCTCAGGTCAATCATCCCAATGTAATATGTATATGCCAATGTACACAACTCAGGAATTTTCAGGATGAAAACCTTCCTTGAAAGGTGCGTAAATCATAATTGTACCACCTATCACAGGCCAAAGTACTAATTACCGAGGTGCAGTCGCATCATAGACTAGCATGATTTACTTGTGTTAGCCTATCACAGGCCTTACACATAAGTTAAATCCCCGTAAGCATAAGATGGACCGTCAAATACACGTGGAACCACCCCGTAGCCCATCACGGTCACTACTTAACTTCGTGGTCCATAACGGTCACCGCATAACAACAAAACCCTCCTCGAAGGGGCGTAAATCGTAGTTGTACCGCCTATCACAGGCCAAAGTACTAATTACCAAGGTGCAGTCGCATCACAGACTAGCACGATTTACTTGTGTTAGCATATCACAGGCCCTACACATAAGTTAAATCCTCGCATGGATAGAATGGACCGTCAAATACACGCGAAACCATCCTGTAGCCCATCACGGTCACTACTTAACTTCACGGCCCATCACGGTCACAGCTCAAAACTATGTGGCCCATCGCGGTCACCACCTATCTATGCAATGCATGACCGTACTCTATTTCTCTTCACTGAAATCATTACGTAATGCATATATGGAACCCGAACACTTCATCACCACATCAAACAATCTCAAAGAACTTCATATAATTCATCAAATGCCTTAAAAATATCTTCCAAACAATTAAGTGCATAAACCAACATTTAAAAATAGAATTTTTGGAAAAAATCCAATCTGTATTCAAATACAGCTTCCTTGTACCTGAAATACAGATGTTAAAACAATAACAAAATCAACAATTCTGTATTCGAATACGAGAGGGTCGTAGCCGAATACAGATACGAAGTCAGTAGTAAAATCTGCAATTCTGTATTCGAATACGACGAGGTTGTAGCCGAATACAGATACGAAGTCAGTACTAAAATCTGCAATTCTGTATTCGAATACGACGAGGTTGTAGCCGAATACAGAAGCTTAGTCAGTAGCTAAAATCACATAATTGTATTTGAATACTGTAAGACACTTAAATTTTAATTAAAATTATGGAATTAATTTTAAGTGTATTTGGAGATATTTTAAAATATTTAATATATGTATGTTTTGAGTAAATATATATATATATATATATAAATATTTATTTTGGAGGATGAATAAAAATTATTGGATGAAGATTAAATTAATTTAATTACGAGTAATTAAATTAATCGGGCAGTTAATTGACGATTAGTGGCTAATTGCAAGACAATTAAGTGCTGAAGGATCCAGCATTATTTTAACATTATTTTTGGGTGAGGTGGCACCACAAAAGCCTATAAATAGGAGTGAGAAGGATGGTGAAATCAGAACACCATCCCTCCTTCCTCATTACCCATACTGCATGTAACAGTGCTGCATGTAACAGCACTCTTCCCTCCCATTCTGTTTGCTGTTTTCTACCTTCCTCCATTTCCAGTCACGATTACAAAGAAGAAAAGAGGGAACTCTTCAAAGTGCCATTACTTGGACATCCAAGCACTGAAACACCAAAACCCCAGTACAAAAGTTATTTCCCATACCATTACGGAGCTAAAGAACCTAATTTCGTAGCAGCAAACGCAGGCTACAGTTTCACCGGTTTTTCGCGCAAAAACGGGAACGACAGCAGAAACGAGAGAAACAGCAGAACACGCAACAATGGTAAGGGCACCTTCCACTTTCTAGTTGCATTAGGGCTGTAAGTGCATAACTTTCATGGCATTACTAGTGTTTTCATTACTGTTTTGAAACTGGTTTGCCTGATGCTTGAAAGAAATGAAAAATGCATTTTTTTGATGTTTTAAAAGCTCTGTGATGATTGCTGTTTGGGCTGAATGCACTAAAGTTGTGTTGTTTATGTGGGAAAGTGGAAAATGTCTTGAATGTTATTTCAAACATGATTTAAAAATGCATGTTCATAAAATTGTTTTGAAAATGGTTTTGAAATGCAAAAATGCATTCTGTTTGTGTTTTGCTGCTCTGTGATGCTGCATGTTATTCTGATGTGTTGTGAAAGCTGAAATGCTTGCATGTTATTCTGGTGTGTTGTGAAAGCTGAAATGCTTGCATGTTATTCTGATGTGTTGTGAAAGCTTAAATGCTTGCATGTTATTCTGATGTGTTGTGAAAGCTGAAATGCTTGCATGTTATTCTGATATTTAGAAAGCTCAAATGTTGTATGATGTTCTGATGGTTTGAAAGTCTGGATGATTTGTTGTTGATGATTCTGATTCTGTTTCTGTTTTGAGTGATTATGATGATGTTGATGATTGAAAAAGAAAAGGGATTTTTAATGAGGAAAGTATTGTCTGGAAAAAAGGGTGCTGAATCTGTTTTAATGTTGGTTGTTTGCTTTTAAAAGAAAACAGTTTGAAAAGGGTTGGAATCTCAAGAAAATTTCACTGGTTTTCGAAGGTGTATTCGAATATAACATGTGTGTATTCAAGTACAACCTGTCAAGTTTCTGTTTTACTTAAGTTTTCAAAACTTGTATTCGAATACGAGCTCCTGTATTCGAATACAGAGGAAGGATTTTTGCTTCAGATTTAGCATCTGTATTCGAATACGACCATGTCTTATTCGAATATAGAAGTGGGATTTTAACACTGTATTCGCATCTGTATTCGACTACAGGCATGCTGTATTCGAATACAGAATGCAGATTTTCACTAGTTTCAGCTTCTGCATTCGAATACATTGTGTCTGTATTCGAATACAGATTCGTGTTTTTCCAGAAGCTTAGTTTTTAGCTTCTGTATTCGATTACAAGGAAGCTGTATTCGAATACAGATTCGTGTTTTCTAGAAAAATCAAGTTTTAAACACTGTGACATGCATTTTAAAGTATTGAAAAACCTTAAAAAGGGTTAAAGTGATTTTGAATGGAGTTCTTGAAATATTTTGAAGAGGAGAGGATGAAGTATTGAAAACCTTTAATGATCTGGGAGAAAATGTTGAATTTTTCAAGGTTTTGTCTTCTGTATTCGACTACAGGCATGCTGTATTCGAATACAGAATGTTAAAATTGCAGTTTCATGCTTCTGTATTCGAATACAAGGGGTCTGTTTTCGAATACAGATTCGAGTTTTCATAAATTCCAAGTTTTTAAGAGTGTTTTGTAAACCCTGAGTGTTTGGGGGATATTGGGAATGTTTTGGTGAAGTAAAATGGAACTGTTAGTGATATTTTGAAGTGGTGGTGATAAAGTTTTTAAGACTTTACTGATGATATGAAAGATGTTGTTTTGTGCACTGAGACTGCCTCTGTATTCGAATACCAGAGGGCTGTATTCGAATACAGAGTGTGATTCTGCACTGTTTTTGGCTTATGTATTCAAATACAGAGAAGATGTATTCAAATACAGATTCGTAAAATTCCAGAAAATCCCAGTTTTAAACAGTGTATTTGAATTTTAAGAGTTTGGGAAAGCATTTCAAAATGTTAATGAATACTTGGCTGTTTAGTCATGTTTGTGATGATGATAATCTTGATTGTGCTGAGATTTTTAAATATGATGGAAAGGCATGAATTTTCTGTTTTTGCATCTTATTTCCAGAGAAGTGAAACACTGCATATTCATGCATTTGCATAGTCAAGTGGTACCTGCGATGGGCCACATAGTAATGCGCAACCACGTGTTGATCTGTTGAGCGATTGCACGAGTGCTGGTATGTTGAGCAACTGCACTAAGTACTGATCTGTTGAGCGATTGTACTTTGGTATATAGGTGTTGGTCTGTTGAGCGACTGCACTGGTACTGGACTGTTGAGCATCTATACCCTGAAATGCCCAGCCATGTGCTGATCTGTTGAGCGATTGCATGAGTTCTGGTCTGTTGAGCGACTGCACTAGGTGCTGATCTGTTAAGCGATTGCACCTTGGTCTTGAGGGCCGTTAAGTCAAACATATTGTGATGGTTTGTTGAGCGACTACACCTTGGTGATTCCAAGAAAATTGTATACATGAGCATATACATATTGCATTGAGGGATTGACCGGTGGGTCACGTTTGATTATATGATGAATGGTTGGAAATTGATGTGTGTGAGTACTGTGCAGAATCTAAATTTCTGATTTAAATGAATGTGATTTGCTGAGGTGTTGTTTGTACTTACCACATACTTCATAATAATTGGCTGCTGTTTTTGAAAAGGCATATATGTCATTAAATTTCAAATGAGCATTATTATTTTCCTCATCATCATATGTTATACCATGGAGTAATATATGTTATGTGATTATCTGTTAATTTCGGTCGGTGACCCTTGCTATTATATTGTGGAAATTGGGCTTTGCCCTCAGATGCCCCCCAAACCCATGCCACCCATGGGAACTCGAACGACGAAAACGTCGTTAGACTTCCTTGATCGCTATTCGCGCACTGCTTGGGTATTCGACCCCATCTCAAGCAGCGCGACTTACACGGGGTGGTTGGAGAGGACGAGTAGGACAGACAGCGTAGTGGATTTCATGGAACGCACACATGCGAGTATAGATTTTCCCGTGCCTTCCCATCTAGTATTGGAGGCGCACGGAATTTTCGACGATGCTGAGCAGTCTGCTAGAGGGGTTGAGACGGGAGGCCACTGTAGGTGTGGTGACTCCCAACCCGGTGATTGGAGGAGTTGTACATGAGTCTGAGGCAGAAGGGAAGAATGATGAGTCGAAGCCAGTAGCAGCTTAGATTCTGGGTCCGTCCAGGATCTCCGATGATTGTTATGAGATTCCGGCGCCACCGAAGCGACTGAGACTATGTATTGATCTGACTTCAGAGGAGTCCGACCCCTCTCTATATGATGAGGAGGAGGAAGAGGTCATGTCGAGGCGAGCGGCAGATTCGGAGGAGACTTGCTTGGGATGCGGAGGAAATCTGTGCTACTGTAGCTTTAGCGCATGATCAGTTAGACTTGATGTATAGGATTTGAGCTGAAAATGTATTTTGTTTTTATTTTGAAAAACAATTGTTGTTCTACTTATTCCGCACTCTAATATTGACATTTGGGAATGTTATGACATTATTATCTTTCAAAAATGTCTTATTGTTTATTATTAAATTTCTAGATTTAAGTATGTATTGAGATTACTATGAATTTATTTTGTTACGTTCATCGATTAATCCACGGCGTACTATTTTACGAAAAACTTTATTTTAATTAAATCTGGAAAATCATTTTATTTGTAAAAAAAAAATGCACCCGCGCTGTGTTTTAAACTCGGGGTGTTACAATTGTGGTATCAGAGCATTTGGTTAAAGTTTTGGGGTAAAGCGCTGATTTAAGTGTCTGTTTTGAGTCATTAGCTGATCATGCATAGGAGCAAGTAGTTAAAGTGTCAAGTCTTGTGTAAGTTGTGGTGTGACTGAAGTGATAATGGTTTTGTAGGGAAACAATGTCTCCACGAAGAGACGACACCGCAAGAGCCAATGTCAGCCGGGAAGATAGGATGGCTGAAGCAATGAACAACATGGCTGCGTCTGTTGCTGCACAGACGGCTGCCAAGACTCAACGCGATCTGGAGAAGAAAGAAAGAGAGATTCGCGCTGCTGAATCTAGAGGACTAGAGGATTTTCGTCGCCATAATCCTCCCAAGTTCAAGGGTGATGAGGGTCCAGAAAGAGCGGACCAGTGGATCCAAGAGATGGATAAAATCTTCGAGATGATTAACTGTCGGGCAGCGGTGAAAGTCAATTATGCCACGTACCTGCTGATAGGGGATGCAGAGTATTGGTGGAGAAGTACAAGATTACTGATGGGGTCAGCTCAAGAGGAAGTGAACTGGGAGTCGTTCAAGAAGAAGTTTTTGGACAAGTACTTCGCGATGAGCACTAGGACCAAGTTGGGTGATGATTTTCTAAAATTGTACTAGGGAAATATGACAGTGGGAGAATACGCAACTAAGTTTGAGTCGCTGTCCAGACATTTCAGATTCTTCCGGGAAGAAGTTGATGAACAGTTTATGTGTCATCGCTTTCAGAATGGACTGAAGTATGAGATCCAAGATTTGGTCCGACCCTTGGGAATTCAACGTTTCCAAGTGCTAGTGGAAAAGTGTAGAGAGGTGGAAGAGATTAAGAACAGGAGGGCCAACAGAGGAGGGAACTTTAACTTTGGAGGACCTAGTCGGATACATAATCAGAACAATAAAGGGAAGCAAGTTGCCAAGCCGTATAACCGGCCACAAAACAACAAGAGAGGCCAGAATCGGCCGGGAAATTAGACTTTTGGACGGCAATTGGGACAAGGAGTCCGGTGTTATCGATGTGGGAAGGAAGGACATATTGCAACTACTTGTACTGCAAGGGATTTGATGTGCTTCAACTGCCACAAGCCAGGACATGTGGCGAGGGATTGCCGGGTTCCGAAGGTGGAGCCAACTGTGAACGCGACTAGGGCTATTCGTCCTACTGCTAGAGGCCGCGTTTATCACATGGGTGCTGAAGTTGGAAGTCAAGCCCAAAATTTAATCTAGCAAGATTGTGAGATTGCAGGTAACACACTAACTGCACTTTTTGATTCAGGGGCAACCCATTCTTTCATTGCTATGGATTATGTGCATCGTTTGAAGTTGTCTGTGTCTGCTTTGCCTTTTGATTTGGTTGTTTCTACACCTGCTAAGACTTTGACTGTAAATTCTGCATGTTTACACTATACCGTAACGATACAGAATAGAGATTTCTTGGTCAATTTAATATGTTTACCTCTACAATCACTCGAGATCATTCTCGGTATGGATTGGATGACATATAATTATGTAGTTTTGGATTGCGCTCGAAAATTGGTTCTTTTCCCCGAACCTGGAGTCGCTCGGTATTTGGCTGCTAACCAACTCGGAGTATCACTGAGAGAAGGAACTCAGGAATTTTTATCATTGGCTAACGTGGAGACTAAGATGGATGTGAACATAGAAGATGTGATGTTAGTCAAAGAGTACCGGGACGTATTTCCAACGGAAATTCTAGGATTACCCCCAGTAAGAGAGGTGGAGTTCTTCATTGACTTACACCCAGGAACTGGACCAATTTCAATTGCGCCGTACCAGATGTCGCCATTGGAATTAAGCGAGCTTAAGAGTCAAATTGAAGGATTGTTGGAGAAAGGATTTATCAGACCAAGTGTGTCACCATGGGGAGCTCCGGTTTTGTTGGTTAAGAAGAAGGATGGAAGTTCACATTTATGTGTGGATTATCGGCAACTTAACAAGGTGACTATCAAGAATCGTTATCCATTACCACACATCGACGATTTGATGGACCAATTGAGGGGAGCAGCAGTGTTTTCAAAGATTGATTTGAAATCGGGATACCATCAGATTCGAGTAAGAGAAGGAGATATTCAAAAGACTGCTTTCAGGACTCGTTACGGACGCTATGAATATCTCGTTATGCCTTTTGGAGTTACGAATGCACCAGCAATTTTCATGGACTATATGAATAGGATCTTCAGCCCGTTTCTGGATAAGTTTGTGGTGGTATTCATCGACGATATTTTGATTTATTCAAAGGATGAAGAAGAACATGAAGAGCACTTACGCCAAGTTCTTGAAGTCTTACGCGAAAAGCAACTGAATGCCAATTTGTTGAAGTGCGAGTTTTGGCTAAAGGAAGTGAATTTCTTGGGACATGTGATAACGAAAGAAGGAATCGCTGTTGATTCGGCAAAGATTGAGACAATTCTTGCCTGGAAACAGCCCCAGACTGTCACGGACATAAGGAGTTTTGCCGGACTAGCAGGATACTACAGAAGATTTACTGAAGGATTTGCTAAGATTGTAGCTCCTTTGACACAACTCACCAGGAAGAATCAGCCGTTTGCATGGACGGAGAAGTGTGAGGAAAGTTTTCAGTTGTTGAAGGAAAAGTTGACAACCTCACCAGTATTGGTGTTGCCACAGCCGAAGGAACCATGTGAAGTTTACTGTGATGCATCTCACCAAGGTTTGGGATGTGTTTTGATGCAACACAAGAAATCTGTAGCCTACGCCTCAAGACAGTTGAAAACTCACGAACGGAACTACCCCACTCATGATTTGGAGCTGGCTGCAGTATTGTTTGCGTTAAAGGTTTGGAGACACTACTTATATGGATGCACATTCACGGTGTTCAGCGACTATAAAAGCTTGAAGTATCAATTCGATCAGAAGGAACTGAACATGCGTCAGAGAAGATGGATGGAGACTCTCAAGGATTTTGACTTTTCATTGCAGTACCACCCTGGAAAAGCCAATGTGGTGGCTGACGCATTGAGTCGGAAGAGCGTGTCAGTATCTTCAATGATAATGGCCAGACAACAGGAATTGTGGGAAGCATTTAGAGATCTACATCTGGACGTAAAGTTTGCACCAAGAATGTTAAAGTGTGGAATGATAACAATTTTGAGTGGATTACTGGAGGAGATTGCAAACTTGCAAGATGACGCATTGATCCAAGAAAAGAAGAATCTGATAGCGCAAGGACAGACAACTGAGTTCAGCGTCGGCACAGATAATATTCTGAGATGTGATGGAAGAGTTTGTGTACCGGAAGTTACAGAAATGAGAAGAGCGATTTTGGAAGAAGCTCATAAGAGTAAGTTGGGTATTCATCCTGGAGCGACCAAGATGTACCAGGACTTAAGAAAGAATTTCTGGTGGCCAGGAATGAAGAGGGATGTGGCAGAATACGTATCAGCTTGTTGACTTGTCAAAAAGCGAAAGTGGAACATCAACGACTTGCTGGAATGCTGCAACCTTTGGACATACCGGAATGGAAGTGGGACAACATTTCCATGGATTTCATAACAAGACTACCCAAGACAAGGAAAAAGAATGATTCTATTTGGGTAATAGTGGATCGATTGACGAAGTCCGCACATTTCCTACCGGTAAGGACCACTTATAAAGTAGATAAGCTGACAGAGATCTACATCGCTGAGATTGTGAGGTTACATGGAGTGCCATCGAGTATAGTATCGGACCGTGACCCAAAGTTCACATCTCTTTTTTGGGGAGCACTGCATGAGGCTTTGGGAACGAAACTGAAATTGAGTTCAGCCTACCATCCACAAACAGACGGACAGACTAAGAGAACAAATCAGTCCTTGGAAGATCTATTGAGAGCATGTGTGTTGGATGACAGAGGGAACTGGGATGACATGCTGCCATTGATTGAGTTCACTTACAACAACAGTTTTCACGCAAGTATTGGAATGTCACCTTATGAGGCTTTATATGGACGCAAGTGTCAGACGCCTTTATGCTGGTATAAGGACGGAGAGAGCATGATTGTTGGACCTGAGATGGTGGAACAGACCATAGAGAAAATCAAGAAGATACAAGAGAAAATAAAGGCTTCGCAAGATCGTCAGTAGAGTTATGCGGACAAGCGTCGCAGACCTTTGGAATTCGAGCAGGGTGATCATGTATTTCTAAGGGTCACGCCTACAACTGGTGTTGGAAGAGCTATTAACTCAAGAAAGTTGACTCCGAAATTTATTGGACCATACCAGATTATTGCACGTATTGGACCATTGGCCTATCGGATTGCTTTACCTCCCATATTGTCCAATATTCACGACGTATTTCATGTGTCGCAGTTAAGGAAATACATTGCAGACCTGTCACATGTGATCGAGCTAGATACAATTCAGCTGAGGGACAGCCTGTCTTTTGAAGTATTGCCTGTAAGGATTGAAGACAGGAAGATTAAACAGTTGAGGAATAAGGAAGTCCCACTAGTCAAAGTGATTTGGAATCCGACTACTGGACACGCGACTTGGGAACTAGAGAGTAAGATGAGGGAACAATATCCTCAGTTGTTTACCGATATGTAGTTTCGAGGACGAAACTAATTTAAGGGGGGTA
Organism: Cicer cuneatum; assembly: GCA_037974295.1. NCBI lineage: Eukaryota > Viridiplantae > Streptophyta > Magnoliopsida > Fabales > Fabaceae > Cicer > Cicer cuneatum. The sequence goes on from JBBPBO010001986.1 coordinate 39,881,426, forward strand.
GTAATGTAAGACCCTTAAATTTTAATTAAAATTATGGAATTAATTTTAAGTGTATTTGGAGATATTTGTAAAATATTTAATATATGTATGTTTTGAGTAAATATATATATATATATAAATTATTGGATGAAGATTAAATTAATTTAATTATGAGTAATTAAATTAATCGGGCAGTTAATTGAGGATTAGTGGCTAATTGCAAGACAATTAAGTGCTGAAGGATCCAGCATTATTTTAACATTATTTTTGGGTGAGGTGGCACCACAAAAGCCTATAAATAGGAGTGAGAAGGATGGTGAAATCAGAACACCATCCCTCCTTCCTCACTGCCCATACTGCATGTAACAGTGCTGCATGTAACAGCACTCTTCCCTCCCATTCTTTTTGCTGTTTTCTGCCTTCCTCCATTTCCAGTCACGATTACAAAGAAGAAAAGAGGGAACTCTTCAAAGTGTCATTACTTGGACATCCAAGCACTGAAACACCAAAACCCCAGTACAAAAGTTATTCCCCATACCATTACGGAGCTAAAGAACCCAGTTTCGTAGCAGCAAACGCAGGCTACAATTTCACCGGTTTTTGGCGCAAAAACGAGACGACAGCAGAAACGAGAGAAACAGCAGAACACACAAGAAGGGTAAGGGCACCTTCCACTTTCTAGTTGCATTAGGGCTGTAAGTGCATAACTTTCATGGCATTACTAGTGTTTTCATTACTGTTGTGAAACTGGTTGGCCTGATGCTTGAAAGAAATGAAAAATGCATTTCTTTGATGTTTTAAAAGCTCTGTGATGAGTGCTGTTTGGGCTGAATGCACTAAAGTTGTGTTGTTTATGTGGGAAAGTGGAAAATGTCTTGAATGTTATTTCAAACATGATTTAAAAATGCATGTTCATAAAACTGTTTTGAAAATGGTTTTGAAATGCAAAAATGCATTCTGTTTGTGTTTTGCTGCTCTGTGATGCTGCATGTTATTCTAATGTATTGTGAAAGCTGAAATGCTTGCATGTTATTCTGGTGTGTTGTGAAAGCTGAAATGCTTGCATGTTATTCTGATGTGTTGTGAAAGCTGAAATGCCTGCATGTTATTCTGATGTGTTATGAAAGCTGAAATGCTTCCATGTTATTCTGATGTGTTGTGAAAGCTGAAATGCTTGCATGTTATTCATATGTGTTATGAAAGCTGAAATGCTTGCATGTTATTCTGATGTGTTATGAAAGCTGAAATGCTGTATGATGTTCTGATGGTTTGAAAGTCTGGATGATTTGTTGTTGATGATTCTGATTCTGTTTCTGTTTTGAGTGATTCTCATGATGTTGATGATTTAAAAAGAAAAGGTATTTTTAATGAGGAAAGTATTGTCTGGAAAAAAGGGTGCTGAATCTGTTTTAATGTTGGTTGTTTGTTTTTAAAAGAAAACAGTTTGAAAAGGGTTGGAATCTCAGGAAAATTTCATTGGTTTTCGAAGGTGTATTCGAATACAACATGTGTGTATTCGACTACAACCTGTCAAGTTTCTGTTTTACTTATGTTTTCAAAACTTGTTTTCGAATACGAGCCCCTGTATTCGAATACAGAGGAAGGATTTTTGCTTCTGACTTACCATCTGTATTCGACTACGACCATGTCATATTCGAATACTGAAGTGGGATTTTAACACTGTATTCGCATCTGTATTTGACTATAGGCATGCTGTATTCGAATACAGAATGCAGATTTTCACTAGTTTCAGCTTCTCTGTATTCGAATACAATGGGTCTGTATTCGAATACAGATTCGTGTTTTCCAGAAAAATCAAGTTTTAAACACTGTGATATGCATTTAAATTATTGAGAAACCTTGAGAAGGGTTAAAGTAATTTTAAATGGAGTTCTTGAAATATTTTGAAGAGGAGAGGATGAAGTATTGAAAACCTTTAATGATTTGGGAGAAAATGTTGAATTTTTCAAGGTTTTGTCTTCTGTATTCGACTACAGGCATGCTGTATTCGAATACAGAATGTTAAAATTGCAGTTTCATGCTTCTGTATTCGAATACAAGGGGTCTGTATTCGAATACAGATTCAAGTTTTCATAAATTCCAAGTTTTTAAGAGTGTTTTGTAAACCCTGAGTGTTTGGGGGATATTGGGAATGTTGTGGTGAAGTAAAATAGAACTGTTGGTGATATTTTGAAGTGGTGGTGATAAAGTTTTTAAGACTTTACTCATGTAATGAAAGATGTTGTTTTGTGCACTGAGACTGCCTCTGTATTCGAATACCAGAGGGCTGTATTCGAATACAGAGTGTGTTTGTGATGATGATAATCTTGATTGTGCTGAGATTTTTAAATACGATGGAAAGGCATGAATTTTCTGTTTTTGCATACTGTTTCCAGAGAAGTGAAACACTGCATATTCATGCATTTGCATAGTCAAGTGGTACCCGCGATGGGCCACAGAGTAATGCGCAACCACGTGCTGATCTGTTGAGCGATTGCACGAGTGCTGGTCTGTTGAGCAACTGCACTAAGTACTGATCTGTTGAGCGATTGTACTTTGGTATATAGGTGCTGGTCTGTTGAGCGACTGCACTGGTACTGGACTGTTTAGCGTCTGTACCCTAAAATGCGCAGCCACGTGCTGATCTGTTGAGCGATTGCAGGAGTGCTGGTCTGTTGAGCGACTGCACTAGGTGCTGATCTGTTGAATGATTGCACCTTGGTCTTGAGGGCCGCTAAGTCAAACATATTGTGCTGGTCTGTTGAGCGATTGCACCTTGGTGACCCTTGCTATTATATTGTGGAAATTGGGCTTTGCCCTCAGATGCCCCCCAAACCCATGCCACCCGTGGGAACTCGAACGACGGAAACGTCGTTAGACTTCCTTGATCGCTATTCGCGCACTGCTTAGGTATTCGACCCCATCTCAAGTAGGGCGACTTAGACGAGGTGGTTGGAGAGGACGAGTAGGACAGACGACATAGTGGATTTCGTTAAGCGCACATATGCGAGTATAGATTTTCCCGTGCCTTCCCGTCTAGTATTGGAGGCGCACAGAATTTTCGACGATGCTGAGGAGTCCGCTAGAGGGGTTGAGATGGAGGCCACCGTAGGTGTGGTGACTCCCAAACCGGTGATTGGAGGAGTTGTACATTAGTCTAAGGCAGAAGGGAAGAATGATGAGTCGAAGCCAGTAGCAGCTGAGATTCCGAGTCCGTCCAGGATCTCCGATGATTGTTATGAGATTCCGGCGAAGTACGACCCCTCTCTGTATGATTGTTATGAGACTATGTATTGATCTGACTTCGGAGGAGTCCGACCCCTCTCTGTATGATGAGGAGGAGGAGAAGGTCATGTCCAGGCGAGCGGTAGATTCGGAGGAGACTTGCTTGGGATGCGGAGGAAATTCGTGCTACTGTAGCTTTAGCGCATGATCAGTTAGACTTGATGTATGAGCTGAAAATGTATTTTGTTTTTATTTTGAAAAACAATTGTTGTACTACTTATTCCGCACTCTGATATTGACTTTTGGGAATGTTATGACATTATTATCTTTCAAAAATGTCTTATTGTTTATTATTAAATTTGTAGATTTAAGTATGTATTGAGATTATGATGAATTTATTTTGTTACGTTCATCGATTAATCCACGGCGTACTATTTTACGAAAAACTTTATTTTAATTAAATCTAGAAAATCATTTTATTATTAAAAAAAAAATGCACCCGCGCTGTGTTTCAAACTCGGGGTGTTACAAATACGGAGTGTTGTATTCGTATACGAGGATCAAAATTTGAATAAAAACTGAAATTTTACAAAAGTGTATTTGAATACGCCAGTGCCGTATCCGAATACATCTTCGAAACCAGTGGGATTGTCCTATAAATTTCAATACAGTTTCAAACCATTTCCTTTGAAAAACCAACACAAACACCATAATCACAATCACAACTTCTTTAAACACAAACTCAGAACATCAGCAACACAACAAAATGATTTCTTACTCATCAACAACAACTATACCACAATACCTCAGCAAAATGCATCTTGGTCATCAACAATAACAACAAAAACATCATCAACACAACAACTTCCTTCACAGCAACAACAGGAACATCATTAACATATCCACAATGTTAGCAACAACAACAGAACAACAAACATGCATCATCTCAGGAACATACATCATTTCAGCAAACATGCATCCTTAATCTCCAACAACACAACAATGGCAGTTTCATTGCTAAAACATAACTTCACGTTTTTAACAAGCATAACACAATAATCATCCATCAAACATGCATTTAAAGTCCCTACATGCAATCTAAAAAGTTTGAAGGAGCCCCTTACCCTCGTTACGCTTTCTCGCTCGTTTTCATTACCGTGACTAAAACCGGCAAAGTTGGTTCACTAGCACCGTAGTGATGAGAGGAGTAACTTTCCTTCTCGACACTCTTCGATTTGAGGCTTGGATTTCGAAGTAATGTGGGTTTTGAATATGGTTTTTTTTTTCACCAACACAAACAGAACCAAGAAAGAAGAAAGAAGAAGGAAAAAGAAAGAAAAGGCACGCGGGCAGGTAGGGATGAAATCTGCTTCTGTGTTTTTTGATCTCTTCCTTCTCACTTGCAAGTATATATATATACACATACTCCTTGCCACCTAATATATATATATATATATATATATATATATATATATATATATATATATATATTATTACAATTAAACTTAACCCTCAAGTAACTAAATACTCACGTCGCAACTCTATCGACGGGTGATTTGTCTGGTATTAATTCTTCGTTAATATAATTAAATTATTCTTAATCGGATAATTTTAGCCAATCTCAAAAATATATTGTTTTGTATTTAATTCGTAAAATAAACTAAAAAGTCCAAATAGTTTAAATACAAAATATCCCAAAATTGCGTAAATTTATATTTAAAATTAAGGGTCTTACATGATAAGCTCAATTCGAGGTCGAATTCTCTTGAAAAGAGAAGAGGTGATGAGGACATAAGTCACCAAGACCTAAGTGAAGCCATTCAAAGCTTAATAGATCTATGACAAGGGCACGCGCAAAGAAGGTCCAAAGTGGTTTAGTTCCACTCTTGGTCAATTCAATGGAAGCAAGGGACAAAAATGAAGGAAACGAGTCAAAATTTGTGCTTGTTATCCAAGCAAGTGTTGAGGGCGTGAACTGTGGACTTGTTGCCTCATTTCATGCTTTATTTTAATTAAGGTGTAATAAAATAGTGTAAGGGACCAATTTGTCCAAAATAAGCTCAAAAAACTTAGTTTACGTTTTTTGTTTTGTTTTTTGTGTGTTTAATCCATTTTAAAGCTTCCAAAGCTTTAAATGGTGTGTGGTTTGTATGAATTTAATGCAAATAATGTGATGAAGCAAATGCTGAGCAAAGCCATCAAGTGCATTCAAATAGAAATAGAAAATAGTACAAACATTAAAGAAGGAGGGAGTGGCACCTACATCAGAAACAAGGACAATGAATTTATATTCGTTCAGCCTTATTTCTAAAGAAATAAAAGTGTAATCACTCAACTAAATGGTGTATATGAAAAAATATATGTTGAGACAAGAAAAACCCTTAACTAGAGTTTACCCATGGGATTAGTCTCCACTATCGTACAAACGACACCATAGTTCATAAAAAACACTTTGTAACTTGGTAAGTAGTTCAACTCAACAAGAAACAACTCAAGAATAATTATAAGCATGATTATTTTACAAAAGTCACAACCATAATACAGTATTGAACTTAATTTAACTCCGATTAAAACATCTATGTATTTAAATATAATTAACATAAACTTCATTTATTACAATCATTATAACTATGTAGACAGATCATATTCTTAAACTAGTTGTTGTCATACCAAGATTGCTTTTGAAGATAATCAATTATGCTCTTATCTACTTGGAAAGCTTTGGTAAGAACCTCGTCAGAAATAGGTGGGTTAGATTTAAGCAAGGCATTTGCAATAGTGATAACTCCAGGATTTTGACTGCTAAGTCCAGCAATAGCAACGGCGTTGCCATATCCAACATTTAGTTGAAAATGAATGAGACCAATTGGGAACACAAACACATCACCCTTGTTTAGAACTTTGGTGAAGAGACGATTGTTGTCTTGATTAGACGTGACAAATCCAACATAAAGAGTACCTTCGACGACTATAAGGATCTCTGTGCCTCGAGGGTGAATGTGGGGTGGATTTAAACCCTTTGGTGCAAAATCTATGCGAGCCAAAGATATGCCAAGTGTGTTTAGTCCGAATAATTGATCTACAGTAACTGGAGTCACTTGAGATCCCAATGGATTAGAGACATTCCCAGGTTCCACATGTTTGAAAAAATCTTCAGCATTAACAAGTATAGGATCTTTACAGAATTTTCCATTCACAAATACTGCAAATTATGAAAGCATAGTTATATATTATATAAAACAAAAATTTCAATAGGATTGTTGAAATGAGGTAAACTAGATCCAAACTTAAAAAAATTTGAGTATTAGTAAAACTTATTAGGAATATATACATACCACCATCTTTGGGGTCTTTGATTGCAACACAAAAGTCTTGGAGAGGACTGGGGTCATAAGCAAAGGCAACAGATGATGCCAAAGCCAAGATGCTTACAAGGAAGTGGAGAGTTTTCATGTTGCTACTCTTTAATGATTCTGCTTATATAAATTACTTATTAGAATTGAATTTTGTTGCATGTATAGCTTGCTATTTATATCGATGAAAATTTGAAGTGGTTAGTACTTGATCTTTACCGTAATTAATATTTTATTAAATAATGAACCATTCTTTAACAACTACATGTGTGCTTGATCTCATTACCAAAGTCAATCAAGTTTTTAGGCATACCCGTGGTATCTAGGCATTGAATTTAGTACCTATTCTTGTAATAGTATTTTATAATCAGTAATGCTCTGAGCTAAATAAAATTAAGATCAGTTTAGACTCTTTCTTAGTTTTATGGAGTGATTATCACTGCAATCTCCTTTGAATATAATTTTAATGGACTGCTAGTATAAAAAAATTTATATAGTTGACAAATCATTAACGTTTTAGTCATTTATATTTTTTTTCTTTTTGATTTGGTCATTTATTTTAATTTTAAATGACAATTTGATCTTTTATATTTTAAAATGTCAACAATGTAAAATAAAGGATCAAATCGGGAGAAAAAAAAAATAAAGGACTAAAACATTAACTGAAATTAAGTTAAGGAACCACATGTGCTATTTAGCCTTAATTATATGAGTGATTTTATAAGTAGATATGACAAAAATGAAACATTATCTATAATATAACGATTGCGATTTATTGACAATATAAATATTCTTTAAACCCAGGTCGTACATAAATTAAATTTTTCTCATTTTCCTTCTTACGACTGTTTCTGATTTAACGTTGACACACCACACCGTGAAGTAGTTGTGGAATGGGGCAATGTTTTGATAAATTGGGCCACAATCATACCGTCACTTATATATGCTCGCAAGGCAAAATTGAAAGACCATTTCTGATTTACATGGTCAACAAATAATTAACTCAGGCTTTCTTTTCATTGGGAAATATAAGTTATACTAAAGACAAAATATTTGAAATTCGTCATTTAGTGCATTTGGATTACATAATTTTTTTAAAAGTGTAATTTTTAAAATTTTTCAATATGTAAATTAATTTTATTGGATAATAAATTTGGAGAACTTTCAAACAAATAAATAATGTTAGCAATATACACTTTTCATTATCCAATCTTATATCGGTTAAAATTTACTTGGGTCTCAACTAATTTAAAATTATGTGGGTCCCATGTAATTTCAATGAATAAAAGACGGTGTGTTACTAACACTTCTCGTGAAGAGATTTTACGAGATATTTTATCAAAACTAAATTTAAAAAGTTTTAAATAGCATCTAAAACTTAAAATTTTTAAATTTCCTCTTTACTTTATAATATATGAATAATGAAATGTCCTTATAATTTTTTCAAATTTATAATTTTGATAATATATGTTTCAAAATTTGTATATTAGTTCTTGTATTTTTTATTTTTGCAATTGGTCCCTACAAATTTTCAAAATAGTCCCTAAAAAATTCAACATAGTCCCTCAATATTTCCAAAATTTAAGTTTTTGCCCAAATTTAATTTCCGTTTTTGTCCCAAAACTTTTGAAATTCATAAAAATAGCACAATTTTAAAAGATCAATTTCTTTATCCCAAACAACAAAATTTTATAAATGAAAGAATTTCAATTGAAGCATTTAAATTGTTTAATATTTTAATTTTCCTAGAATTTCTAAGTACCCAATTCAAACACACTCTTAAAGATATAAAGCTAAACTCTTACCATTAAACTTACATCTTATTTCAATCCAAATTCTAATTTCTTTTTAAATAAAAGCAATAAAAATATATGACACTGACTAAGAATAATGATTAATGTTTTAAATTTTCTTTGCTCTAATAAAAAAATAATTGAAATCTCCAAAATGCTCTTTATTAAAACTTGTATCATAAAAATAGCAATAATCTAAAAAATTAAATTTAAATTACTGGAATGATATGTTGTGAATTACATGATCATAGTATTAAATTAGCTTATAGAACATCGAATGAAATTGGTTTTTTTTTTACTTATATACATAATCGAAGGAAGTATAACTTGTTTTCTTTCCGTAATGAATATTTCAATAGCATAATGTGTTAGAAAATAATGAACACTTATGATAATCGATTGTTATCAATGTTATGATATGTATTTTTACTATAAAAGCTATCCAATTGTGTTGAGCGTTGTGTTCTCCAAAAAAAGATGTTCTCCAAAAGATGTGAGAAACATAAACCTTATGTAATTTGAACAGATTGACGTTAAGATTTTACATGTCAGACGAACAAGAAAATTATGTCTTCAGTAATAAACTTTTATTAAGAAATCACAATATTTATGTTCAATCAAATAACATGCAAGACAATTAGTTAGAATGATGAATCTGTACTCTTTACAGGTCAGAGGCAAAACAACATTTATAAGATAAATCTGTTTAATCTAGATAAATAAGAGGTTAAGTGTCTTACGTCAGTAAATGAAGAGAAACTAATTTGGCACAAAATATTAGGTCATCAAAACCTTAGATTAACCTTATGTCATGCAAAAAAAGATGTTCTCCAAAAGATGTGAAAACATAAACCTTATGTAATTTGAACCGATTGAGGTTAAGATTTTAGGTGCCATACGAACAAGAAAATTATGTCTTCGGTAATAAACTTTTATTAAGAAATCACAGTAATTATGTTCAATTAAAAAACATGCAAGGCAATTAGTCAGAAGGATGGATCTGTTCTCTTTACAGGTCAGAGGCAAAACAACATTTATAAGATAAATCTGTTTAGTATAGAGAAACAAGAGGTTAAGTGTCTTATGTCAATAAATGAAGAGAAACTAATTTGGCACAAAAGATTAGGTCATGCAAACCTTAGATTAATTTCAAAACTGAATAAACTTCAACTAGTGAGAGGTCTACCTAAGCTTAGTTACAAAACTGAAATTATGTGCAAAGCTTGTCAAAAGGGAAAACAAACAAAAAACTCCTTTACCCCTAAGAACTCAGTCTCTACCTCAAAGGCCCTTGAGCTCTTATATATAGATCTCTTTGGGCCAGTGAAAACAACCTCTCTAAGTGGAAAGAAATATGGCTTTGTTATAGTAGATGACTACACTAGGTGGACATTGGTAAAAAATTTAAGAAGTAAGGATGAACCTCACAAAGTGTTTATCACATTTTGCAAACAAATAATGAATGAAAAGGGTCTTAAGATTGTAACAATTAGAAGTGATCATAGAGGAGAATTTGAAAACAAGTTCTTTGAAAGTCTCTGTGATGAGAATGGAATCTCTCATAACTTCTCCTCTCCTAAAACACCCAACAAAACGGAGTTGTAGTAAGATAGAATATATCACTCCAAGAAATGGCCAGAACCATGTTGAATGACATGAAGGCTGCAAAACACTTTTGGGCTGAAGCAATTAATACTGCATCTTATATTCAAAATAGAGTATATATTAGATCTATATTGAATAAAACACCATATGAATTGTGGAAAGGTAAAAAGCCTAACGTCTCTTATTTTAAACAATTTGGTTGTACTTGTTATATGTTGAACACTAAAGATAACCATGGTAAATTTGATTCGTGATCTCAAAAGTGTACCTTCATTGGATACTCTGAAAGATCCAAGGCTTATAGAGTGTTTAATAGGGAAACTCATATTGTGGAAGAATCCATATATGTTAAATTTGATGACAAACAGCTTGACCTTGAAAAGTCAAAGCAAGATGATGATAGTGCAGGATTACTAGAACCAAACGAAGCAGATGCAGACAAACCAGAAGAACTTGAAAAAGTAGAGGATACAAGCAAATTAGACGAATATGACAAATCTTCAAAGGATGAATCTAAGTACATTTCAGTAGCTGGTTGTAGTTGTCAACTACTTTGGATGCAACATCAACTAGAAGACTACAAAATCCTAGAAACCAACATTCCCATCTATTGTGATAACACTTCTGCCATTTGTCTAACTAAAAACCATATACTACATTCTAGAGTTAAACACATAGAGATCAAACACCACTTCATTAGGGACTTTGTTCAAAAAGGGGTACTAAACATTCAGTTTGTAGACACTGAACACCAATGGGCCAACATATTCACCAAACCACTACCTGAAGATAGGTTTGACTTCATCAAGAAAAACCTAAACCTTACCTTCATATCTGATTGATATTGGGATTACTTCAAAAAAATGCAAAAAAAAAATAGATTTCACTGTCGTGTCTTTTTGTCTAATGACAAAAGGGGGAGAAAATATATTTGATAAAAGGGGAGAGAAAATGATGCTTAGACTTAAAGGGAGCTCTATGTTAAGGGTAGTCAAAGAAATAGAAAGAAAAGTTGTTATAAAAAATACATGTTTTGTCATCATAAAAAAGGGGGAGATTGTTGGAACCAAGTTGGTTTTACATTTAGAATTTTGATGTTAACAAAAGTAATTTATGAGAACAATATATTTGACTTCAAAGGGTATGATTTGACTTCAAAGAGTATGAAAAAAGATATGGTTAAGATTTGTAGAAGATTTGAAGAAGATTTGATCAAGATTTATCTACAACAAATTACGAACAACATCAGTATGAAGAATTTATAATCTCAATCTAAACAAAAAGGAACATAATCAATTTGAAGAATTTACAAATGTAATCTGAACAAAATACAATTTAGAATTAAACAAGGACCAAATTGAAGTCCAAATTTTAACTATAAATAGATACTCAAGGCTGAAGAAGAAAAGCATCGAAAAGCATAAAAAAGTAGTCTTAGAGTTCAAAGAGAGAAATACTTGTTTCAAGTTAGAAATATTTTCTGAGTGTTCTTTTCTTAGAGTGTGAGAGTTATTATTATTATCAGCTTTTTAGAAGCAACTACTTAAGTTCCAATCTCTTGTATCCAACCCGATGGTGGTTTAGTTCTTTCTTCAAGGTAGGGTTGTCAAGTTGTTAGGAGAAGACTTGGCCTGTAGGGTCAAGGTGGTATTGTTCCTCAAAAGTCTAGGGTTGTCAGGCTGTTTGGGAAGACTGACTTGGAGGGTCAGATTCTTTGTAATTCAAAGTATTTAAATTAGTGGATTAAAGCCTTCTGAAGAGAGGGGACTGGAAGTAGCCAAGTTAGTGGTGAACCAGGATAAATCTATGTGTCAAATTCATTATGCATTCATTGCTTGCTGCCTGTGAGTCTGATTGTTTCTACTCCAAGTAAGTCACCAAACACCAAACTAGTTTTTAATTTATTTATAAATTATCAAAAAGTTATCAGCTTTGGAAAACACAATTCAACCCCCCTTCTCGTATTTGCACCTTCATAGTTCACCTAAACATTGGGCTACGTCTAGTCCTCACCTTTGTGTGGAATTTTTCACTAAAATACTTGAGATAACTTCTCAAATTCTACACTTAAAAAAGTTTGTCAACCTGATATTTTTTTCCATATTTGCTTGCCTTAGTAGACTTACAATTCTTATTCTTAGTCACACTAAGCTTAAAAACAATCATAGCTAAAACTGAGTATCTTTTACAAACCAAAATATGACTTCATAAAGTTTACTAAATAGAATATTTAGTTTGCATCAAGTTTTCATGACTTGACAAAGATGAAATGGATCTTCACACTCTTGTATTCTTTAGATTTCAATTTCTAAGATGAACTTTGAGTGTGGATGAACTTTTAATCAAGTTTTACTCTTTTTATAATAAGAGTGTTTGAATAATTGATGTAAGTTCTTGTTCTTCAAGTTCTGAGGTGCCCTCTATATATAGATAAGATGTGAAGCTTTAGTATTGTTACCAGACCTTCATGTGACTGTTGAGTTCAAGTCCCACCACATGGTAACCATTGATAACATTTATCATGAAAAGCTATGAATATTTAGAACTTTATGTGGTTTTCAAAATGCTTGTTGAGTATGTTCATAACTTGAGATGTAGAAGAGAGAAAATGTGAGGTTAATCACACATTTCCATGTTGATATTGTTAAAGTGTAGTTAATAGCGCAAGTACAATGACATTAACTACTTTTCTATCACAAAAGTGCTTTTTTCTTGATAGCTTATAAGCTTCAGATTTTATTTATTTTTCATGATAGCTTGTTCATTATATCCAAAAGTGTTTATAGCTTATCATGATGAATATTTCTTTTTCTTAAATGAATGAGAGATTTGAAGAATCTTCATTCTTCAATTGATCATTTATTGCATTGCATGAGTGTTTCTGAGTTGATTTAGTTTATGTTTCTTGAAAAAAAACATAAATTGATTATCTTCTTGATTCGTCTTACACATGTATGATCATTCTGATCTTTTAACACATAATTTTCTAAAGTCTGTTAGAAATTTAGTTTTCCTCTTACACATGTATGATCATTCTGATCTTTTATTATTTCATGTCTCAACAATGTCACTAAAGAGCACATATTAGATAACAATATGTATCAGAACCTATGAATCATTTAATTTTTAATGTTTGTCAACTTTAAAACATCATTAGGGATGCATTTATTTTTTATGTTTGTCAACTTCAATAATCTCAAAATTTTTATGATGACAGACTTAATGATTTAGGATTGTAGATTTTGATGATTTATGCAATATTTGAAAACGTAATTATTGGGGCTCCCCCTAATTGGAGAACTCCCCCTTAGTTTAATTTCGAACCAAATAATCATCTATTCATTTATCATGCTTGAAGTACATAGATTATTTTTTTGTGGCTCATACATCAAAATATTTCAAAATTCCAAAAACATAAAGTAAATCCAAATCATATCTCCTCCATTTTTCAAAATCAAATGAGGAAGAGGAATCAGTTTCTCAAAACCAAACGAGGAAGACGAATCAGTTAGAGGTGGATTAAGTAGGATGATAAAGGCGAGGGGCTTCAACTTCAGGTGTAGGGACGCTATGTTTGGGAGCAGCCACTTCAATATCCCATTTAACCAGTTGAGTGATAAGCTTGAGGGTTTTTGCAACAGTGTGAAGAGTATCTTGAGTAACCTTCTCAACCTTAAATCTTTTAGAAGAAGGTTCATCATCTTCCTCATGAGTGGGGTTGTACTCAGTGGGTTCACCATCGTCAATGGTTTAATTGATTTCTTTTCCTTTGACAGAGTTTTGTCCTTCATTTGAGACAAATGTGTCAAGGGAATGAGACAAATAGAAGAATGGCGGAAGCTTGGTTGTGGTAGAGGAATGGAGGACCTAAATGAATTGAGGGTAGCTTACTCATAATTTCATAGATGGAACTGGAAGATTTTGACAATTGTGGAGTCATGAATTGTGCGGTTGCAAATTCTTTGATAGCAACATCAAGAAGAGATGCATATTTGATTGGATTAGGGTCAACTAATAGAACATGTTGAGCTTGAGAATGTTCAACAACTATTTTTGTTGCTTAGGAGAAATCTTCAACAACCTTATGAAATTAGTCCACAACTTGAGTAGTAGGATTTTCAATTACCCTATGTTAAACTGATGCAAATGTGTTAAGTTCAAACTCTCCTAGTACTTGATTTTCTTCACTGTGCTTAGTTCTATTCCAAACTTGTGTAGCTCCTTGAGTACATTTGCAACGAATATTTAAGCATCCACATTATTCTTATAAGGTTCAAAAGGAATGTTTGGAATTTCCACATTGTTAGAAGAAATATTTTGAGTTTGAGATTGATGAGGGTTAAGATTTTGATCATTCTTATGTTCAAGTGATTGTGGCTAAACATTATGAGGTGCTAGTTCAGTTGGCTAAACATTGAGAAACTTAGTTTGAGAAATGTGAGTGGTTTTAGCAGAGTGTTGGATCTCTAGGGTTGCTTGAATTTCACTGAATTGTTTCTTCTTGACATAAGTGCACAATTGTTTGGGATGCGATTCTAGTGGAGGAGAGGATTTTTCGACTTTTTTGGTTGAAAAAGATGGGACAATGTTTATAGGGGTTGGAATATCAGAAGATTTGATCTTCATCTGATGTAGAGTATTCCCAGTGAACCTTGTGAAAGTGTATTCATTGTCTTCTCCTTCAAGGGATGCTTTTAAATACTTGAAAAAAAATTTCAGGACGATGCCAAATCACAAAGAAAATGATTTTTAGGGATTGAGAAGTGAGTCAATCATGTGTTGGACAATCATGAATGGAAGGTTGAGTTTGATTTTATGTTTGAGATGACACATGATACACAGATCAATGTTACTTATAATAACAAATGTGCCAACGCCTTGGAAGTAAGGTATGCAAGCAGATGTTTTGAAAACTTTTTGGAAGAGGTTGAAGTTGTTAAGCTACCAATTAAGTGTCAGATTTGATCATTTCAACCATAATGTCTTGTCTTAAAGGGAAAGATCAAAGAACTAGAAAGGTTTGAAGTACTTATTGCCTTCATTTGGAATTTTTAAGGCTATGGAGAGAGTCTCAGTGGAGAGTTTTATGGTGATCCATTGGAGATTCGAATGTTATGACCTTCTTGTTCTTTGATTTTCAAAATTTGTATATCCAACCATCTTTTTTTTTAAGATTCATGAAATCATAGAATCTCCCAATGGCAATTGGTCTTGCTTTCCAATTTTTTTCAAAGTCTACTTGTTCTTTGGAAGAGCAGAATACAGATGTGGGTTTAGAAGCAAATGTGTTTTTCATAATTTCTTTTCCCTTAGATGCAGTTTTAGAAATTGGTTTGTTAGGTTCAAAAAGTTGAGTTTTTTTAGATGAAGGTTCAACGAATAAGTCTTTGGGTGTATTGATGTCTCAAAAGGTTTAGATGGAGTGGTGATGGGTTAGGAAAGAGTAGAAGCAACAATAGTGGGGTTTGGTTTGTAGAAAATAAAATAGGTTTTCCTAAGAATCACTGTCGTCTTCTAGATTCACTACAAGAAAGATAGTGATTTCCATCCAGTTAGTTCTTCTTGCATGGCGACAAAATAATCCATTAATCAATAAAGCTTCGTCTATTGTTGCAGCCTCAATTTTTGACAGAAATCCAAATAGAAATGTTTCCTTATGAGCAGACCTGATGTTCATAGGATCACTTAAATTTCCAATGATCAAAAAGTATAGATGTTAAGATTTGTATTTCCATCTAGGTTTAGGTTCCTGATGACATTGACCTGAAGATGGTTCCTCATTCCTTTTTCTTGTATTATCAGATACATCTTTTGATTCTTTATAGGGTAACTTTGCTTCTTCCATTGATACATCTGGTTCCTTTGATATTTGTAAATATGCAAATTCTTCATCAAACTTTGACTTTTTATGGTCAAGTTGTTTTTCATCGAATTTGTAATACTCTAAAGGCTTTAGACTTTTCTGAGTATCCTAAAATGGTACACTTTTGAGATCGTGAATCAAACTTGCCAAGATTCTATTTGGTGTTCAAAATATTACATGTTCAGCCAAATCGATGAAAAAAATAAATCTTTGGTTTTATTACTTTCCACAATTCATAAGGTGTCTTATTTAAAATAGGTCTTATATACATTATATTCTGAATATAACATGCAATGTCTACTGCTTCTGCAAAAAATGCTTGGCAACATTCATTTCATGAATCATGGTGCATCCCATTTCCTAAAGAGACCTATTTTTCCTTTCTATAACACCATTTTACTGAGGTGTTCTAGGAGAAGAAAAATTGTGTATAATACAATTCTCTTCACAGAAGTTTTGAAAAGGTTTATTTTCAAACCTGCAACCATGATCACTACGAGTATTTGTAATTCGAAAATCTTTTTCATTTTGCACTAGTTTGCAGAAGATAATGAACACTTTATGTGACTCATTATTGTGTTCAAGGAACTTTACCTATGTCCATCTAGAATAGTCATCAACAATAATTAGTCCATACTTTTCACCATTGACAGACAATTTTTACTGGACCAAATAAATCAATGTGTAAAAGTGGAAGTGGTATAGAAGTGGAAACGTCATTCTTTGAAGAATATAATGATTTAGTATGTTTCTCTTTCTAACATGCCCTACAAAGAACATTTGACTCAAATTTCAAATTTAGCAAACCTCTAATTCGGTTAAGTATTTTTAACTTTAAGATTAATCTCAAGTTGGGATGTCCTAATCTCTTGTGCCAGATCAGTTGGTCTTTATGAATTGACCTGACACACTTCACTTCTTGTTTTTTCAAACTTGGTAATTTTATTTGGTAAATATTGTTTTTCCTCTAACAAGTAAAAAGTATGGATCCATCTGTTTGACTAATTACCTTACAAGACTTTTGATTGAAGACAATATCATAATCATTGTCGCTTAATTCATTTATGCTATATAGACTATACATTAGTTCTTTTACAAGCAAAACATTTTAAATAGATGAGAGAACCATTACCTAATGTGCCACACCCTAGGTATTACCCTTTTGATTTCCTCTAAATCCCACAACTCCTCCATCTTTGAGGGTCGGGTTTTGGAACATAGACTTTTGTCCCATCATGTGTTGTGAACATGCATTGTCTAGGTACGATGACTGGTCTTTCACCTTTGTTTTTAAGGATATCTGCAAGATTGATTATTTTGTTTTTAGTTACCCATATTTGATCGGTGTTAGAACTAGGATGGTTTAGATAACAAATTCCTTACCTTGTTTTGATGTTAACAAAAGGTTTTTTTGTGGGAACAATTTAATGCATTAATAATTTAATTAAGTGTGCAGAAAATAAGTTAGAAGAAACCCCAAAATAAGAGGAAACATCCAGAACCAGAGTAAACGTCTCAGATAAGAGAAAATGCGTCCACCAGAGGATATCACTAGAAGAAGTGACCTTAGGAAGTAACCAGAGGAAAGGAAATAATCAGGAGCAAACAAATCAGAGGAAAAACACGCGTCCGTGGCTTAGTTGAACCACACGCGTCCATGGCTGAGTCTAAGCATCTAACTTTGATAAACGACACTAACTTTACCCCTACTAAGTTGCCTCTAACTAATAATTCGACACCGAAAGATTATTGGGTCAAACTGCCCATTCATGTGTATTTTCCACCTACAATTGTCATTAGAGCTCGGTCTCAAGGCTTTAGCACTTTATAATGTTTGAGAAAATATCCATCTTTTAAGTATATCTAATTATGGTGATGAAGCAATAGGAGGATATGTCAATAGACTACCTCTGTTTGATGGGGAACATTTTCAGTACTGGAAGGACAGACTCACAAGTTTCTTCATTTCCTAATATTCTGAACTTTGGGATTTGATTGAAGATGGGTACACTGCTCCTACAAATGCTGATGGTACTGAACAATCCTAAAAATAAATGAATGTTGAGAAAAAGACATAATATAAGATGCATGATAAAGCTAGAACCTTTATGATAAACTCAATCATGTTGAAAGAGTTTGATAAGTGCATCAACAAGGAAACAAGTAAGAGTTATGTATGATTGTTTGATTCTAACATATGAACGAAATAAATAGGTCCAGGAAGCAAAGGCCAATCTCTTAGTCAAGAAGTATGAGCTTTTTCAAATAGAAGAAGATGAAGACACTGAGAAAATGTTCTCCAAATTCCAAACTTTGGTCTCAGGGCTGAAGGTACTACAAAAGAGCTACAAAACAATAGACCATGTAAAATTTATTCTTAGAAGCTTACCCAGGAAATGGAGACCTAAAGTCACTGCCATTTTGGAAGCTAAAGACCTGAAAAATATAGATCTTGAAGAATTAATGAGCTCCCTTTGGTCTCATGAAATTGAACTATCAAAGGACGAGCTTAAGCAGAAGCAAAAATCTTTGGCTCTCAGAACCAAATACAAGAAAGCCTTGCAAGCAGATGAAGAATCAGAGGATGATTCAAAAAGTCCAAATTGAAGGTGCAAATACGAGAAGGGGGGGTTGAATTGTGTTTGACTAACTTGAATACTTTTTCTGTTTTTGCAGTTTTATAACAAAACCTAATGTATGAATGAAACAGAGTTAGCAGCAGATATAAAGTAAAAATAAAACACAGAATTTTATACTGGTTCACCGTTAACGAGGCTACGTCTAGTCCCTTCACTTTGAATGATTTCACTAATTCAAAAACCTTGAATTACAACAATACCACTACTCTCCAAGTCAGTCTTCTCAAATAGTCTAACAATCCTAGACTTTTGAGGAAAATAACCTTGAATCTAAATGCTAAGGAATCTGCTACCCCTTCTGACTCCCTCAAACTATAGACTCTACTTTAACAACTTAGATCTAACACAAGGGAAAGAAAAACACGAGTGCTTGCTTCTGGAAAGCTGAAACTCACAATTAACCTCACTGAAAACTTGAGTGTTTGCTTCTGGAAGTGTATGACTCTTTTTGATTTTCGATGCTAAGTCTTCTGCCTTGAGCCTCCTTTTATAGATGAAGAATTAGGGTCTCTTTCAAGCTTAAATTCGAGCTGTATCTTGCCAGATACTCTTGCAAAAATACCTTGGCCAATCGGGTTTCACTTAAATAAAAAACATATCTTTTTAGCTCTAGATTTGCTTTCAAAAATAACATTGGCCATTCCTGTTCTTAGTTAATTCTAGACCAAATCTTTTTTCCCGCAAATAGCTTCTGAATTCCCACAAGACTTTAATTTATTTTTGTATCAAATCCTTTTAATACTTTGATTAAATCTTGACTGTTTGATCTTCTGCTCCTGTCCACATCTGGACCATACATACTGATCTGCTGTGATCCTCTGATTTTGGCCAATACTGGACCACACATTCTGATCTTCTGATCTCGGCCAACACTGGGCCATATGGCTTAAATCTAGACCATTGATCTGAACATCTTCCCTCTGATCTGGACCAATTCTAGACTGGGTCTGGATTGAACTGAAATTAAGTCTGGACATAGGATTTTTTAATCTGGACATTTACCTTCTGATCTAGATCAGGTCTGGATTAAATCTGGATATCATTTCTTCTGGTCTGGACTTAGTTTTATACTCTGAATCATACTAAGTGATCTATTGTGATCCTCTGATTTTGGCCAACACTGGTCCACACTTTCTAATCTTCTGATCTCGACCACTCTGGACTTGCAATCTGATCTACTGTGATCCTCTGATCTCAGCCAATGCTGAATCACACATTTTGATCCTCTGATCTCGGCCAACACTGGGCCATGGTCTGATCTTGTGATCTCGGCCAACACTGGGCCATATACTTAAATCTTGACCATTGATATGAAACTTTCCCCTCTGATCTGGACCAATTCTGAACTGGGTCTGGATTGAACTGAAATTAAATCTGGACATATGATATTTCAGTCTGGACAATTATCTTCTGATCTGGATCAGGTCTGAATTAAATCTGGATATCATTTCTTCTGGTCTGGACTTAGTTTCATACTCTGAATCATGCTATCTTCTGGTATGGGCCAATTCTGAATTAAATCTCTTGTTATGGACCAATTAATTTATTCTCTGATCAAGTCTGGATCAAGTCTGGACTGATTATCATTTCACTGCCAAGCTATCTTCTACTTAGAATAAGTTCTGGACTAAATCGAACTTTTGTTTCTTCTGGTCTGGAACAAGTCTCCAACTGGCAGGCTTCCTTCTGGTATGGTCTAGGTTTCCTTCTGGACTCTGCTTCCTTCTGATTTGGGCCAGGAAAGATATCGTTTGATGGTATTTTGACATCCTGGAGTATCCTCTGGTGCTTTCAAGATGCATACTCTAGTACCTTCTAGATCCATTATCTGGTGACTTCTGGAGGTGTATCCTCTGGTCTGATTTTACCTTCTGATTACTCATCCACTGCCTCTGGTGACTTCAGCTTCTGCCTCTGACAACTTCATCTTCTGGTGGCATTTAATATAGTAATTCAAGGTACAAAATAAGATTACATGGAGTGCTTTTGTAAACATCAAAATCCTAAGTACATAGAACCAACTTGGTTCCAACAGTTTTGACATCCTCTGGTACCTTCTGGATGCATTATCTGGTATCTTCTAGAGCTGTATCCTCTGGTCTAATTTTATCCTCTGGTAATTCATCTTCTGCCTCTAGTGACTTCATCTTTTGCCTCTGGTAAATTCATCTTCTGGTGGCATTTAATATAATAATTCTAAGTACAAAATAAGATTACATGGAGTGCTTTTGTAAACATCAAAATCCTAAGTACTTACAACCAACTTGATTCCAACACAAATGATGATTGAAAAGTAGAGGAAGTATCCTTCATTTCAAGGAGAATTCAACACATGTGGCACAAAAAGAGATCCTTTCCCAAAATGAATTTCAACAAGTACTAGAGTAATGATAAAGGTATTGGCTAGAAGAAACCCACTTGTTTTAAATGCAAGGAACATGGACATTTCAAAGCAGATTGTCCAAAGCATGAGAAAAGGAACCAAGTGAGAGAATCCAAGACCAGGAAGAAAGGTCTGATCACATGGGATGACTCTGATGAAGACTCTTTTGATGATAAAGAACTGCCAAACTTGGCTCCAATGGCTGACATATACTTTGACTCTGGCTGAGAATATGATGAGGAAATTGAGGTATTATCTGATCTAACTCATAGTGAATTAATAACTACTTTAAATGATTTTTTTGAATGCAAATCAGTCTGCCTCTTCTAAACTAAAAAACCTAAAGAAAGCATACAAGGATTTGACTAAGAAATATAACTCTCTTCAAACTGATTTTGAAAAATTAAAAAGAGAAAATTTAACTCTGAATGAACATTTTTTGAAACCATAAGAGAATATGGTCTGCAACTCTGTTAAATATGAACGGGCATTCCAAGAATTCCTAGCAAATAGCATAGATATAAGGAAGAAAGCTTCAATGATCTATGGTGTTAGCAAAAATTGAAATATAGGAATTGGGTTTGTAGAATCAATGCAAAATTCCAAATTAATTCCATCTGATTCCATGTGTGCATATTGTCATAAAAAGGCCATAATAGATCAACTTGGACCATGCAAAAAACATGAAAAGACAAGAAGCCTATTAAGACTAACAAACTAGGGCCCAACAAGATTTGGGTACCTAAACACAATAATTCCTCTTGCAGATGTTCTTAGCAGCATGATTAAAACACCAATCATGGTACCTAGACAATGGCTGCTCACGACACATGAAGGGAGAAAGGTCTATGTTTCACAACCTGATCCTTAAGAAAAGAGGAACATTAGCCTTTAGAGGCAACACGAAAGGAAGGATAGCAGGTTCAGGTACAACTAGTAATGGCTCTTCACCTTCTATTAAAAAAAATTTCTTGTTAAAGGACTTAAGCATAAGTCAATTAAGCGATGATAGTTATGATTTTGTCTTCAATCATAAGTCCTATAGGGCAATAAGCCAAACTGATGGGGCTTTACTTTTTTCTGGTCAAAGGCAGAATAACCTGTACAAAATAAATCTCTTTAATCTAGAAAAACAAGATGTCAATTGTCTTATGTTTGTTAATCTCTAAATTGAGCAAACTTGAACTAGTTAGCGAGCAGCTCAATCTCAAGTACAAATCATAAGTGTTGTGTGAAGCATGCCGTAAAGGAAAACAAAGTAAGAGTTCTTTGTCTTCAAATAACTTTGTGTCCAAAACAAGACCTCTTGAACTTTTACACACATTTATTTGGTCTAGATAAATTTGGCAAACTCTGATTGTGGAAGAGTCAATCAATGTTAAGTTTGATAACAAACAAATTGACTTTAAAAGGTCAGAGCAAGATGATGATATTGTAGGAAAACTAGAAGCACTAGAAGTAGAAGACAAATTAAATGATGTTGACATACCAAATAAGCAAGGAAAATAAGAGGAATCAAGTAGACTAGAGGATAACATCAAAACCAATCAAGATCCTCTGGAATTTAGAACTGGATGGAAGTACAAGTCATCACATCTAGACTAACTTATTCTCTAATGACCAGATCTACCTTGAAGGACACATGATTGTTTGGTCTAGTATCTTAGATTAAACCAACCTCTGCTAACGAAGCTTTATCAGACAATGGTTGGATTCTGGCTATGCAAGAAGAACTGAATGAACTCAAGAGAAATTATGTTTGGAATCTTGTTCCAAGACATGAGGATAGGAAGCCCATTGGAACAAAATGGGTATTCAGAAATAAGTTGAATGAAAAATGAGAACAAGTAAGAAATAAAGGTAGACTAGTAACTCAAGGTTATAGTCAACAAGAAGGTATAGACTACACTGAGCTATTTGCTCCAGTGGCAAGGTTAGAAGCCATTCGAATTATATTATCTTATGTTGCACAAAATAATATTAACAACACGATGTAGTACTTAACTCCTATGGATGAAGCATTAACTTGAAGACTACAAGCTTCATAAGAGTAGAATCCCTATATTATGTGATAACACTTATGCCATCACTTCCTAAGAAATTTTGTCTAGAAGGGAACTTTAGATATTAAGTTTGTTGACACTAAGTATCAATTGGCAGGCACTCTAACAAAACCCCTTGTTGTAGACAAATTTGACTTTATAAAAGAAAATTTGAATATTGTTTCTATAAGTGAATAATGGTTCTATTTTGACATAATAGCATGTCTAAGTTATATATATATATATATATAGATATATATATATCTGTGTGTGTGTGTGTGTGCGCGTGTGTGTGTGTGTGCGCGCGCGCTATGTAAATTTTTTTATGTAAGTTTGTTTGTGTAATAAGTGAAGGTGCAAACACGAGAAGGAGGGTTGAATTGTGTTTGACTAAGTTGATAACTTTTTTCATTATTTGATTAAACTTGTTCAAGCTTGATGATTTACTTGGAGTATAAGCAATAACCAAACTAAGGAGTGTAGGAATAATGTGACACAAGTAATTTATCCTAGTTCACCACTAACTTGGCTACATTCAGTACCTTCACTCAGAAGGATTTAATCCACTAATTCAATAACTTGAATTACAAATCACATGACCCTCCAAGTCAGTCTTCTCAGACAGCTTGACAACCAAAGACTATTGAGGAACACACAAACCTTGACTCTACCAACCAAGTCTTCTCCACACTATCTGAAAACCCAAGATTGTTGAAGGCACACTAGCACCATTATCGGGTTTGAATACAAAGGTTTGGAACTTGAGTAGTTGCTTCTAACAAGCTGATTATAACAATGACTGTCACACTCTAAGAAAAACACTCAGAGAATATTTCTCATTCAAACAAATATTTCTCTCTTTGAACTCTAAGATGAATTTGAAATTTTGGGCTTGAATTCTTCTACTCTTTTATGATTTTTTTATGATCTTCTTCTTCATCCTAGAGTATCTATTTATAGATAAAATTGGGGTATCAATTTAGTCCTTGTTTAGTTATAAATTGTATCTTCATTCCTAACTTGGTCAACAATGATCTTATTCAAAAATAATTCTATACACTATGCTTTTTGATAATATGTTCTTTAGCTAATTCTTTATTTCTGAATCCAATATGAGCAGGTCTTCTAGATTGATTATGTTCGTATTTTGTTAAGATTGAGTTTGTAAATTCTTCAGATTGACATTGTTCGTATTTTGTTAAGATTGAATTTGTAAATTTTTCAAATTAATACTGTTGGTGTTTTGTTAAGATTGCTTTCGCAAATTCTTTAGATGAAATTTCCTTCTTATTGCTTGCTTTGATTTGGTTGAGAACATAGTGTTGAACCAGCTCTTGAACTTTCACAAGTAGAAATATGACTAAGTCTAACTCAATATTTTGTCCTTCGTAATAAACTGAATCATATCTTTGCAAATAATAAATGTATCTTCTTGTGAGTGTTTCTTCTTGTAAAAAATTCTTGATCAAATCTTCTTGTGATAAATATTGAATAAATCTTGTAAATAATTCATATCTTCTTATAGATAAATCTCGATCAAATCTTCTTGTAAATAATTCATATCTTCTTGTAGATAATTCTTGATCAAATGTTCTTGTAAATAATTGATATCTTATTGTGACAAATCTTTATCAAATCTTCTTGTAAATAAATCTTGATCAAATGTTATTGTAAATAATTCATATTTTATTGTTGATAAGATGTTGATCATATCTTCTTCAAATCTTGACCATATCTTTATTTTTTCAACATGGTCAAAGATTTTCTTTAATTATAAATTTGAATCAAATCTTATTTAGATTGTCTTCAAAAACACGAATCTTCTTTCATACTTTGTGAAGTCAAATATATTGTTCTCATAAAATACTTTTGTTAACATCAAAACTCTAAGTATAAAACAAAGTTGGTTTAAACAATAAGTCTCACAGATTCACTCCTTTTGTCTGATGAAAAAAAGAAGAAGAATAGTTTTTGAAAACAATTTTAAACAACCCTAGTTCATTTTTCTTCAAACCTTCAAACAGGGGAAGTTCTTTTAAAAGTCAGAACATTACTCTAAACTATTATTGTGAAATATGCTTAGAGTTAGGGGGAGCCTTATGCTTTATTGTTATATATTATGCTTTATTATCTATGTTAAATTTTTCACAAAAATAGATGGTTTTGTCATCATCAAAAAGTGGAAGATTGTTAGAAACCGTATGGTTTAGAGAAAAAATTCCTTACCTAGTTTTGATGTCAACAAAAGGTTTTTTTGTGGGAACAGTTTAACGCACAAATAATTTAATTAAGTGTGGAGAAAATAATTAGAAGAAAGCCCAAAGTCAGAGGACACATCCAAGATCAGAGGAAGCGTCTCAGTTCAGAGGAAGTGCATCCACTATAGGATATCACCATAAGAAGAGACTAGAGGAAACAAAATAATTAGAAGCCAACATGTCAGGGGAAAAAAAAGTGTCTGTAGTTATGTTTAATAACACGCGTCCATGGCTGAGTCTAACCATGTGACACTAATATACAATGTTGAATTAGGCCAGTAATTCAACACTAGAAGATGATTGAATCTGACTCTGAATTTCACAGTACTTCTAACTCTGATTTTTAGACTCTACCTCTAACTAAAGCAAGCGTATGACACTAATGAAGAAGTTAACATAATAAGAAAAAGTCAACCCAACATGAAAAATTCAACTTTCTGAAAAAAAGTCAACAAATCTTAATGTGATACTGAAGATTCAAATGACTGAGCGATTATTGTTTTCCACACTTGAATAGATGAAAGTGCCCAGACAATTACATTCTTAATTGCACCAAACTGAATATTTCATCAATAAAAACGGTCCAATTCATGACAACGGATCTATGCAATCAAAGATAGAAATCATGGAATCAAAGCAACAAACAAGAATTGAATTTCGATAATTGACAAACAACGATCAATAATTGAATTTTAGTAACTAACAAAGTCAACAACCATAAAAAAATAATTAGAAAATTCAAAGCTCAAGAAAAAAGAATAAATTCAAAGAAATGGTCGACTAAGAATTTGGACAAAAATCAAAGTAACGATCATTAGAACTTAAATGCAAAAAGAAGATTATAAAATTGAAGTAACCAAAATTAAATAATTTGAACGTTGAAATCAAAACTTTGGAAGAAGAAGAAGCAATTTGAAAAGATCAAACAGTTGGTATCTATAAATGGTTCTCACCACTTGAGAAACCCAACACAACCATATACGAAGCAACAAGAACAAAAAATATATGCACTGAATATCAATCAATCATCAAATACTTAGATTTTATTTAGCACTCAATTGTTATATCATTCTAGTTGTTCTATGTTGGGGAACAATATTGTAACCATCCTTTTGTGAGAGTAAACCTAGAAACAAAAACTAAACACTTGTGTAACCTTACCCGATAGTGGCTGTAAATCCTCAAGGACTTGTGGTTTTCAAGTTGGACGTTGAGAAGACTTAACTTGTGAGTTATGTGGTTGTAATTTGTTTTGAATTACTAGATTAAATCTCTCTAGGTGAAGGGAATAGACGTAGCTACCGGGTTTGTAGTGAACCAGAATAATTTAATGTGTTATCCCTCTCCACTCAGTTTAGTACCTCTGTTTTTACTTGTTCTATTTTCACTATTTGTTAGCCCATAAATTTTATAAAAACCGAATACACAATTCAAACCCCCATTTCTTGTGTATTTTTCACCTACAATTGGGTCCTAGTTTGTTAGTTCTGAAAGGTGTCTTGTCTTTCCATGCTTTCAACATAGGAAAAGGTCTTTTATCGTGATCTTTGTGTAAGCAATATACACAAGAAGTTTTAGGTGAGGTAAACTTTGGAGTTTCCTTTGGTTCCTTAAAACCAATACCTTTTCGGTTGTTTCTACTAACACCATAGATAATAAAAGCTTATCTGCTTCTGTCTATGAAATTTGCTTGAAAATCACGAAAGGCTTTTTCATACTCAACAGACGTACAAGTAGTTACTTATGAGGTTTTTGAGATATTTTCCTTCAAAGTCAAATTTTCGTTTGGTAAGTTTTCAAATAAAATTTCAAGGTTATTGTACTTGTGTGTTAAGATAAAATGGGCTTTATAAGGTTTTTTTAGTTTTGAGGAGACATTGTGATTCTTGTTCAAAAACTGACTTAACATTGTTATAAGTTCATTTCAAGATAGATCACATAGTACCTCAAATTCGTGATCAAAAAATTTGTTGTTAGAGTGAGAGTAGACATCTGCCATTAGAGCCATGTTTGCATGTTCTTCATCTTCATCATAGGATGTATCAAAGTCATCCTAAGTAGCCATAAAACTCTTTTCATTTATATTGAAGTCTTTTCTTTGAGAGTTTCCCTAATTGAGCTTAGCAGACTCTGACTTGTAATGTCCGAGTTCTTTGCATTCATAGCTGATTATTTTCTGCTTTTCAAATTTTTCTTTACTTTCTCCGCTCTTTATGGATCGTAAGGAATCCTTTTTGGGAAGTAATTTCTTCCTGTTGTTTCACATGCGCTAGATTGTTTTTGAAATGAATGACAACTCCTCATTATCTAAGTCTTCACTCTAATCTTTTGATACACTTTCCTCCGAGTCGTCTCGAGCTTGCAGAGGCTTCGAGGTTGCTTTGTTTCTTTTCGATTTGAGTGCCAAGGACTTTGATTTCCTTTTTGGTTCATCTTCCAATTTGTTAAGATCTTTATATTGTTGAGTTGTAGTTAGCTTTCGTCTCCACTTGTTAGGTAGACTTTTGAGGATTTTCTTGACATGATCATATATCGAGTAGCTCTTTTCGAGAACCTTTAGTCCAGAGACTAGATTTTGGAATCTGGAAAAACATTGTCTAGATGACTTCATCTTTTTCCATTTGAAATAGTTCGTACTTCCTAAAAAGCATATTAGCTTTAGCTTCCCGCACATGTTTATTTCCTTCATAGTGAAGAACTAGAGCATCTTGTATTGTTTATTTTGATCAACATCTTTGACTAGGTCCCAAAATTTAGGATCATGTGAGACGTAGAAACTTCTCAGTCGGTCTTTCCAGTACACAAATCTTTCTCCATCAAACAAGGGTGGCCTAATAACAATTCCACTTGTAGCTTCATCACAAGAGTTAGTTGTAATAACTAGATCTTTACTCAAACATGGTTAAGTGCTAAGCCTTGAAACCGATCTCTAATGTCAATTGTAGAGGGAAAAACATGAGAAAATGTGGGTTTGAATTGTGTTTTCTTTAAAAATACTTAATTTAAAAAACAATTTTAAAACTTTGATGACAAAAATATAAATGAGTAAAGCAAAAAGTAAAGAGTCAAGTAAAGAAATACAAGCCAATTTAGTGTGGTTCACTACCAACATGGTAGCTACGTCCAACCCATTCACATCAAAGTCACACGTTCATTGAACACCTTCTAGTCAACTGACTGTGTTCAAGTATTCTCAACCTTTTAAGTTAGTATGAATTAACTGTTGAGGACGGTAGAGGCCAAGTAACAAAGTGTTTAGATTTGGTTTGGAACTAATTATCACACAAAAGTGATTACACATATTTTTGCTCTCTAAAGATTTCATAGGTTTCTCAGCACTTGGAGCTAATACAAGATATTTTCAAAGTGTTTGTAAAAACAAAAGTAATTCTCTTGTTTCTTGTTGTTGTGTTTACATAACGATGATCACAAATAATTTTATAGAGTATCAATTAGTCCATTAGGGTTTCCGACTATTGTTATGATTGCATGAAATCACCATGAGCAAAGCTTGTTGGAGCGTAGACTTCTTATCGGAGCGTTGTCTTTAATCTGAGTTCAAATTGGATGCCGATAGTATCAGCACATAATCATCAAAGTGAACATGTATCAAAGGATTCAACAGAGGTGCGATGAAAGCGAGCTTTTCATAATTAATTATTCTTCAACAAATGAAACAAGGTATTATTGTACTGCTTTTTTAAGCTTGTCTATTCATCCAAGGATGCAACATAGAAACATTTAATTCTCGTGAAAAGAGTCTGCACAATTAAATAAATTATTAGCACAATAAATTGTTCCCACAAAATAAGTTCTATTATCATCAAAAAAATTAAGGTTTGTTGTTCGTCAAACCAACTTGGTTCTAGCAGTGTCAAAGTCTCTTAGGGATCAAAGAAGTTTAGCCCATTGCTGCACTAGGAGCTCCCCCGTACTCCCTATCAAGTGGTACTAGAGCCATGGTTCGGCTTGGTAGGGGAGCGAGAGTGGATCCAGGTGTTAGATCCTTGTATTGAAAGTCTTCCCATCAGTGTATTCAGGAGGCGGGTCTTGTTGGTAATAATGGAAATGCAAGTATAAGATGTGGGAGACTCACACTTGAGGGGGAGACTCACACTTGAGAGGGAGACTGTTGGATTCAAGTGTGAGTAGCTAAGTCCCACATTGACTAATAATGAGCTAAAAGTTTGGTTATATAAGAGAGGTGACCTATATACATAATGCCCTAAGGTTTTGGGTTGAGATGTGGTGTCACAGTCTTGTAGATCCTAGAGCATTTGACCCATTGTTGTTGTTACATACCCCCACTTCTCCTTATCATACATATATTGCTACTCAAAATAATATTAGATCCTCTTATATAGTGTCACTACCAAAGTGAAGCTTATCTCCTTATCTTGTAATAACTGCGATTTTGCAAACGCAAGGCCAAATTAGTCAAACATGTTATAGTAGTATGGTATCATCTATGTCTTACGCAATGGGGGATGAGATTGTAAAGTAATTGTGGTTGTTAGAGCCATAATGTATAAGCATTTGTCTTTCTTTACCAAAATTATTTGTGTTTCCAAAGCAATGATGTGCAAATTGTTATGTACATGTTCATTATCAACAATTATAACATCAAGGATATAATTCTTATACACTCACTGTCATGCCTCTACATTGTAATATAGCAAAACAAAAAATGAGTTGAATTTGAAAAGAAGCATGAGGGAATTTTAGTTCATGGTAGCAACAAAGTTTAAGGTGACAGAAAACTTGAGGGAAGATAAATATCATGAGAAGAAAGAGCAGCTGCTGATGCAATGTTAACTGCTTCTTCTCCCATCGAGGTGAGGTAGAATGAAATTATTCCATGCCTTTGCACCTCACAGAAATGCTGTTTATAGTTTGAAGTGTCACCATTTCAGAATACATCCTTACAGCCATTTCTTTGCCAATCTGTTCTCATAGAATATGCTAAGACCATCAAATATTTGAGTCATTGCAGAAACAAAAGTTACTGATATTTCTTCAAGCTGCCATAGGTTGTATGATAATACTCCTCAAGAGTGTAATAATCACATGCCCTGAACTTTTAGAAAGCACATATAGTGATTGATATTATAGCTGGTTCATATAGTTCAAATTAACAAAAGGTAGCACTCAAGTTTATGCCTATATATATACGCAAACAAGATGTCATTCATATTATAGAATGTGCAGCTGATAGCGTTTCAACAACTGTACTGAATCATTGCAAATAATAATTAAAACGGTAGTACCGAGTGTCGAACTCAAGGATTGTGTTTTACTATCGAATTATATTTAATTACTGAATTTGAACAAAAAGTTTCTGGATTGACCAGAATAATATTTGAAATAACAACAGTAGTAAAATTGAACTTTTATAATGAAAAAAATGTCAGGGATGAGTTTCACTATGAGTCCAACCTTGGTCTCTAATTTGATCCTAGTTACTGAATTCCTTTATTGAATTATTACCGAATTTTCTTTAGTATTCTTGCCCTAATGTCTTAGTGACAGAACCTTTAATTCCAAAATAACCCATAATTCCTTAGTGGATTTAAAATTAGGATTAAGCTTTACAGTACAAAATTTCTATTTTTAAATTGCTGCCTCGGCAACTAATGCAATTGGTTTCATGACCTACATGTATCGCTAGACTACAATCTCATAAATTTCTCATCTCAAGCATTCGTAAAGTCCACTTCCGTTTCAAAATACGAATCATAAAACATTTTAAAGTTGATCAGGCAATAAAAAGCATTAAGCAAAAAGATGAGAAAAATAATCAAATAAACTTATTTATGTAACAAGGAATCAAATCAGACAATTAACGGATTCATCTTGTTTCACTCATCCCTAACAAATAGGGTTTATTTACTCATTACAGAGATTAAAGAGATAGAGATTAAAGAAGAATTACAAGAAAGATTCATGAATGATTCTTGATAAAACTCCTTCAATGGTGTAGAGCAGTCGTCTCTGAGCTTCTCTTCTAGGGCACAAGTCTCTGAGCTTCCCAATTGACAAAAAGATCCATAGAAAATAAGAAAAACTCGTTTTTATACATTCTGCAGCGCGCCACGCGCCCTAGGCGCGGAATTTGCGCTTCAAGCGCATTTGAACAGATTCAGAA
Source organism: Cicer cuneatum (assembly GCA_037974295.1). Lineage (NCBI taxonomy): Eukaryota > Viridiplantae > Streptophyta > Magnoliopsida > Fabales > Fabaceae > Cicer > Cicer cuneatum. The sequence continues at coordinate 39,912,711 of JBBPBO010001986.1, forward strand.
ACGCAGAAATGCACCCTGGGCGCGTGATTTGTGATTCAAGCGCATTTGAACAGGTTCAAAAACACAGAAATACGCCTTAGGCGTGTGATTTGCGCTTCTGACGCACAACATCTGATGTTTGACATTTATTGCATTTGGCTCCCTTTTTGAGTCCTAATTTGGTTCCGGTGTCTTCATGAAAGTTGTATCTATGGATCTTAGCTTTCATTTGCACTTAGTTGGACTCCAATTGGACATCCACAACTCTAGATATGGCAGAAATACTCCAAGTAGGTGACATTGATTTCTCACCAAAATTCAGCATTGCACTAAAACAAAGAAACAACACAAAACTACAAGAAAATCTCTACTTAATCAATAAAATAAGAACATAAACATTTTATTAAATCCAAGAACTAAAATCAACAAAATATATCAAATAACTTCTTAAATTAACTAATGATTGAAGATAAATAAGACTAAAAACAGTAAAAAATATGCATATGGTGAAGAGTTATCAGTAGTCAAGTCTCAATATTCATATGATAAAGATCAGAAAATAACTCAGCTCTTGATTCATATTGTCTTAATAGATATGTTACTAGATAACCAATCAAGTCCATCTAGAGTCCTTGGCATGACATGACACAATTTGATTGTATAAATAGATATACATGTGGGCTTGATCATTTTTAGTTCAATATTGTGAGAGTATGAATAACCAATGTGCAAACTGAATTACTTCATTATTATTGATTAAGTATGTATTTATAGTTTACAAATTGAACATAGATCCTCATACTTGTAACAAACTATCATAAAACAAATTAAGCAAGGAAAATAACCAATAAATCCTATCTAATTTTCCACATTGTTTAACGAATCACCATGCCGTATCCATCTGGTATAATTCAAGTCAATTCCAGAACAAATAAGATGAATTCTATAACACCCCGAGTTTCAAGCACAACGCGAGTGTATTTTTATTTTTTTATAATAAATACGTAAAAGAATTGTTTCCCGATTTAATTCAAAAAGATTGAAATAAAATTTCCTTTAATTCATTTCATAAAATAGTACGTCGTAGATCAATCGATGAACGTAATTCATCGTAATATCACTAAATATTTAATTCTGGAAATTAATAATAACACTAATATATTTCAAAAGATAATAGTGTCATGATCTTAATAGGAAATATCAGAGTGCGGAAAAATATTAGCGGAAAAGTTATACAATAATTCCCAAAATAACCAATTACATTTTCCAGTTCAAAATCCTATACATCAACTCTAACTGATCATGCACTAAGCTACAGTAGCACGGTCTCCGCCGCATCCTCTACAAGTCTCGTTTCCATCCAGCTGTCCGCCCCTCTACGTCGTCTACAAGTACGCCGTGCGTAAAGATCAAGGAAAACTAACGACGTCTCCGTCGTTAGTGTAACCGTCGATAGGAAGGGTTCGGGTATCATCTGAGGGCAAAGCCCAATTTCCACAATATAATAGCAAGGGTCACCGATCGAAATTAACAAATAATCACATAGCATATATCTCACAGCAACAAACATATCCATGGCATATCGTATAACAATGATGAAAATAATGATGCTCATTTGAAATTTAATGACATATATGCCTTTTCAAAAACAGCAGCCAATTAATATGTAAAATATGTGGTAAGTACACCCAACACTCCAGCAATCACAATCATTAATCAGAAATTCAGATTCTATAAAGTACTCACACACATCAACTTCCAATCATCATCATAATCCAAATCGTGACCCACCGGTCAATCCCTCGATGCAATATGTATATGCTCATGTATACAATTTCTTGGAATCACCAAGGTGCAGTTGCTCAGCAGACCAGCACAACTTAAATATGTATGACTTTAACGGCCCTCAAGACCAGGGTGCAATCGCTCAACAGATCAGCACCAGTGCAGTCGCTCAACAGTCCAACACTCGTGCAGTCGCTCAACAGACCAGCACGTTTCACATATTTGAATGGACCACCACGAACACGCGGCCATTCCGTAGCCCGGATAGAATGGACCACCACGAACACTTGACCACTCTACAACCCATCACGGTTACTACTCTCACGTGTATTAGTCTCTCACAGGCCAAATACACATAAGTTAAATCCTCGCACGGATAGAATGGACCACCACGAACACGCGGCCACTCCGTAGTCCACTACTGTGGTTACTACTTAACTTCGCGGACCATCACGGTTACCGCATTACTCTATGGCCCATCGCGGTCACCACTTGACTATGAAATGCATGGACATGCAATGTTTTCTCTTCACTAAAAACAGTATGCAATATCAGAAAAACTCAGCCTTTCCAGCATTCCCCCAAAACATCTCAACACAATTAATTTCATCATCAACACATCCAGGATTAAACATTCCAGCAAACATTATCACTTTACATTATCTCAAAATTCCATTCTTAATTATCATAAGTCTTTCCCCCAACTCTTAAAATTCATAAAACAATGTTTGAAACTGAGATTTCTGGAAAATATGAATCTGTATTTGAATACAACTTCTCTGTATTCGAATACAGAGGCCAAAAACAGTGCAGAATTAACACTCTGTATTCGAATACAGCTTCCTTGTATTCGAATACAGAGGCTGTCACAGTGAAAAACTCCGAATTTTCACAACTTCAGTAAAGTCTCAAAAACTTTATCACCACTACTTCAAACTATCACAAGAATTCTATTTTAATTGATCACAAACCTTCCCAATATTCCCCAACACTTAGGGTTTATAAAACAATGTTGAAAACTTGGAATTTCTGAAAAACACGAATCTGTATTCGAATACAACCCCCTTGTATTCGAATACAGAAGCATGAAACTACAATTTTAACATTCTGTATTCGAATACAGCATGCCTGTAGTCAAATACAGAAGACAAAACATTGAAAAATTCAGCATTTTCTCCCATGTCATAAAAGGTTTCCAAAACATCATCATCTCCTTTTCAAAACTATTTCAAAGACTCCATTTTAGATCATTTTAACCCTTCTCAATGTTTCCCAACACTTTAAAATTCACATGACAGTGTTTAAAACTTGATTTTCTTGAAGACATGAATCTATATTCGAATACAGCTTCCTTGTATTCGGATACAGAAGGTAAAAACTGAGTTTCTGGAAAAACCTAAATCTGTATTCAAATACAGATCCCTTGTATTCGAATACAGAAGCAAAAACTAGTGACAACCAGCATTCTGTATTCGAATACAGCATGCCTGTAGTCGAATAGAGATGCGAATACAGTGTTAAAATTTCACTTATGTATTCGAATACGACATGGTCGTAGTCGAATACAGATGTTAAGTCAGAAGCAAAAATCCTCCCTCTGTATTCGAATACAGGGGCTCGTATTCGAATACAAGTTTGAAAACTTAAGTAAAACAGAAGCTTGACAGGTTGTATTCGAATACACACATGTTGTATTCGAATACACCTTCGAAAATCAGTGAAATTTTTCCTGAGGCTTCAACACATTTCAAACTATTTCTTTTAAAAGAAAGCATCCAAACATCAAAACAGATTCAGCACTTTTCCAGAAAACACTTTCATCATTTAAAATCCCTTTTCTTTTGAAACATCAACAACACCAGAAACAGAATCATCAACACCAAAATCATCAGAAACAGAAACAGAATGATCAACATCAGATCATTCAGAGACAAAAACAGGATGATCAACACCAGAATCATCAGAAACAGAAACATAATGATCAACATCAGAATCATCAAGAACCAGAACATGCACCTCCAAAACAACATGCATGGTATTCTCCAGTATGCTTACACAACAAACACAACATGCAAAGCATATTCCAGCTTTCTCACACAAACAGAATGACATTAATACATTCAGTCAAACAGAAATTATCACATAGCAGCAAACACCAACAGAATGAGTTTTCGCATTTTATAACAACATTCAAAACAGTTTATGAACATGCATTTTAATCATCTTTAAAATAACATGCAAAACATTTTTCAGCTTTCCCACACAAACCAAACAGCATTGCAGGAACAACCAGAACAGCAACATCACAGATTCATTACACATCACAGAATGCATTTTCTTCATTTTTTTTCAAAATGTCATTGCAAAATAGTTTTTCTTCAAAACAGTGATGAAAACATCAGTAATGCTATGCCAATTATGCATTTACAGCCCTAATGCAACTAGAAAATGGAAGGTGCCCTTACCCTTGTTGTGTTTCTGCTACTTCTCTCGTTTCTGCTGTCGTTCCCGTTTACGCGTCAAAAACTGGTGAAACTGCCGCTTGCGTTTGCTGCTATGAAACTGGGTTCTCTAGCTCCATAATGATGTGGGGAACAACCTTTGTACTGGGGGTTTTGATGACTCTTCATCATATGCATATTTTTCATAGTTTTTAGTCTTATTTATCTTCAATCATTAGTTAATTTAATGATTTATCTGATATATTTTGTTGATTCTAGTTCGTGGGTTTAATAAAATGCTTATGTTCTTATTTCGCTGATTAAGTAGAGATTTTTCGGAGTTTTGCGTCGTTTCTTTGTTTTTAGTGCAGTGCTGAATTCTGGTGAGAAATCAACATGACCTATGTGGAGTATTTCAGTGATATCTGGAGTTGTTGATGTCCAATTCGAGTCAAACCAAGTGAAAATGAAAGCTAACATCCATAGCTACAACTTTTGTGAAGACACCAGAACCAAATTCGGACTCAAAATAGTAGAAACATGCAGTATACATCAGACAGAAGATGTTGTGCGCCTGAAGTGCAAGGAATGCGCCTGGGGCGCGTGGCGCGCTACAGATTTTATAAAATCGAGTTTTTCTGATTTTTGAGGGATCTTTTGGTCAATTGAGAAGTTTAGAGACTTGTGCCCTAGCAGAGAAGCTCAGAGATGGCTGTTCTACACCATTAAAGGAGTTTTATCAAGAATCATTCATGAATCTTTCTTGTAATTCTTCTTTAATCTCTATCTCTTTAATCTTTGTAATGAGTAACTAAATCCTATTTGTTAGGGATGAGTGAAACTAGATGAATACCTTAATTGTCTGATTTGATTCCTTGTTATATGAATATGTTTATTGAATTATTTTTCTCATCTCTGTGCTTAATGCTTTTTATTGCCTGATCAACATTAAAATGTTCTACGATTCGTAATTTGAAACGGGAGTGGACTTTACGAATGCTTGAGATGAGAAATTCATGAGATTGTAGTCTAGGGATAGATGCAAGTCATGAAACCAATTGAATTAGTTGCAAAGACAACAATTTAAAAAGAGAATTTTTGCACCGTAAAGCTTAATTATAATTTTAAATCCACTAAGGAATTAGGGGTTATTTTGGAATTAAAGGTTCTATCACTAAGACATTAGGGCAGAAATACTAAAGAGAATTCGGTAATAATTCAATAAAGGAATTCAGTAACTATGATCAAATTAGAAACCAAGGTTGGACTCAAGGTGAAACTCATCCCTGACATTTTTCTCATTATAAAAGTTCAATTTCATTACTATTGTCATTTTAAATATTACTTAAATCAATTCGGAAACTTTTTGTTCAATTTCAGTAATTAAAGATAATTCGATAGTAAAACGCAATCCTCGAGTTCGACACTCGGTACTACCGTTTTAATTATTACTTGCAACGATTCAGTACACTTGCTGAAACGCAATCAGGTTTTCTGGTTTGGTGCTTGGATTTCCAGGTAATGACACTTTTGAGGAACTCCCTCTCTTTTCTTTTTAAAATCGTGAAACAGATTTCAGAGTGGGAAGGGATGGGTACTGTTACATGCAGTATGGGTAGTGAGGGAGGAGGAATGGTGTTCTGATTTCACCATCCTTCTCACTCCTATTTATAGGCTTGTGTGGGTGACACCTCACCCGACACTTGTCCGATCCTCAGCACTTAACCAATCTCGTCGCAATTAGCCGCTAATCCCTTAATTAACTGTCCGTTAATTTAATTACTCGTAATTAAATTAATTTATTCTTAGTCCAATAATCTTAATGTATCTTCCAAAATAAATATTTATATATATATATATATATATATATTTACTCAAAACATACATATATTAAATATTTTACAAATATCCCCAAAATACACTTAAAATTAATTCCATAATTTTAATTAAAAATTAAGGGTCTTACAACTTCGTATTTCCTCAAAATGTAATGTATTTTCATTCAAACAAATAACACAAGGATAATAAAATCTTCCTTTACTTTCACGAAGTTTTTTTAAATAAAATTGTAAAAACTCCTCAACTCCCTTTTCATATTGTTCACTCAAACGATTAGCATTCATCCAACTGCGATCTATAACTACTTCTGAAAAAATATACAATGGTAAAATTATGAATATTTACCCCGATGTCTTTACTAGCTATTTATGAGCATAAACATGAAGTCTAAAAACTTATTCTCTATATTGTAGGAAAATATCACTACGAAAACAAGAGTAAAATTCAAAAAAAATATCATTCTTTTTATGCCAAGAGACGGCTCAAGGAGTTGCAGGAGGAGGACGAGGTGTTGTTGCAATAGTCCAGTAGTTTTAGTCAGTCTGGGCTTTGTTTAATTCCAGTATGACGCAGCTATGACATTATACTATATATATATATATATATCATACTAGCAACTGGTGCTCATTGCACTGCTAGGGAGAGGTTTTACTTATCTAGTAACTTGATCCATGTGAATGGTTGACCGTCAATGTATTATAAAAATGGTGGTAAGGGTTGACCAAGGATTCATATCAAAGGAACAATCTAACTTGAATTGTACATGAATTTATAGGATTTGATTTGAACTCAGCAGGATTCGTTTCTGTATATCAGATACAACAGTATTTGTTGAATTGCCAACTTGTGCTACAGGAATAATGTTCTATTTGCATTGTTCAAATCTTTGTCAATTTTGAGTTCTAGGATAATTTATGACCAGCAAGTTTTTCGTCTTTTGTTTTTTTACAGAACAATAGCATTTTATTAATAGAAAAACAAGAAACCAGTTGGCTGGATCTGTTGCAATCCAGTTCTTTCTTCATTTTCTAACTGATAATTGAAAGCATTCAAAAATGCAAGAGCAAATAACATCAAGATAGTTGCAAACACACACAGACAAAATGAAAGCATGACCAGGATGGCTGCATATTTTCAGTATTAGGGAAGGGTTATTGTGCCCATAAATCTAAACATACCACCATGAAATTTATAACCTCAGTCAAAGAATAGTCATGTCAAGAATGTACAATTAAAGAAAAACTTTCTCACCTTAGAGGTAAACATCAAAAACTATAATATGCCTAGATTTTGATTTGCTCCATTTTTTTAGTTTCTCTATGTCTGCTACAAACATTTTTTCCACGAAGAAAAGAATATGTGTTTTAACTAACTTGTTCGCCTTCAATTTTAGTCCAAGTCATTGTAGTGTTTTCAATTTAAATTTTTCAAAGCTTGGAACCAACAACTTTCACTCATCTTGGACAGGGTTGTGAAAGAGTGAACCAACCATAAAATAAAGTGAAATGTTTTGAAGAAAAATACAAACAGCAGAAAACATGAAACTTGCTGCAACAGGTTAGTTAGCACTCAACTTCCATCAACTATCTAGGAATTTATATTGTAAGTATCAAAAGCTTCTTCATGCAAGAAAATAACTAGTAAAATATCAATTATAATGAGAAAAGGAGCACTAATGGAGATATTTGATTGAAGTATATAACTGATTTATTTAGCTGCAACATCAATAAGTAATAAAAAAACCTCAACTATTTTTTCTGAAAAATGTGAATTGTTTAGGGATGAAGGGTGAAGGGTTTAGGGTTGAAGGATGAAGCGCTGAAGGTTGAATCGATGAAGGATGAGTTCGCGTCGAAGGAGGAAGGGGGATTTTTTGGTTTGTGAGTGTTAGAACGGAAATTTTTTGGTTAACTTAGGGGAATTGTTTTTTTTTTTATAATGTTTGTTAAAACACTTTAATATAACAGATCTAACAAAAAAATTTATAATAACAAATTTGTCACTGCCTATTTGTTACATTGAGTGTATAACAACCGATTTAAAATCGCAGATTTAATAAGATTAATTGCACTAGTATTTGTTCTTGTTGTGGTAGAGAAAAAAATTGAGATGAGTAAAAACCCATCTTTTTCTTCTCTAAACACATGCGTGTAAATGATGTTTCTGTTCTTTGTTTTCACTTGGTTTCCCTTAATGTTCTAGTTTATGTAGTATGAGTTGCTTGAAAAACAAGAAAACCCTCCCTTTTATGTGTGAATACCAAACCCTACATGCCCATGAAAGGAAATGACTCTTTTTGTTGCTGTGTTCATGTTCTTATGTTTCGTTTCATACAAATAAGTTCAAATTTGGAGTTTTGAAATTTTAGAAATGGTTATGATGTTGAAGTTGTCAAAGAACATTATTAAGTCAGTTGATATTTGATAATGAGCAAAAAAAATTTTATGAAAGAATTTGTATTTTGATGAAATATGATTTTTAGAAAAAGTTAGCATTTTATTTTGATTAACTTTCAAAGATTTTTATAAATTTTTGTGTTGTGTTGTGTTGATGTTGAGCTCCTTGAGTCTTAAAAAAGAATCAAAACTTTTGAAGCCGAATTAGTGGTGAAGAAATTCATGACTATCTTCTGTTAATGTATTAGTTCCTTGACTTTTGAAAAGAACTAAAAAAAAAATGTTAGACACCGATCAGTAGTGGGGAGGAATATTCTTATTATTTTCTAGTTGTGTTATATCAAAGGATTCAGGAAAATGGATAAAGAAACAAATAGGTCATAGATAATTTTTTGTAGAATATTTTGAGAACAAAGTGTAAGTTCTCCATAATTTATGTTTAAAAGTGACCGGATATGATTTTTTAATCGAAGAAAAAAATTAAAGTCTTGAATGGTTAAGGAGTTTTTATTTCCAAATACTAGTAAGAGTCAAGTTTTAATCGAATTTTTTAAAACCGTATGTGTTTGATGGTTTTTGGATGAATTGTGTGAAGTTGTTTTCGTGAGGAAAATATACAACATGGGGATTGAGATAGTTGGTTGAGTGGGGGTTACATTAGGGCTTGTAGTTCAATTGAGAGACATGATTGAGTGGGGGGTTACACAATTGGGATTGAGAGAGTTGGTTGAGTTGGTTTTTGGATGAATTGTGTCAAGTTGTTTTTGTTTATTGGTTGAAGGTATAAAAGAGAGTGAGGCGTTTATCTGTGCTTTTGCGGAAAAACTAGTGAAAATAAGGGCTTCTTCCAAAGTTCTCACATGTAGAATTTTTATATGTCTGGATGTTTATACATATATGAGTATATGTACTTGAATTGTTTGAATGCTTATACAAAATTGAAGTTGATGTATTTGATGTCTAAATGTTTGTACATGATTGCTATGTATGTGTTGACCATGTTCACTTGTATTCTTGAGTTATGAAATTTTGATTAATATAAGAGTATGATTTGTATAATTTGTAGTGAAAGTTATTAGTGTTTGAACGAGTGGTAAAAGATGAGTCTATTAATAGTTGCGTTAACATATATAATTAAGTGGTGACTATGATGGACCAAATTGTGTTATTATGTGAATGTTGACCCACTTTATTTCTTGCGGGGAAATTGAGTCATGTTTGTTTAGATGAGACTACACAACTGTGATGTCATGTGATTGATGGATCATTAGTGGTATCATGTGATTGATGACCCACAAATCATTGTGAAGGAGAGACCATATTCTAGAATCATGTGCACTGCATATATGCATCGCGTTAGGCTGTTTGGCTTATGAATTGTTTGGTGTTATGAATTGTTTTGATCTGTTACGTTCCAGTGATAATATTATGTTTACATGTATGTATGGATGAATAATACCATATCACGTTCTATGTCCATTGATGAGGATAGTAGTTGTATGAAGATACCTTCTAACATTTGAGCACTCTTATCCTTCGGAGGTGAGAGACAAGGGGCATGTGGCATCTCAAAGAAATGATTTATCTTATAGCAGTACTTCGATCGTGACTTGTCAGGAGTGTGGCGATTGTCATTGCTACTACAATGCTTTTACATGATCATATTTTATGGTCTTGCTTATACTTGGGATGTATCTGACTTTAGAGTTTTAGCTGTCTTTTGACTCTAGTATTTTGGGGACTTATTTTGAGTACAACTTTAGAGTGGTACAATTGGGTGATTTGAATTTTAGGCAGTTCATTATATTTATTTTTTGAGATTATTGATGTAGTACCCTAAGATTATGATTATCCATATGAGGTAGATCATAATAAAAGTGTACCTTTATGATTTTATTGGGTTGTAACTGAAGTAGAATTTAATGTCAGAAGAAAAGGGGGTTTGAATTGTACCTCTTTTTAAATTTGTTAATGTGTACTTCAAAACTTATTTCTCAACTAAGTGTGATTAGTTAAGTAACTAATTAAAATGATTAGTTAAGTAACTAAGTGTGTGTACTACATGAATGTAAATAAAAGGCAAAGAGAAAAAAAATCATACTCATAATTTATACTGGTTCACGAAATCGTGGGCTACATCTATTCCTTATCTTTGATGAGTTTTTCCACTAAAATACTTGAGACAACTTCCCAATTCATGCACTTACACAAGTATGTCAACTTGACCTTTCTCTCCTATATATTCTTAGTCGTAGCAGACATACAAATCTTAAACCAGCATTCATAGCTTAAACCTGAGTCTCTTGCTCAGCACTCATAGCTTAAAGGTGTTTGTGTATACCTAGATTTGATGATCTAGGTTGAACTTTGAGTGCGTTTGAACTTTTAATCAAATTTTACTCTTTTATCATAAAAGTGTTGACTACTTGATGTAAGTTCTTGAATCTCTAAGTTCTAAGTTCTTATGTGTGTGTATATATATATAGGGTCGACGATAAGGCCATTAAAGGAACCACTTTATACCTCCATAAACAATAAAAAATTTACTTAATCAAAATGGCTCAAAAAAAATTTTATTTAATAAAAAGGCCTCATATTTTAATATTTTAAAATTAAAACATATACATTTTTTCTAAATTTATTATCATTTCAAAAATATTAAATCAATTGAAAAAGAAATATTACATAACATTAATTCTATTAATTTAGTGATATCATGTTAAAATTTAGAAAATTCACTTTAGACATCCACATGTGTTGGGTCGGCCCTATATATATATATATATAGAAACATAAGTATTTTAGGACCTGCTACCACATGGTTAAGTGGAAAACTTACATCAAAATAAAGCAAGCAAAACAAAATATGAGGTCATATGACCAACTAACATAAAGATAAACTCATTATTGGCTATACACTAATATTGAGCCAGAACATGCTAATCCCTCGAAGCTCGCTCCATTCCATGTCCTTAACCTCACCCTCAACGTATTTGGTCAAACAATTGACGGTATGCACGACTAATGTTGCCCCATGTTACTGAGCGTGCAATCCTCATGGAAGGTGCGATGAAAATCCTATATATAAATCACATAAGGATAATGCCTAAGTGATATGGATGTGTCCGTCGAATATCGCCTCGATATGTCTAGGGCTCTTGAAGATATAGGTCACACAACCAATGTACGTCACCTTGGTACCCTCTGCGTTGAAGCACCAATGCCATTCCCATGCTTCCTCTTGATATTGAAACGAAAGATCGGTCCAAAGGGCTTAAACCGGTGTCCTGGGATAGTGCGGTGGGATGAAGTTCGCCATCTGCAACAAAATAAAATGTTCCACGCATACAAGAAAACAAGTGCTAAGATTGACGCACAAGTATCCATCTTTTGAAACACGAAATCCAATTTATTAAATGGCTTGGGATCGCTAAGTGGTGTATATGAAAAAATATACGTTGAGACAAGAAAAACCCTTAACTGGAGTTTACCCATGGGATTAGTCTCCACAATCGTACAAACGACACCATAGTTCATAAAAAACACTTTGTAACTTTGTAAGTAGTTTAACTCAACAAGAAATAACTCAAGAATAATTATAAGCATAATATAATATCGAACTTAATTAAACTCCAATTAAAACATCTATGTATTTAATATAAGTAACATGAAGTTTATTTATTACAATCATTATAAGTATGTAGACAAATCATGTCCTCAAACTAGTTGTTGTCATACCAAGACTGCTTTTGAAGATAATCAATTATGCTCTTATCTACTTGGAAAGCTTTGGTCAGAACTTCGTCAGAAATAGGCGGATTAGATTTAAACAAGGCATTTGCAATAGTGATAACTCCAAGATTTTGACTACTAAGTCCAGCAATGGCAATTGCGTTGCCATATCCCACATTTAGTTGAAAATGAATGAGACCAATTGGGAACACAAACACATCACCCTTGTTGAGAACTTTGGTGAAGAGACGATTGTTGTCTTGATTAGACGTGACAAATCCAACATAAAGAGTACCTTCGACAACTATAAGAATCTCTGTGCCTCGAGGGGGAATGTGGGGTGGATTTAAACCCTTTGGTGCAAAATCTATGCGAGCCAAAGATATGCCAAGTGTGTTTAGTCCGAATAATTGATCTACAGTAACTGGAGTCACTTGAGATCCCAATGGATTAGAGGCATTCCCAAGTTCCATATGTTTGAAGAAATCTTCAGCATTAACAAGTATATGGTCTTTACAGAATTTTCCATTCACAAATACTGCAAATTATGAAAGCATAATTATATATTATATAAAACAAAAATTTCAATAGGATAATTGTTATTGAAATGAGGTAAACCAGAACCAAACATAAAATTTGAGTATTAGTAAAACTTATTAGGAATATATACATACCACCATCTTAGGGGTCTTTGATTGCAACACAAAAGTCTTGGAGAGGACTGAGGTCATAAGCAAAGGCAACAGATGATGCCAAAGCCAAGATGCTTACAAGGAAGTGGAGAGTTTTCATGTTGCTACTCTTTAATGATTCTGCTTATATAAATTACTTATTAGAATTGAATTTTGTTGCATGTATAGCTTGCTATTTATGTCGATGAAAAGTGGAAGTGGTTAGTATTTGATCTTTGCCGTCATTAATTTTCTATTAAATAATGAACCATTCTTTAACAACTACATGTGTGCTTGATCCCATTACCAAAGTCAATCAAGTTTTTAGGCATAACCGTGTTATCTAGGCATTGAATTTAGTACCTATTCTTGTAATAGTATTTTATAATCAGAAATGCTCTGGGCTAAATAAAATTATGATCAGCTTAGACTCTTTCTTAGTTTTATAGAGTTCCTTATCATTGCATTCTCTTTTAAATATACTTTTAATAGACTCTTAGTATAAAAAAATTTATATAGTTGAGAAATCATAATTAATTATATGAGTGATTTTATAAGTAGATATGATAAAAATCAAACATTAACAATAATTTAACGGTTGCAATTGATTGACAATATAAAAACTTTTTACGTTCCTATCATATGTAAATTAAATTTTTCTCCTTTTCCTTCTTACGACTGTTTCTGATTTAATGTTTACACACCACACCGTGTAGTAGTTGTGGAATGTGGCAATGTTTTGATAAATTGGGTCACAATCATACCATCACTAATATATGTTCGCAAGGCAAAATTGAAAGTCCATTTTTGATTTACATGGTCAACAAATAATTAACCGAGGCTTTCTTTTCATTGGAAAATATAAGATATACTAAAGACAAGATATTTGAAATTCATCCTTTAGTGTATTCGGATTACATAACTTTTTTAAAAATGTAATTTTTTTAAGGGAATTTAAATTTTTCAATATATAAATTAATTTTATTGGATAATAAATTTAGAGAATTTTCATATGAATAAATAATGTTAGCAATACACACTTTTCATTATCTAATCTTTTATTGGTTAAAATTTACTTGGGTCTCAACAAATTTAAAATTATGTGGGTCCCGTGTGATTTCAATGAATAGAAAGCAATGTGTTACTAGCACTTTTCGTGAAGAGATTTTAAGAGATATTTTATCAAAGATAAATTTAGAAAATTTTAAATAGCAACTAAAACTTAAAATTTTCAAATTTTCTCTTTACTTTATAATATATGAATAATGAAATGGTCCTTATAATTTTTTCAAATTTATAATTTATATGTCTCAAAATTTGTATATTAGTCCTTGTATTTTTTATTTTTGCAATTTGGTCCCTACAAATTTTCAAAATGGTCCCTAAAAAATTCAAAATTGTCCCTCAATATTTCCAAAATTTTAGTTTTTGCCCAAATTTAACTTCCGTTTTTGTCCCAAAACTTTTGAAATTTATAAAAAATAGCACAACTTTAAAAGATCAATTTCTTTATCCCCAAACAACAAAATTTCATAAATGAAAGAATTTCAATTGAAACATTTGAATTGTTTAAAATTTTAATTTTGCTAGAATTTGTAAGTACCTAATTCAAACACACTCTTAAAGATATAAAGCTAAACTCTTACCATTAAACTTACATCTTATTTCAATCCAAATTATAATTTCTTTTTAAAATAAGCAATAAAAATATATGACACTGACTAAGAATAATGATTAATGTTTTATACTTTCTTTGCTCTGATAAAAAAATAATTGAAATGTCCAAAATGCTCTTTATTAAAAATTGTATCATAAAAATAACAATAATCTGAAAAATTAAATTTAAATTAATGGAATGATATTTTGTGAATTACATGATCATAGAATTAAATTAGCTTATAGAGCATTGAATGAAATTTTTTTTTCTTATAAACATAATCGAAGGAAGTATAACTTGTTTTCTTTCTGTAATGAATATTTCAATAGCATAATGTGTCACAAAATAATGAACATTTACGATAATCGGTTGTTATCAATGTTATGATATGTACTTTTACTATAAAAGCTATCCAATTGTGTTGAGCGTGATGTTCTCCAAAAAAGATGTTCTTCAAAAGATGTGAGAAACATAAACCTTATGTAATTTGAACAGATTGAGGTTAAGATTTTAGATGCCATACGAACAAGAAAATTATGTCTTAAGTAATAAACTTTTATTAAGAAATCACAATATTTATGTTCAATCAAAAAACATGCAAGGCAATTAGTCAGAAGGATGGATCTGTTCTCTTTATAGGTAAGAGGAAAAAAAACATTTTTAAGATAAAGAAAAA
Source organism: Cicer cuneatum (assembly GCA_037974295.1). Classification (NCBI taxonomy): domain Eukaryota; kingdom Viridiplantae; phylum Streptophyta; class Magnoliopsida; order Fabales; family Fabaceae; genus Cicer; species Cicer cuneatum. The sequence goes on from JBBPBO010001986.1 coordinate 39,927,887, forward strand.
CTAATTTGGCACAAAATATTAGGTCATGCAAACCTTAGATGAACCTTATGTCATGCAAACAAAGATGTTCTCCAAAAGATGTGAGAAACATAAACTTTATGTAATTTGAACACATTGAGGTTAAGACTTTAGATGCCATACGAACAAGAAAATTATGATTTCAGTAATAAACTTTTATTAAGAAATCACAATATTTATGTTCAATCAAAAAATAATGCAAGGCAATTAATCAAGAGGATGAATCTGTTCTCTTTACAGGTCAGAGGCAAAACAACATTAATTAGATAAATCTGTTTAGTCTAGAGAAACAAGAGGTTAAGTGTTTTATGTCAATAAATGAAGAGAAACTAATTTGGCACAAAAGATTAGGTCATGCAAACCTTAGATTAATTTCAAAACTGAATAAACTTCAACTAGTGAGAGGTCTATGTAATCTTAGTTACAAAACTGAAATTGTGTGTGAAGCTTGTCAAAAGGGAAAACAAACAAAAAACTCCTTTACCCCTAAGAACTCAGTCTCTACGTCAAAGGCCCTTGAGTTCTTACATATAGATCTCTATTGTCCAGTGAAAACAACCTATCTAAGTGGAAAGAAATATGGCTTTGTTATAGTAGATGACTACACTAGGTGGACATTGGTAAAAAATTTAAGAAGTAAGGATGAACCTCACAAAGTGTTTATCACATTTTGCAAACAAATAATGAATGAAAAGGGTCTTAAGATTGTAACAATTAGAAGTGATCATGGAGGAGAATCTAAAAACAAATTCTTTGAAAGTCTCTGTGATGAGAATGGAATCTCTCACAACTTCTCCTCTCCTAGAACACCCCAATAAAATGGAGTTGTAGAAAGAAAAATAGATCTCTCCAAGAAATGGCCAGAACCATGTTAAATGATATGAAGGTTGCAAAACACTTTTGGGCTGAAGCAATTAATATTGCATGTTATATTCAAAATAGAGTCTAGATTAGATCTATATTGAATAAAACACCATATGAATTGTGGAAAGGTAAAAAGCCTAACATATCTTATTTTAAACAATTTGGTTGTACTTGTTATTTGTTGAACACTAAAGATAACCTTGGTAAATTTTATTCTCGATCTCAAAAGTGTACCTTCATTGGATACTCTGAAAGATCCAAGGCTTATAGAGTGTTTAATAGGGAAACTCATATTGTGGAAGAATCTATACATGTTAAATTTGATGACAAACAGCTTGACCTTGAAAAGTCAAAGCAAGATGATGATAGTGCAGGGTTACCAGAACCAAAGGAAATAGATGCAGAAAAACCAGAAGAACTTGAAAAAGTAGAGGATACAAGCAAATCAGAAGAATATGACAAATCTTCAAAGGATGAATTTGATCAAGTCAGAAATAGTTAAGATAAGTCAGAAGAAAGATCTGGATAGAAATACCAGTCATCTCATCTTCAAACTCTAACCATTGGAAGTGCAAGTGATCCTTTGAGGACCAGATCATCACTTAAAGACACCAGTTTGTTTGGCTTACTCTCATCAATTGAGCCTACCTCTATTGATGAAGCATTGGCAGATGATGCATGGATTCTTCCAATGCAAAAAGAGTTAAATGAATTTGAGAGGAATGATGTTTGGGATCTAGTACCTAGACGAGAAAAGAACATTATTGGAACCAAGTGGATTTTCAGAAACAAGCTAAATGAAAAAGGTGAAGTGGTCAGAAACAAGGCAAGACTCGTCGCACAAGCCTACAGTCAGCAAGAGAGCATTGATTACATTGAGACATTTGCTCTAGTGGCAAGGTTAGAAGCTATTCGTATCGTACTTTCTTTTGCTGAAAATAATAACATTACATTATTTCAAATGGATGTTAAAAGGTCTTTTCTAAATGGTTATATAAGTGAAGAAGTCTATGTTAATTAACCCTTAGGTTTTGAAAGTTTTGAATTTCCAAATCATGTTTTTAAACTTAGGAAATCTCTGTATGGTAAAAAATAAGCACCAAGGGCGTGGTATGATAGACTTAGTAATTTCTTGCTTATAAAAATAACTTTGAAAGAGGACAAGTAGACAATACAATTTTTAGAAAATCAATGGAAGATGACATTCTTATTATTCAAATTTATGTTGATGACATTATTTTTGGATCTACTAATGGCATTCTTTGCCAAGAATTTTCAAAATTAATGCAGCATAAATTTCAAATGAGTATAATGGGAGCCCTTAAGTTCTTCTTAGGGATACAAATTCATCAAAGTCAAAAAGGTATATACATTCATCAAAATAAATATACAAAAGAGCTTCTCAAGAAGTTTAAGATGAAGTTTAAGATGAGTGATTGCAAACCTATGGTTAAACCAATGCACCCTATTTGTTCACTTGAAAAAGATGATTCAGACCAAAAGGTTGACCAAAAACCTATAGAGGAATGATAGGATCCCTACTTTACCTTACCGCTTCTAGACCTGACATCATGTTTAGTGTATATGTATATGCAAGATTTCAAGCAAACCCTGGGGAATCACATTTAACTGCTGTTAAGAGAATCCTTAGATACCTAAAAGGCACTACCAACCTTACCTTGTTCTACAAGAAATCTCCTAAGTACAAACTTAGTGGATACTGTGATTCTGATTATGCTGGAGATAAACTTGAGAGAAAGAGCACTAGTGGAAACTGCACCTTTATAGGTGACAACTTAATATCCTGGTCAAGTAAGAGACAAAACATTATTGCAATATCAATAGCAGAGACTAAGTACATTTCAGCAGTTGGTTGTAGTTGTCAACTACTTTGGATGAAACATCAACTAGAAGACTACAAAATCCTAGAAACCAACATTCCCATCTATTGTGATAACACTTCTGCCATTTGTCTAACCAAAAACCCTATACTACATTCAAGAGCTAAACACATATAGATCAAACACCACTTCATTAGGAACTTTGTTCAAAAAGGGGTATTAAACATTCAGTTTGTAGACACTGAACACCAATGAGCTGACACATTCACCAAACCACTACCTGAAGATAGGTTTGACTTCATCAAGAAAAATCTAAACGTTACCTTCATATCTGATTGATATTGGGATCACTTCAAAGTAGGTTAGTTTTAAATAAGTTTTTATATTTTCTTGTAATATGTTATATTCATGTTATTCGAGAAAAAAAAGTGCAAAAAAAATAAATTTCACTTTCGTGTCTTTTTGTCTAATGACAAAAGGGGGAGAAAATATATTTGATAAAGTGGAGAGAAAACGATGCTTAGACTTAAAGGGAGCCCTATGTTAAGGGTAGTCAAATAAATAGAAAGAAAAGTTGCTATAAAAATTACATGTTTTGTCATCATAAAAAAAAAGGGGAGATTGTTGGAACCAAGTTGGTTTTACATTTAGACATTTGATGTTAACAAAAGTAATTAATGAGAACAATATATTTGACTTCAAAGAGTATGATTTGACTTCAAAGAGTATGAAAGAAGATATGGTCAAGATTTGTAGAAAATTTGAAGAAGATTTGATCAAGATTTATCTACAACAAATTACGAACAACATCAATATGAAGAATTTATAATCTCAAACTAAGCAAAAAAGGAACATAATCAAATTGAAGAATTTACAAATGCAATCTGAACAAAATACAATTTAGAATTAAACAAGGACCAAATTGAAGCCCAAACTTTAACTATAAATAGATACTCGAGGCTGAAGAAGAAAAGCATCGAAAAGTTTAAGACCCTTGATTTTAAATCCTAATTTATGCAATTTTAGGGTATTTTGTGTTAAAACTAATTAGACTTTTAGCCAATTGTAAATTATTTTACGAATTAAGTATCAAAAATATATTTTTGAGATATTTAAATATGTTTAATATATGTATATATATAGATAGATATATTTTGAGACCGACTAAAATTATTGGTCGAAGAATAATTTAATTATTACGAATAATTAATACCGAACAGTTTATCAAGAATTTATCTATCAGTATAGTTGCGACGAGAGTAGATATTTTATCGAAATAGTTGGAGATGTGAGTGAAGCGATGTGTGTAAAAGTATTTATATATTTATGGGATAGTTTTAATTATAATATATATATATAGTTAGTAAGTGTTATATATATATATACATATGTTAGAAGCAGAAGGAAACAGAAAGGAAAAAGATTTTCCTCACCTGCCCGCGAACCACTCTTTTCTTTCTTCCTCTGTTTGCATACTTGGAGTGTTGGTAGAGAAAACCACAAACACAAATCCTAATTTACTTCCTAGATCTAAGCTTCCATTCGAGAAGTGGCAAGAGGGAAAGTTACTCCTCTCCACACTACGGTGCTTGTGAGCTAACTTTTGGGGCGTCGAGCTGAGCGAGAGTTTCACCGTATTTGATCGCGGTAGCGGAAAACGGTTGAGAAAGTGTTAACGAAGGTAAGGGGCTACTTCCAAAATTTTAGTTTGCATATGAAAACTCTATATGTGTGATTGATGGATGATTAAAGTGTGTTTTCATAATAATAAATTTCGATGTGAAAATATATACGTTTGGAGTTCTTAATCGACTCATTGTTGTGGTGATATTGTTGTTGTTGATAAAGATGTCATTGCTGTGTTTTCTTTGTTAAAGATGTTGTTGTCGTTATCAATGTTGTTGGTAACAGTTGGATTTGAGAGATTGATTGGTGTTGTAATGAGTTATTCTCAAATAAAAGAGTTTGAACTGAAGTTGAAATTTACTTGAAAAATTGCATTGTTTTTCGAAGATGTATTCGAATATGACCCTAGCGTATTCGAATACACTTCTGCAAACGTTCAGTTCTTATTTAAATTTTTAACCTCGTATTCGAATACGATACCTCCATATTCGAATATGACCCTGACTCTACGTGATTTTTAATGCATATGATAAATTATATAGGGTTATCTAAATAATATTTCTTTAATGGTTATCAAGTATTCGGGTTCATAGTTGCATTTACGTACTGATTTCAGTGAAGAGAGTCAGAGTACGCTCATGCATTTCATAGTTTGTGGTGACCGCGATGGACCACAGTGTTATCGGTGACCGTGATGGGCCGTAAAGTTAAGTAGTGATCGTGATGGGCTACGAGGTGGTTCCACGTGATTAGATGGTCCATCTCATCCTTACGAGGATTTAACTGATGTGTAAAGCATAAGAGAGGCTACACTCTAAGTAAATCGTGCTAGTCCGTGAGAGACTGCACCATGGTAATGAGTACTAAGGCCTGTGATAGGCGGTACAATTATGATTTACGCCCTTCATGGAGGGTTTTGTCGTTAAGTGGTGACCGTGACGGGCCACAAAGTTAAGTAGTGACCGTGATGGGCTACAGGGTGGTTCCACGTGATTAGATGGTCCATCTTATCCTTACGAGGATTTAACTTATGTGTATAGCCTGTGAGAGGCTACGCTCTAAGTAAATTGTGCTAGTCCGTGAGAGACTGCACCACAGTACTTAGTACTAAGGCCTGTGATAGGCGGTACAATTATGATTTACGCCCCTCGAGGAGGGTTTTGTCGTTAAGTGGTGACCGTGATGGGCCACGAAGTTAAGTAGTGATCGTGATGGGCTACGAGGTGGTTCCACGTGATTAGATGGTCTATCTTATCCTTACGTGGATTTAACTTATGTGTATAGCCTGTGAGAGGCTACGCTCTAAGTAAATTGTGCTAGTCTGTGAGAGATTGCACCCCAATAATTAGTTCTAAGGCCTGTGATAGGCGGTACAATTATGATTTACACTCTTCGAGGAGGGTTTGGTTTTGTCCTGGAAATTCTAGAATCATGTGCAATGACATATAAGCATTGCGAGCCATGTTTATTATGATCTGATATGTGAAAATGATATGTGCAAGTATCTTAAATTCCAAGTTCCTAATAAGTTGTTGAGATTGATTGATTGTACTTTGGGGCTTGCAACAAGATCTGTATTCTCAATCTTTTGTTTCATCAAAAACTTAGATGTTATACATTTTCAATAAATGGGTATACTTATTTTGTCACTGTTGTTATCTTGTTGGAGCTGCTATGTATGTATTGTTGTCTTTTGACATAATTGTTATTTGTTAACTATTATTTTCGGTTGGTGACCCTTTACATTATTGTGGAAAATTGGGCTTTGCCCTCAGATGATACCCGAGTTCGTTCCACGAACAGTTACCCTGACAACTGAGATGTCGTTAGACTTCCTTGATTGACATACGCCGACTGCTTGGGTATACCACCTAATCTCAAGTAGGGCTACTTATACAGGGAGGGTAGTGAGAACCAGTAGGAGTATAGGGGCAGTGTCATATGTGGAATACACTCACGGGCGGATTGAGTTTCCTGTATCTTCAGGATTGGTACTCGAGACGAATGGGGTATATGCAGATGCCGAGGGTCGGGTAGTTGGAGGTGAGACGGAGGCCACCGTAGATGTGGTGACTCCTACTGTAGTAGCTAGGGATGCAATGTTTGAACCAAGAATGGGTGAGAAGTGCAAGGGGCTGATGATAGTGGGGGTTGACAATCCAGGTCCATCTAGGCCAGTAGAGGACTGTTTTGAGATTCCAGCACCGCCGAAGCGACCTATATCGTGGGTGGATCTGGCTTATGAGGAGACTGACCTTTTATGACTTATGAGGAGGAGGATGTCACTTCGTGGCAAGATACTGTGTCGGACGAGACTTGTGCAGAGTGTGGTGGTCACCCTTGTTAGTGTAGTTGTTAGTGGATGATCAGATTAGTTTTTGTTGTATAGGGCCCTAGTGTTTTTGGTGGTTGTACTTATTTTGTTTTGGGATTACTGTACCTATGACGTACTTTGACAGTGACTTTTGTTGGTGGGTCCATGTTCAATTTTTGACGTGACCATAAGGGGGATAACATTCTTGGAGCAGTACTTCTGTGCAGGTGTCTACCGAGAATACCCCAGGGGTATGAGCGATATCTGATAGGTCTCATAGCCGCGGTGTATTTTCTATTTGTATATTTTCAATATTAATCCCGAAAACTATTTTAGCTTATTTGTATTTATGATGAAATGAATTATTCCTCTTTTCATTTTGTGACACGACGTATTATTTTATTAAGTGGTTTTTGAAAAAAAAAATACACTCGCGCTGTTAAAAATCGGGGTATTACAAGAAGCATAAAAAAGTAGTCTTAGAGTTCAAAGAGAGAAATACTTGTTTGAAGTTAGAAATATTTTCTAAGTATTCTTTTCTTAGAGTGTGAGAGTTATTAATAATATCATCTTTTTAGAAGCATCTACTTAAGTTCCAATCTCTTGTATCCAACCCGATAGTGGTTTAGTTCTTTCTTCAATCTGGGATTGTCAAGTAGTTAGGAGAAGACTTGGCTTGTAGGGTGAAGGTGATGTTGTTCCTCAAAACTCAAGGGTTGTTAGGCTCTTTGGGAAGACTGGCTTGGAGGGTTAGGTTCCTTGTAATTCAAAGTATTTGAATTAGTGGATTAAAGCCTTCTGAATGAGGGGACTGGAAGTAGCCAAGTTAGTGGTGAGCCAGGATAAATCTACGTGTCAAATTAATTATGCATTCATTGCTTGCTGCCTGTGAATCCGATTGCTTTTACTCCAAGTAAGTCACCAAAAACCAAATTTATTTATAAATTATCAAAAAGTTATCAACTTTGGCAAACACAATTCAACCTCCCTTCTCGTATTTGCACCTTCATAGTTCACCTAAACATTGGGCTACGTCTAGTCCTCACCTTTGTGTGGAATTTTTCACTAAAATACTTGAGATAACTTCTCAAATTCTGCACTTAAACAAGTCTGTCAACCTGATACTTTTTTCCATTTTTTCTTGCCTTAGTAGACTTACAATTCTTCTTCTTAGTCACACTAAACTTAACAACAATCATAACTAAAACTGAGTCTCTTTTACGAACCAAAATATGACTTCATAAAGTTTACTAAATAGAATATTTAGTTTGCATCAAGTTTTCATGACTTGACAAAGATGAAATGGATCTTCACACTCTTCTATTCTTTAGATTTGAAGATCTAGGATGAACTTTGAGTGTGGTTGAACTTTTAATCAAGTCTTACTCTTTTTATAATAAGAGTGTTTGAATAATTGATGTAAGTTCTTGTTCTTCAAGTTCTGAGACGCCCTCTATATATAGATAAGATGTGAAGCTTCAGTATTGTTACCACACCTTCATGTGACTGTTGAGTTCGAGTCCCAACACATGGTAACCTTTGATAACTTTTATCTTGAAAAGCTATGAATATTTAGAAATTTAAGTGGTTTTCAAAATGTTTGTTGAGTATGTTCATAACTTGAGATGCAAAAGGGAGAAAATGTGTGGTTAATGAAACTTTTCCATGTTGATATTGTTAAAGTGTAGTTAATAGTGCAAGTACAATGACTTTATCTACTTTTCTATCACAAAAGTGCTTTTGTACATTTTCTTCCAACTTTTGAACAATCAATCTTTCTATAGGCTTTAGTTCTTATTAATTTTTCCTGATAGCTTATAAGCTTCAGATCTTATTTATTTTTCATGATAGCTTGTTCATTATATCCAAAAGTGTTTATAGCTTATCATGATGAATATTTCTTTTTCTTAAATGAATGAGAGATTTGAAGAATCTTCATTCTTCAATTGATCATTTATTGCATTGCATTAGTTTTTCTGAGTTGATTTAGTTTATGTTTCTTGAAAAAATACGTAAATTGATTATGTTCTTGATTCCTCTTACACATGTATGATCATTCTGATATTTTAACACATAATTTTCTAAGGTTAGAAAGTTAGTTTTCCTCTTATACATGTATGATCATTATGATCTTTTATTATTTCATGTCTCAACAAAGTCACTAAAGAGCACATATTAGATAACAATATGTATCAGAATCTCTGAATCATTTTTAATTTTTAATGTTTGCCAACTTTATGATGACAGACTTAATGATTTAGGATTGTAGATTTTGATGATTTATGGAATATTTAAAACATAATTATTGGTGCTTCCCCTAATTGGAGAACTCCCCATTAGTTTAATTTCGAACCAATTAATCATCTATTCATTTATCATGCTTGAAGTGGATAGATTATTTTTGTGTGGCTCATACATCAAAATATTTCAAAATTCAAAAAACATAAAGTAAATCCAAATCATATCTCTTCCGTTTCTCAAAATCAAATGAGGAAGTAGTTTCTAAAAACCAAACGAGGAAGAGGAATTAGTTAGAGGTGGATTAAGTAGGATGAACAATGCCAAGGGCTTCAACTTCAGGTGTAGGGACGCTATGTTTGGGAGCAGCCACCTCAATAGCCCATTCGGCCAGTTGAGTGATAAGCTTGAGGGTTTCTGTAGTAGTGTGAAGAGTAGCTTGAGTAACCTCCTCAACCTTAAATATTTTAGAAGAAGATTCATCATCTTCCTCATGAGTGGGGTTGTACTCAGTGGGTTCACCATCGTCAATGCTTTGATTGATTTCTTTTCCTTTGGCAAAGTTTTGTCTTTCATTTGAGACAAGTGTGTCAAGGAAATGAGACAAATAGAAGAATGGCAGAAGCTTGGTTGTGGTAGGAGGAATGGTGGACCGAAATAAATTGAGGGTAGGTTACTCATAATTTCATAGATAGAACTGGAAGATTTTGACAATTGTGGAGTCATGAATTGTGCGGTTGCAAATTCTTTGATAACAACATCAAGAAGAGATGCATATTTGATTGGATTAGGGTCAACTAATAGAACATATTGAGCATGAGAATGTTCAACAACTATTTTTGTTGCTTAGGAGAAATCTTCACTGTGCTCAATTCTATCTCCAAAGTTGTGCAGCTCCTTGAGCACATTTGCAACGAATATTTAAGCATCAACATTATCCTTATAAGGATCAAAAGGAATGTTTGGAATTTCAACATTAATTGAAGAAATATTTTGAGTTTGAGATTGATAAGGGTTAAGATTTTGATCATTCTTATGTTCAAGTGATTGTGGCTAAACATTCTGAGGTGCTGGTCTAGTTGGCTAAACATTAAGAAACTCAGTTTGAGAAATGTGAGTGGTTTTAGCAGAGTGTTGGATCTCTAGGGTTGCTTGAATTTCACTTAATTTTTTCTTCTTGACATAAGTGCACAATTTTTTGGGATGTGATTCTGGTGGAGGAGAGGATTTTTCGACTTTTCTGGTTGAAAAAGATGGGACAATGTATATAAGGGTTGGAATATCAGAAGGATTGATCTTCATCTGCTGTAGAGTCTTCCCAGTGAACCTTGTGAAATTGTATTCATTGTCTTCTCCTTCAAGGGATACTTTTAAATCCTTGAAAATTTTTATCATGACGATGCCAAATCATAGTGAAGATGATTTTTAGGGATTGAGAAGTGAGTTAATAATGTGTTGGACAATCATGAATGGAAGGTTGAGTTTGATTTTATGTTTGAGATGACACATGATACACAGATCAATGTTAGTTATAGTAACAAATGTGCCAAACCTTGGAAGTAAGGTATGCCAGCAGATGTTGTGAAAACATTTTTGAAGAGGTTGAAGTTGATAAGCTACCAATTGGGTGTCAGAGTTGATTATTTCACCATAATATCTTGTCTTAAAGGGAAATAACAAAGAACTAGAAAGGTTTGAAGTATTTATTGCCTTCATCTGGAGTTTTTAAGGTTTTTGAGAGAGTCTCAGTGGAGAGTTTGATGGTGATCCCTTTGACATTGGAGATTAGAATGTTATGACCTTCTTGTTCCTTGATTTTCAAAATTTGTATGTCCAAAAAGATTCCAATCATCTTTTTTTGAGATTCATGAAATCATAGAATCTCCCAATGGCAATTGGACTTGCTTTCCGATTTTTTTTCAAAGTCTACTTCTTCTATGGAAGAGCAGAATATAGATGTGGCTTTAGAAGCAAAGGTGTTTTTCATAATTTCTTTTCCCTTAGATGCAGATTTAGAAATTGGTTTGTTAGGTTCAAAAAGTTGAGTTTTTTTTAGATGCAGGTTCAACGAATAAGCCTTTGGGTGTATTGATGTCTCAAAAGGTTTAGATGGAGTAAGGATTGGTTAGGAAATAGTAGAAGCAACAACATTGGAGTTTGGTTTGTAGAAAATAAAATAGGTTTTCCTAAGAATCACCGTCATCTTCTAGATTCACTACAAGAAAGATAATGACTTTCATCCAGTTAGTTCTTCTTGCATGGCCACAATCAATCCATCATCCAATAAAGCTTCGTCTATTGTTGCAACCTCGATTTTTGACAGAAATCCAAATAGAGATGTTTCTTTATGAGCAGACCTGATTATCATAGGATCATATAAGTTTCCAATGATCAAAGAGTCTAGATGTAAAGATTTGTATTTCCATCCAAGTTTAGGTTCCTGATGACATTGACTTGAAGATGGTTCCTCATTCCTTTTTCTTGTATTGTCAGATGCATATTTTGATTTTTTAGAGGGTAACTTTGTTTCTTCCATTGATACAAGTAACACCCCGATTTTTAACAGCGCGAATGTATTTTTCTTATAAAATAAAAGAAATAAAATAAAACCACTTATTAAAATGATATGTCGTGTCATAAGTAGTGCCTCCAGATCATTAATGCAAAAACTACAACAGCAAGCTCTAAATCATGAGTAGGATAGTATCTTTCATGAGTTTTCAATGTTCTTGAGGTGTAGGCTATAGCCTTCTTGTGTTCAATTAGAACACATCCCAAATACTGGTGGTAAGACCAATACTGGTGAGGTTGTTGAAGGTGCAAACACGAGAAAGGGGGGTTGAATTGTGTTTGTAATACTTGAATTCTTTTTCTGTTTTTGATGATTATTTAAAATCTGATATATAAGCAAGCAGAATTAGCAGCGGATAACGTAAAATAATCAACACAAAGATTTATCTTGGTTCTCCATTAACTAGGCTACATCCAGTCCCTTCACCTTGAAGGATTTTTCCACTAATTCAAAACCTTTGAATTACAACAGCACTACTATCCCTCCAAGTCAGTCTTCCCAAACAATCTAACATTCCTAGACTTTTGAGGAACACAACACCTTGACTTCACATGTCAAGTCTTCTCCTACCAATCTGACAACCCCATATTGCAGAAGGGATTTCAACACCTTGAATCTAATTGCTAAGTCACCTGCTACTTCTTCTGACGCTTCAGATTGTAGACTCTACTTCAACAAAATAGATCTGACACAAGGGAACGAAAAACAAGAGTACTTGCTTCTGGAAAGATGATACTCACAATGAACCTCACTGAAACCTCGAGTGTTTGCCTCTGGAAGTTTATGACTCTTTTACTGATTTTCGTTGCTGAGTCTTCTGCCTTGAGCCTCCTTTTATAGATGAGAATTAGGGTTTCTTCCATGATCAAATTCGAGCTGTATCTGTCCAGATTCTCTTGCAAAAATAACTTGGCCAATCCTGTTTCACTTAAATAAAAATCGTACATTTTTAGCTTCAGATTGCATTTGAAAATTCTGTTGACCAATCTTGTTTCTTTTAATTTCAAACCATATCTTTTTAAGCTTCAGATTTCATTCGAATTTCTTCAAGTCTTCAGTAATTTTTGAATCAAATCCCCTTAATACTTTGATCAAATTTCTATCAAAATTTAACCAAGTCTTCAAATTTCACTTATTTTCATCATGATTAAATCTGGACCATATGATCTTCTGATTTCGACCAACTTTGGACTTTATGATCTGATCTGCACCAATTCTGTGATTCTGTGATCTCAGCCAACACTGGACCATATGATCTGATCTTTTGATCTCGGCCAATCATTGACCATATGATCTGATCTTTTGATCTCGGCCAACACTGGGCCATATGATCTGATCTTCTGATCTCGGCCAACACTGGGCCATGATGCTTAAATCTGGACCATTGATCTGAACATTTTCCCTCTGATCTAGACCAAGTCTGGATTGAGTTTGGATTGAATCTAAATTAAATCTGGACTTATGATATTTTAATCTGAACATTTATCTTCTGATCTAGATCAAGTTTGGATTAATTCTGACTTATGATTCCTTCTGGTCTGGACCAAGTCTCCCTCTGGCAGACTTCCTACCAGGTCTCCTTCTGGACTCTACTTCGTTTTGATCTGGGCCAAGAAAGATATCCTCTGATGGTTATTTGACATTTGATATTTTGCTTTGGTGACATCCTCTGATATCCTCTGGTGCCTTCAGGATGCATCCTCTGGTACCCTCTGGATGCATTATCTGGCCTAACCTTCTGGTGACATTTCTATCCTCTGGTTGCTTCCTCTAGATGTATCCTCTGGTGGTGTCATCCTTTGATTTTGCACAGCTTCTGATTTGTTCTTCTAAGTCAACATACTATTTACATAAAATACTTTTGTTAACATCAAAACTAAGTATAGAACCAACTTGGTTCCAACATTCTCCCCCTTTTTGATGATGACAAAACCTTGTATTTTTTATGACTTATTTTGTTAGGCTCCCCATCAAATCAAGCTTCTCCCCCTAAGTCTAATGCCCCAGACTTTTCCTCTCCTTTTCAACTCCTTCTTTTGTTTCACTATTTCTTTTCTCTCTTCTTTTCTCCTCTCCTTTTCAACTCCTTCTTTTGTTTCACTCTTTCTTTCTCTCCCCCTTTTTGTCATCAGCTAAAAAGATATATATATATATATATTTATCTTCTAGAGTACAAAAAAACATAAAAGACAAAAAATTTAACAAATTACTCCTCTAAAAAGACTGCTTGATCTAGTCAGATATGGAGATGATGTTGAGATGCTTCTTGATGAGCTCAAATCGATCTTCAGGCAATGGTTTGGTGAAGATATCAGTCCATTGATGATATGTGTCTACAAACTGGATGTTTAGTGTTCTTTTTTGAACAGAGTCTCTAATAAAGTGATGTTTGATTTCTATGTGTTTGGCTCTAGAATGAAGGATAGGGGTTTTGGTTAGGTTGATGGCTGAAGTATTGTCACAATATAAAGGGTTGTTGGTTTCAAAGATGTGGTAGTCTTCCAATTGATGTTTCATCCAGATTAACTGTGAACTGCATCCTGCTGCTGATATGTACTCAGCTTCTGCTGTTGACATGGCAATGGTGCTTTGTCTCTTGCTTGACCAATAAATCAGATTATCACCTAGAAACGTACAGTTGCCACTTGTGCTTTTTCTCTATAATTTGTCTCCAGCATAATCAGAATCACTGTATCCACTCAATTTGTATGTGGGAGTTTTCTTGTAGAGCAAGGTAAGATGTGTGGTTCCTTTATGGTATCTAAGGATTCTTTTGACAACAGTTAAGTGGGATTCCCTAGGGTCAGCTTGAAAATGAGCACAGACACAAACACTAAACAAAATGTTAGGTCTAGAAGCAGTTAGGTAAAGAAGGGATCCAATCATACCTCTGTATGTTTTCTGGTCTACCTTTTGGCCGGATTCATCTTTTTCAAGTGAGCAGGTGAGGTGCATGGGGGTGGCCATAGGCTTACAATCACTCATCTTGAACTTTTTGAGAAGTTCTTTAGTGTACTTAGATTGGTGAATGAGTATACCTGTTTTGCATTGCTGAATCTGAATTCCTAGGAAGAACTTAAGTTCTCCCATCATGCTCGTCTGAAACTCTTGTTGCACCAAATTAGAAAACTCTTGGCAGAGAGTGCCATTAATGGATCCAAAGATAATATCATCAACATAAACTTGAATGATGAGAATATCATATTTAATGGATTTTCTTAACAAGGTGTTATCTATTTGGCCTCTATCAAACTGAAGAAATTGCTAAGTCTGTCATACCATGCCCTAGGTGCTTGTTTTAAACCATATAAAGATTTTTTAAGTTTAAAAACATGGTTTGGAAAATCAGAATTATCAAAACCTGGGGGTTGTCTGACATAGACTTCCTCACTTATATAACTATTTAAGAAGGCATTTTGGACATCCATTTGATACAAAGTAATATCATGATTTGCAGCAAAAGAGAGTAAGATACGAATTGCTTCTAACCTAGCCACTGGAGCAAAAGTCTCAGTGTAATCAATGCCTTCTTGCTGACTGTATCGTTGTGCCACAAGCCTAGCTTTATTCCTGACTACTTCACCTTTTTCATTGAGTTTGTTCCTAAACACCCACTTGGTTCCAATGATATTTTTGTTTGGTCTGGATACCAGATCCCAAACATCATTCCTTTCAAACTCATTCAGCTCTTCTTGCATTGCAAGAATCCATCCTTTTTCTGTCAGTGCTTCATCAACAGTAGTTGGTTCAATGGTAGCAAGTAAACCAAACAGACTTGTTTCTTTAAATGATGATCTGGTTTTCAATGGTTCAGTTGCACTTCCAATAATCGGTTTTTCTAGATGTGAAGACTTGTACTTCCACCCATTCTTTCCTTCTGACTTGTCTTCAGGTTCAGCATTATCTTCGGATTTGCTTTCATCCTTTTCTTTCTCTGGTTCTGTTGTTTGATTTGCTTCTGCTTCCTGTGCTTCTAGTAAACCTGCAATTTCATCATCTTGCTTTGACTTTTCAGAGTCAAGTTGTTTGTCATCAAACTTAATGTGTATGGATTCCTCCACAGTGTTAGTTTCATTATTAAACACTCTATAAGCTTTTGATCTCTCAGAGTAACTAATGAAGGTACACTTTTGAGATCTGAATCAAATTTTGCAAGATTATCCTTACTGTTTAACATATAACAAATGCAGCCAAACTGTTTGAAATAGGAAACATTAAGTTTCTTACCTTTCCACAGTTCATATGGAGTTTTGTTTAGAATAGACCTGATGTAAACTCTTTTATGGATGTAGCATGCAGTGTTGACAGCTTCTGCCCATAGGTAGGTAGCAACATTCATGTCATTCAGCATGGTTCTGGCCATCTCCTGTAGTGAGTTGTTCTTCCTTTCAACAACTCCATTCTGTTGAGGTGTTCTGGGGGATGAGAACTTGTGAGAGATGCCATTCTCATCACAAAATTCTTCAAAGTACCTGTTCTCAAACTCACCTCCATGATCACTTCTAATAGTTATGATCTTAAAACCTTTTTCATTCATAACTTGCTTGCAAAAAGAAATAAATACCTTATGCGATTCTTCTTTGTTTCTCAGAAACTTTACCCAAGTCCACCTTGAGAAATCATCAACTATGACAAACCCATACTTCTTACCACTAAGGGATGCAGTTTGAATAGGACCAAACAGATCTAAAAGAAGCAGTTCAAGAGGTTGTGAAGTAGAAATACAGTTTTTAGGTTTAAAAGAGCTTTTGGTCTGTTTACCTTTTTGACATGCTTCACACAGAATCTCAGATTTGGTACTTAGTTTGGGAAGACCTCTCACTAGCTGAAGTTTACTTAACTCAGAAACCAGCCTAGGGTTTGCATGGCTTAACCGTTTGTGCCAAATCAAATTTTCCTCCCTAACAGTAAATGACACTTAACTTTCTTCTTAACTAGGCTAAACAGATCTATCTTATAGACATTATTCTGCCTAACACCAGTGAACAAAACACATCCATCTTTTTGACTAATAGCCTTGTAGGTTTTCTGATTAAACACAACATCATACTTGTAGTCACTTAGCTGACTAATGCATAACAGATTGTGATTCCGACCTTTAACTAATAAAACATTTTCAATAGATAAGGAAAAAGAACTGTTACCAACTGTGCCTGTACCAATGATCTGCCCTTTTTGGTTTCCTCCAAAGGCAACCTTGCCTCCCTTCTTCAGAGTCAGCTTCTGTAACATTGATCTGTCTCCAGTCATATGCCTGGAGCATCCACTTTCCAGATACCATACTTTGTGTTGCAGATCAGACCTTTCTTCTTTTGATACTTCACCGTTAGAGTCAGAATCAGACTCAGTGCTGTAATTGGATTCTGTACGAGCCATCAGAGCCAGTTTTGTTTAAAGCTTGTTCAGACTGGTTGAACTGTTCCCTTGATTCTGATTCGGCTGATACACCATGTTCCTTTGGTGATTCTGGAACTTCTGGTAATTCTGGTAATTCTGCTTCTTCTGGTAATACTAAAGCTGATGTGTGTGATTCTGCTGTTTGTGGCTGAACCTCTGATTCTGATGCTGGTTCTGGTTCGGGTTCTGATTCTGGTGTGAATTGTACTGACCAGACCTTCTTTCATCAGACTCATTTTGCTTTTGTCTGGTGGAAACTGGCACATACACATTTTATCTGTTTGTGCATTGCCAGCATCCATTGACCAGGCACCATGATTGGTGTTTCCTTCTGGTTGCTCAGAATATCTGCAACATAAACAATTTTGTTCTTTGGTACCCAAAACTGGTTGGGTCCAGCTTTGTTAGATTTAACAGGTCTTTTGTCTTTCCTAGATTTTGTCATAGGACAAGACAATTTAGAATGACCCTTTTTAGTACAAATAATACACAAAATATTAGAATGAGCATATTTAACTTCAGCAACAGATTTAGTAAAATCTATTCCTCTCTTACCATTGTTACTAATTCCATGAATCATGGAAGCATACTTACTTCTTTCCATACCATTTAAAATAATGTTTTGAAAAGCTTGTTCATGCATATCGGATTCACAAACAGTATTGGAAGTAGAGAAAATATTACTTTTGAGAGTTAGATTTTCAGAATTGAGTCTGGCAACTTCAGTTTTAAAATTAGTGTTTTAAGTTGCAAATTCAGCATTATGATTCTTTAAAATTTTCCTTTCTTCCGTAAGAGTTTTCAGTTTTAAAGACATCTTGTTGTTGGCATTTAGAAAGTCTTTAAGAGCAGTAATTAATTCAGATCTAGTAAGATCAAAGAATACCTCTTTGTCTTCATCTTTTGAATCAGTTCCAGAGTTTGTGTTGGATCTAGAACTTGAGTTGATATGTGGCATCAAAGCCAATACTGCTTCCTCTGATGTGCTTCCAGACTTGTCAGAATGAATGTTTTGTCCATTCTTCTTACCTTCTGCTTTTCTTCCAGAGCTAGTACCTTTATGTAGTTTAGAGCCAATACTGTTTTGTCCATGCTCTCCATGTTCTTCCTCATTCCTCGAATAAATCAATAAGTCATTGTCCCGTCTGGTTTGTCCGCGAAAAATGAGTCGCCACCAATTTTATTTATATTTTAAAAAAATAGAAAATTAGATAAAACCAAAAATAAAATATTTTGAACCAAAAAAATGAATTTGAGAGTCCATTACGAGTAGAGAAAGTAATATTACTCTACATCGTCCGTTAAAACGGTTACCCTATAATTAATTGTACACAAATTATTTATTTAATTATTTATTTTGCACTAGAGAGCCAATTTTGTTTCTGGCTTGTTCAGACTGGTTGAAGTGTTCCCTTGATTCTGCTTCGGCTGATACACCATGTTCCTCTGGTCATTCTGGAAATTATGGTGATTCTGGTAATTCTGCTTCTTCTGGTAATACTGAAGTTGATGTGTGTGACTCTGCTGTTTGTGGCTGAACCTCTGATTTTGATACTGGTTTTGGTTCCGGTTCTCGTTCTGAGTTTGATGTGAATTGTAATGACCAGACCATCTTTCATCAGACTCATTTTGCTTCTGTCTGGTGGAAACAGGAACATAAACTTTTTTCTGTTTGTGCATTGCCAGCATCCATTAACCAGGAACCGTGATTGGTGTTTCCTTCTGGTTGCTCGGAATATCTGCAACATAAACAATTTTGTTCTTTGGTACCCAAAACTCGTTGGGTCCAGCTTTGTTAGACTTAACAGGTCTCTTGTCTTTCCTAGATTTTGTTATAGGACAAGACAATTTGTAATGACCCCTTTTTAGCACTAATAATAGACAAAACATTAGAATGAGCAGATTTAACTTCAGCAATAGATTCAGTAAAACCTATTCCTCTCTTACCATTGTTACTGATTCCATAAATCATGAAAGCATACTTACTTCTTTCCATACCATTTGCAATAATGTTTTGAAAAGCTTGTTCATGCATATCGGATTCACAAACAGTATTGGAAGTAGAGAAAATATTACTTTTGAGAGTTAGATTTTCAGAATTGAGTCTGGCAACTTCAGTTTTAAAATTAGTGTTTTAAGTTGCAAATTCAGCATTATGATTCTTTAAAATTTTCCTTTCTTCCGTAAGAGTTTTCAGTTTTAAAGACATCTTGTTGTTGGCATTTAGAAAGTCTTTAAGAGCAGTAATTAATTCAGATCTAGTAAGATCAAAGAATACCTCTTTGTCTTCATCTTTTGAATCAGTTCCAGAGTTTGTGTTGGATCTAGAACTTGAGTTGATATGTGGCATCAAAGCCAATACTGCTTCCTCTGATGTGCTTCCAGACTTGTCAGAATGAATGTTTTGTCCATTCTTCTTACCTTCTGCTTTTCTTCCAGAGCTAGTACCTTTATGTAGTTTAGAGCCAATACTGTTTTGTCCATGCTCTCCATGTTCTTCCTCATTCCTCGAATAAATCAATAAGTCATTGTCCCGTCTGGTTTGTCCGCGAAAAATGAGTCGCCACCAATTTTATTTATATTTTAAAAAAATAGAAAATTAGATAAAACCAAAAATAAAATATTTTGAACCAAAAAAATGAATTTGAGAGTCCATTACGAGTAGAGAAAGTAATATTACTCTACATCGTCCGTTAAAACGGTTACCCTATAATTAATTGTACACAAATTATTTATTTAATTATTTATTTTGCACTAGAGAGCCAATTTTGTTTCTGGCTTGTTCAGACTGGTTGAAGTGTTCCCTTGATTCTGCTTCGGCTGATACACCATGTTCCTCTGGTCATTCTGGAAATTATGGTGATTCTGGTAATTCTGCTTCTTCTGGTAATACTGAAGTTGATGTGTGTGACTCTGCTGTTTGTGGCTGAACCTCTGATTTTGATACTGGTTTTGGTTCCGGTTCTCGTTCTGAGTTTGATGTGAATTGTAATGACCAGACCATCTTTCATCAGACTCATTTTGCTTCTGTCTGGTGGAAACAGGAACATAAACTTTTTTCTGTTTGTGCATTGCCAGCATCCATTAACCAGGAACCGTGATTGGTGTTTCCTTCTGGTTGCTCGGAATATCTGCAACATAAACAATTTTGTTCTTTGGTACCCAAAACTCGTTGGGTCCAGCTTTGTTAGACTTAACAGGTCTCTTGTCTTTCCTAGATTTTGTTATAGGACAAGACAATTTGTAATGACCCCTTTTTAGCACTAATAATAGACAAAACATTAGAATGAGCAGATTTAACTTCAGCAATAGATTCAGTAAAACCTATTCCTCTCTTACCATTGTTACTGATTCCATAAATCATGAAAGCATACTTACTTCTTTCCATACCATTTGCAATAATGTTTTGAAAAGCTTGTTCATGCATATCAGATTCATAAACAGTATTGGAAGTAGAGCGAATATTACTTTTGTGAGTTAGATTTTCAGAATTGAGTCTGGCAACTTCAGTTTTAAAATTAGTGTTTTCAGTTGCAAACTCAGCATTCTGATTCTTTAAAATTTGAACTTCTTTGGTTAGAATTTTCTTTTCTTCCCTAAGAGTTTTCAGTTTTAAAGACATCTTGTTGTTGGCATTTAGAAAGTCTTTAAGAGCAGTAATTAATTCAGATCTAGTAAGATCAGAGAATACCTCTTTGTCTTCATCTTCTGAATCAGTTCCAGAGTTTGTGCTGGATCCAGAACTTAGTTGATATGTTCCATCAGAGCTAATACTGCTTCCTCTGATGTGCATCCAGACTTGTCGAAATGATTGTTTTGTCCATTCTTCTTACCTACTGATTTTCTTCCAGAGCTAGTACCTTTATGGAGTTCAGAGACAATACTGTTTTGTCCATGCTCTCCATGTTCTTCCTCATTCCTTGAATAAATCAATATATCATTGTCGCGTCCGGTTTGTCCGCGAAAAATGAGTTGCCACCAATTTGATTTATTTATTTATTTTAAAATACGGAAAATTAGATAAAACCAAAAATAAAATTTTTTGAACCAAAAAAATGAATTTGAGAGTCCAATACGAGTAGAGAAAGCAATATTACTCTACATTGTTCGTTTAAACGAATACCCTATAGTTAATTGTATACAAATTATTTATTTAATTATTTATTTTGCCCTACAGAGCCAGTTTTGTTTCTGGCTTGTTCAGACTGGTTGAAGTGTTTCCTTGATTCTGCTTCGGCTGATACACCATGTTCCTCTGGTGATTCTGGAACTTATGGTGATTCTGGTAATTTTGCTTCTTCTGGTAATATTGAAGTTGATGTGTGTGACTCTGCTATTTGTTGCTGAACCTCTGATTATGATACTGGTTTTGGTTCGGGTTCTGGTTCTATGTCTGGTGTGAATTGTAATGACTAGACCTTGTTTCATCAGACTCATTTTGCTTCTGTCTGGTGGAAACTGGAACATACACCTTTTTCTGTTTGAGCATTGCCAGCATCCATTGACCAGGAACCATGATTGGTGTTTCCTTCTGGTTGCTTAGAATATCTGCAACATAAACAATTTTGTTCTTTGGTACCCAAAACTGGTTGGGTCCAGCTTTGTTAGACTTAACAGGTCTATTGTCTTTCCTACATTTTGTCATAGGACAAGACAATTTGGAATGACCCCTTTTTAGCACAAATAATACACAAAACATTAGAATGAGCATATTTAACTTCAGCAACAGATTCAGTAAAACCTATTCCTCTCTTACCATTGTTACTGATTCCATAAATCATGGAAGCATACTTACTTCTTTTCATAACATTTGCAATAATGTTTTGAAAAGCTTGTTCATGCATATCAGATTCATAAACAGTATTGGAAGTAGAGCAAATATTACTTTTGAGAGTTAGATTTTCAGAATTGAGTCTGGCAACTTCAGTTTTAAAATTAGTGTTTTCAGTTGCAAACTCAGCATTCTGATTCTTTAAAATTTGAACTTCTTTGGTTATAATTTTTGTTTCTTCCCTAAGAGTTTTCAGTTTTAAAGACATCTTGTTGTTGGCATTTAGAAAGTCTTTAAGAGCAGTAATTAATTTAGATCTAGTAATATCAGATAATACCTCTTTGTCTTCATATTCTCAATCAATTCCAGAGTCTGTGCTGGATCCAGAACTTGTGTTGATATGTGCCATCAGAGCCAATACTGCTTCCTCTGATGTGCTTCCAGACTTTTCGGAATGAATGTTTTTGTCCATTCTTCTTACCTACTGCTTTTCTTCCAGAGCTAGTAGTATTACTCTACATCGTCCGTTAAAACGGTTATCCTATAATTAATTGTATACAAATTATTTATTTAATTATTTATTTTGCCCCCCTAAAAGAATAATAAAAGGGAAAAAAATTATTTACATTAATAAAAGATAGAAAAATATTTTTTTTATAAATTTGGTTAGATAAGGAGAAAACCTTGCTCCTACGTATCCCCAGGTGCAATTGGGAAATCAAAACCACGTAGTTACTTGGGTAGAAAATATTTATGTGTTATCCGATTTTATTATTACTCTATTTGACTATTGTTTTATTGTAGTTATTATTATATACGTATCCAGAAATTAAAATGTAATAATGATAATAGTAATAATAATAATAATAACAATAATAATAACAATATAATAATAATAATAATAACAAAAAAAATGTGATGTCTGTTCGCAAATTGTATATTTTTATTTTTTTTTGTGTTTTTTTTACTAAAGAACAATTGATTTTTTTATTAGAAAACAACAGTAATGCGGTGGTTTATGCACGAAAAAGATTTGCTTGTGCGTTGTCGGATCTGTTGCGGCACAAAGGCCACTAAGTGATGTGGCGCGGCCAGCGAGGATGAGTTTCATCTGGAGGCGACGACTATTAATTCTAAAAAAAGAAAAAAAGAAACTATTTATTCGTTGTAATGATTTTTTTTTATTTGATAAACCATTATGTGAATTTTGTGTTATGTTACAATGGGTTGAAGTTTGTTTTACTTGGTCATTGGTTTATAAGCATAAATTATTTATAGTGTTTTAAGTATGTATTAAAAAAAAAAAATTTAAAACAAACCACTTAGCGTATGAGTTTATTTTTGGCAAAAATGACAACAACAAAAAAACAAAACAAAATTATATTTTTAAAGAATACAATACAAATAAACTAAAAAAAAAATTAAAGAATGCAATTCAAATAACAAAAAATAAATATTAGATAAGGATGAGAAAATCAATACCTTACTGCTGAATATGGTTTGCTGGAGTAGTTTTACCATGTTCAGATTCTCTGCTTCTCTTTTTTCTATTATTCCCTCTTTCCTTTTTTTTTTCTCCTTCTATTCTACTCAGGATGTCGACTATTTATAGACTTTCTGGGTGTAGGTTACAAAAGACAAGGAAATAATTGTGGATTGATTACCAATTACTCTTCATCAATTTGTTTACGGTTTCTTTTCATTCAAATGGTCTCCATTATGCTGATTTTTATTACTATTCATCAATTTCTTTTCAGTTTTTTTTTTTCATTCAAATGATCACCATTATGCTGATTTTTATTACCATCAATCCATTTCTTTTCAGTTTCTTTTTTTTATTTAATTATGTACCTTTTTTTTGTTTTAGAAAAGAGTGAACGCCTGAACAAAAATCAGAGGCAAATAAGAACCAGAAACACTCATGATTGTCTAAAGTTTATAGCCTAATTATTTATTTTTATTTTTATTTATTATATTTTTCTCATTTTTATATATATATATATATATTTTATATATAAAATGTCTAAAGAAAGCGAACAAAATTAGGTGTCAACAGATGCCCCTCTTTACTTAGAATTTACTTGAGAATCAAAGTAAAGATAAGTAAAGACGACAACTCTAATTTTTTCCGGAAAGAATTTTTGTAGAAGGGTGCAAGTGCTTTTCCTGGCTTCAACATGCGGGTTGTTTTCTCGGCTTTGGGTGCGAGTCTTTTTCCCGGCTTCAACATGCGGGTTGTTTTCTCGGCTTTGGGTGCATGTCGTTTTCCCAACTTTAACATGCGGGTCATTTTCTCGGCTTTGGGTGCGATTCGTTTTCTCGGCTTTAACATGCGGGTCGTTTTCTTGGATTTGGGTGCGAGTCGTTTTCCCGGCTTCAACATGCGGGTCATTTTATCGGCTTTGGGTGCGAGTCGTTTTCCCGGATTCAACATGCGGGTCATTTTCTCGGCTTTGGGTGCGAGTTGTTTTCCCGGCTTTAACATGCGGATCCTTTTCTCGGCTTTAAATTTATGAAATGTCATGAATGAATGACTTAATGAATATGTTTGCTTTTATTGTTATTTTTTTATTGGACACGGTCATTCAAACCATGGATGAGAATGGCACTTATACATTTTTCTTGAACTTGATATCTTTGATCTCTCTTTTGTCTTCTCTTTTTTTTCTTTTTCTTTTTTGTGAAGAAGAATTTTTGTTGTGATCTTAAGCTAGATCTCATGTTGTCGCTTGTCTTGTACCCTAAAAAAACTCTACTATGACTTTATCGCAATTCATTATATCGTGGTATGGTATATATTTAATTTCCAATACATGATAACCATAAGATGCATTTGGGATAGAGGGTTAAATTACAAAGATGATAAAATTATATATCAATATATTGAGGATCAATATTCGTCGTAGAAAAGAATATACACAAGAAAAAACAAAAGAATGGATGGAAGACCCGACTTGGTTACTAGTAATTCAAAGGTAGACTGTACTAACTTCTCGTGCCATAGTTCGATCCATATTGTTGATCTTGTCCTTTTGAGTATATATTCTTTGTTGTTGTTGTTTTTCTTCTTCTCCTAGATTGCCCTTTCAGGTCTTCAAACCATCAAGTATCTATTATATTTTTGTACCCTAATTTTGGCTAGGTTGCCCATTTCAGTTTTCAACCTAGCAGGTATTTATTACTATTTTTTTTGTACCCTAATTTTTGCCTAGGTTGCCCTTTCAGGTTTTCACCCTAGCGGGTATTTTATTATTATTTTTTTTGTACCCTAATTTTTGCCTAGGTTGCCCTTTCAGGTTTTCAACCTACCGGGTATTTTATTATTATTTTTTTGTACCCTAATTTTTGCCTAAGTTGCCCTTTCAGGTTTTCAACCTAGCGGGTATTTTATCGTTATTTGTACCCTAACCTTTGCCTAGGTTGCCCTTTCAGGTTTTCAACCTAGCAGATATTTTATTCAAGTTTGTACCCTAATTTTTGCCTAGGTTACCCTTTCTGGTTTTCAACCTAGCGTGTATTTTATTGTTATTTGTACCCTAATTTTTGCCTAAGTTGCCCTTTCAGGTTTTCAACCTAGCGGGTATTTTATTCAAGTATAATACTTTTTTACAGCGTCTGAGTTTAGAGGGTGACTAAATATTTTTCGTCCATATTTGTGAGGATCAAAGCTCCACCTGAGAAAGCTTTCTTTATGACATCTGGGCCCTCATAGTTAGGGGTCCATTTCCCACGGTAATCCTTTTGAATGGGTAAGGTCTTTTTTAGCACCAAGTCTCCTTCCCTGAATTCTCGAGGACGCACTTTTTGCTCGTACGCTCTTTTTAGTCTTTTCTGGTATAATTGACCATGACATAAGGCCGCCAACCTTTTTTCTTCAATTAAATTCAATTGATCGAATGGGTTTGCACCCATTCTGACTCCTCTAGTTTGGCTTCCATTAATACTTTTAGCGAAGGGATTTCTACTTCAATGGGTAGCACAACCTCCATCCCATATACTAGGGAAAAAGGGGTTGCCCCAGTTGAAGTGCGTATCGAAGTACGATACCCGTGTAGTGCAAACGGCAACATCTCATGCCAATCTTTATATGTTACAACCATTTTCTGAATAATTTTTTTATTTGCTGCTTCAACTGCGCCATTCATTTTCGGTCTGTACAGGGATGAGTTGTGTTGTTGAATTTTAAAGGTGGCACACAATTCATCCATAATTTTGTTATTCCGATTTGTGGCATTGTCAGTAATGATCTTGCTTGATAGGCCATAACGGCATATTAACTCCCTTTTTATGAATTTGAGCACCACATTTTTGGTTACGTTGGCGTAGGAGGCGGCCTCTACCCATTTGGTAAAGTAATCGATTGCCTCTAAGATGAAGCGATGTCCATTTGACGCTTTCAGTTCGATCATTCCGATGACGTCTATGCCCTACATTGAGAACGGTCAGGGCGCTGTAAGGGTGTTCAGGGGCATTGGTGGGGCGTGGATATTGTCAGCATATATTTGACATTTATGGCATTTCTTTACATAATTAAAACAATCATTTTCTAGTGTGAGCCAGTAATACCCGGCCTGAAGAATCTTTCTAGACATGGCGTGTCCGTTCATATGGATCCCATAAGAGCCATCGTGGACATCTTGTAGAATTTCTTTTGCCTCATCGACATCGACACGTCTGAGGAGTACCTTATCATGATTCCTTTTATACAAAATATTTTCGTTCAACAAAAAACTCGCGGTTAACCGTCTTAGAGTTCTTTTCTCATTCTCCGATATTCCAGGAGGATATTCTCTATTTATAAGATAATGTTTGATGTCGTGATACCAAGTTTTCATGTCGATTTCTTCTTCCATTACATGGCAGTAGGCAGGATGATCTCGACTCTCCATTTTAATGGATGGGATTTCATCGTTTTGACTTATTCGGAACATAGAGGATAAAGTAGCCAAAGTATGAGCCAATGTTTTCACGAGGGATACGGTGAAAGGTTATTTTGTCAAATTGTAAAGACCATTCCTTTATGTATGTAAAGTAAGGTATTAGCTTCTTATCTCGAGTTTCCCATTCTTGGTTAAGCTGATTAATGACTAAGGCTGAATCTCCATATACTTCCAATACTCTTGCTTTTGATTCTAAAGCAGCCAAAATTCCCATGGCACAAGCCTCATATTCTGCAATATTATTGGTACAATCAAAACACAAGCGTGCTGTGATAGGTATGAACCTTTTTTTGGGAGATATTAAAACAACCCCAATCCCATGCCCCATTATGTTTGAGGCCCCATCGAACAACAGGGTCCATTTTCCATTATCGCACTCTTCAAACAAAACCATGATACCTTCGTCAAGGAATTCGCATTGCATTGACTGATAGTCATCAACAAGTTGATTAGCAAGATAATCTGCCAAGGCACTCCCTTTGATGGCTTTCTGAGTAACATAGGTAATCTGTGAGGGCAGGCTTTTCAAAAATGTACTTGATTGGATCCATCTTAGATATCAAGCAAGTCGTATGGCAAAGCATATATTGCCTTAACATTGTACGTTCTAACATTGTATATCTCGTTTCAACATCGGTAAATTTTTTACTCAAATAGTAAATGGCATGCTCCTTTTTTTTTCTTATTTCATCGTGTTGCCCTAACACACATCCCATGGACCCATCGAGGACTGTAAGATACATAATCAAGGGTCGGCCTAGAACTGGGGGGGACTAGAATTGGAGGCTTCTGCAAATACTGTTGGATTTTCTCAAATGCGTTTTGGCATTCTTCGTTCCACACAACTGTTTGATTTTTTCGTAAAATTTTAAAGATCGGTTCACAAGTGGCAGTTAGTTGTGATATAAATCTAGAAATGTAATTTAGTCTCCCAAGAAAACCACGAACTTCCCTTTTTGTGCTCGGGGGAGGCATTTCTAAAATGGCCCGAATCTTATCGGGGTCAACCTCTAATCCTTTCTGACTAACCACAAATCCCAATAATTTGCCTGACCTCACGTCGAAAGTACACTTGGCGGGATTAAGCTTTAGCTTAAACTTTCTGTGTCTTTTGACGAGTTTTTTTAGATCAACATGTTTTTCTTCTGTTTGTGACTTAGCAATCATGTCATCTACATATACTTGTACCTCTTTATGTATCATGTCATGGAACAGGGTTACCATAGCTCTTTGGTAGGTCGCCCCAACATTTTTCAAACCAAAAGGCATTACTTTGTAACAAAATGTTCCCTAAGGGGTGATGAAAGTTGTTTTTTCCATATCTTCGGCTGCCATCTTAATTTGATTATACCCAGAGAAACCATCCATAAAAGAGAAGAGTGAATGATGAGTTGTATTGTCAACCAGAATATCGATGTGAGGTAACGGGAAATCATCTTTAGGACTTGCTTTGTTAAGGTCCCTATAGTCGACACACATTCTTACTTTGCCATCCTTTTTCGGCACTGGTACAATATTGGCTATCCATTGGGGATAATTTGTCACAGCGAGGAATCCTACATCAAATTGTTTTTTTACTTCTTCCCTGATTTTTAATGACATATCAGGCTTCATTCGCTTTAATTTTTGTTTGACTGGAGCGAAATCAGGTTTTAAGGGCAATTTATGCTCTACTATGCTAGTATCCAATCCAGGCATATCCTGATATGACCGGGCAAAAACATATTTGTATTCATGTAGGAGTTGGATTAGTTCGTGATACACTTCTTTCTTTAAGATGGTGCCGAATTTAATTTCTTTTTCCTTTCTTCTGTCCCTAGATTAATCATTTCTATTGGTTCTTCATGGGGCATGATAACCTTGGCTTCCTGTTCTACCGCTCTTAACAATTCTAGAGGAAGTTCATAATCTTTTCCATTATCTTTTTCTGTCTGACTAACAAGATGGTCAAAATTATGTGGCGAGATCTTAGTACAGTCATTTGTGAATGAACTATTCCCAAATCTGCATGGTTCAAGGCTAAGATAAGAAAAATGAACATCTTTGGGGAATGAATTTAAAAATTTGAGAACGGCAAGAAAGAACAATCAGAAATCAAAATAAAGATGCATTTATTGAAATTCAAAGTACTTAGAAAACAAAATTGTGTCCATCTTAAATATAATGAAACATTTTAAAGGTCATAGTAAGAGTAACAATGCTTTAAGAATTACATGGGAATTGCATTAAATATTATAGGCAACTTGACTATTTTCCAATTCTTGATTTCTTCTCCTGCACCACACGGACGAATCCAATTAGCGTCATCAACGGAAATGTCATCTCCAGCTGCTGCAATATGGATCTTGATTCCCTTGTATGTTTTGATTTAGGGTACCTGAGGTTTGTGAAGTTGCAGCCGCATAAGGGCAATGCACGAAAGAAGGATTAGTTGGGTTTGACGCCACAAAATGGGTTTCTCCCTCTTTTTTCTTATTCACATCTATGGGAGGCTTCTTTGCATTATTTACTCCGAGAGAGGTAGAAGCAATCTTCCTGGTTTTCAATCCCATCTCTACTCTTTCACCTATGATGACGAGATCTGAAAAATTTGATGAGACACTCCCTATCATTTTGTCATAAAACGGAGGCTGAAGAGTGTTTATGAACATGGTAACCATTTGTTTTTCAGATAAGGGGGTTCAACCTAGGAACTAGCTCTCTCCATCGTTTGGCATATTCCTTGAATGTTTCATTGTCTCGTTTTGTCATGTTTTAGAGTTGCATTCTATCAGAAGCCATGTCAAGATTATACTTGTATTACCTCAAAAAGGCATCTACCAAATCTTTCCAAGAGCCGATATGAGCTCGCTCAAGGTGCATCTACCAACTTAGGGAAGCTCCTGTCAAACTGTCTTGAAAGAAATGGATTAGCAGTTTTTCGTCATGAACGAAAAAACCCATTTTCCGACAATACATGATAAGATGGTTCTTGGGGCATGTAGTTCCCTTGTATTTGTCGAATTCCAGCAATTTGAGTTTCAGGGGTATTATAACATCCGAAACGAGGCATAGGTCTGAAGCATCAAAGCCGTAATTGTTTCCCCCTTCGATAACTCTCAAGCATTCTTCCAAGACTTGCCATTTTTCTTTGGATTGATGGCTCTCGAGCGATCGAGGTTCGTGATGTATGTTTAACGTCATCGGCGTAGCTTCGGTAGCTTTTCCTTAAGACGAAGAGCCAGGAAAGCTCGAAGTAAGGGGTGAAGATTGCACTTGAGGAAACTCACTAGTACTATGTTGTGAATTTGTAGCCACGACCAGCTGATTGTTGCTTGAGGGATGAGTGTCTATTGGTGGGGTATAACCTGGCGGCAGAACATAAGGTGGAAATTGTTGTGCCTTCCCTTCTTGATAATTAGTTTGAAGGTGTTGAGCGACGCCCGTTGGGTACCCAAAAGTGTTTTGGGGCACCCCTTCGTCTACCATAGGATTCCCATCATTTCTATTTCCAAGTGCTTGTAGAATATCCAAGATATTGGTCATTTTCCCTTTAAGCTGGTTCACGTCTTCTCTTATTTCTGTTTGCTCTAGGTCATCCATGATTTTTGACTTGAATCGTGTCCGATAACGGTGTCGTAGCACCAGTTTTTTTGTTTGTTGTGTTATTTTTCTGTGAAAGAATATGGCATGAGTATGCAACATGATGTTTAAAAATGTAATTGTGCATGAATGTTAATGACGTACTTATTGCTTGTTTTTTAATATCTTAACCAATAATAAAGAGAGAACCATAGGATCAAAAGTGGGGCCAATTTTAATTCATTGAGAAGAAAAGATAATAGTACAAGTTTTACCACAAAATTAGAAAACAAATAGAATTAAAAAAACGAAATTAGAGACCTAAATAGGAAATTTGAAAGTTTCATGAGCAATCATTTGCTCGATTAAACTTTTACAATGTTCAATGAAAATGGAGATTTCCTGAGAGGTAGAGAGAGGATTAACCATGCCATCAGCAGCTCTTAATAATTGTGGAATATCTCCGATAACAGAGTTGGTCAAACAAACTAGTTTGGCGAAGTGATCCATCCAAAACATTCCTTCTTGTACAAGTCTCTTGATAGTGTCTTTTTGTGTATGCATCTCGTCTTCTTTTCTTGCAAGTTCGACTTGGTATGCCTCCACGATCTCTTCTTGACATTTCCTTTCAACCATGATCTTGCTTTCACATTCCGCTTTTACCCTCTTTATTTGTTGCTTTAGACCTGCTTCTTGTCGATGGATGACTTCACGTTTTTCCCCATATTTCTTTAGCAACTCTTTAAGCCTGAGACCTTCAATCACTGCGTCATCCATTTCTTGACGTCTGAGTCTCAATTCTTCATTCACACCCTGCAAACAGATCTGAGTTCTCTCATTGCTTTCTTCTTCCTCTCTTGCTCTTTTCTATATTTTCTCAAGGATAAGGGATTGTTGGGCATTCTTATACTCCATGTCTCTAGAAGTCTGGTGAGCCCTCTCCAATTCTTGTTGTAATTTTTCAATTTCTTGTCCTTTTAGAGCTAAGTCGGCCTCTAAATCTTCAATACTGAAAAATGATTCTGTTGTTACTACTTCGGGGGCAATGGTGTCGCTGTGAAAAGGCAACTTGATCTCTAATGCCCTCTTTTTTCACCCAATTATGATATTCCTCTCCTATACCACAACTTCTAGGCCCTAACTCTTGACCTCTTTTAACGACATCTTCCCAAGAGTTACGTATTTTTCTTAGCAGGCTAGCATCATTAACGTCTCGTCCATGAATGACAAATGATTTTGTTACATCCATCATCGAAGGTTTCATCAAGGGATAACCCAGTTGTCTCAATGCCACATAAGGATTATAATTTATAAGGATTATAACCCATGAGGGGGAGATCGACAAAGACACCGCATCTACAAATTACTTCATTTATATCCTGACTCCAGGAGTACCACTCAACTGTTCTGTCATTGAGCTTTTCCAAAATGTTGACCCATTCCTTTTTGCTTTTAGTTCTTAACTAATGTATGTCATGGAAAATATGCTTGACAAACCAAAGATAGAGTATTGGCGAGCAGCAATGGATTAGGCCGCCCTCTTTCTCATGACAGAAGTCGAGCGTGCAGTAATGTCAGCCAGAACTGCCGGTACTGGGTTCTCCCCTCTATGCTTGTGGGCCAAAAAAACGTTTACTGTTGTAAAATCGTGTTTTAAATCGTGTTTGCACCTTCAATTGGTATCAGAGCTCGGTCTCAAGGCTGAGCACTTAACAGTGTTTGAGGAAAGGTCCAAGGGGTTCAACATGGCATAATCCAGAAAAGAATTGGGAGGCAATATCAACAGACCACCACTGTTTGATGGAGAAAGGTTTGAGTATTGGAAGGACAAAATGAGAAGTTTTGTCATATCTTAAGATCCTGAACTATGGAAGATGATAGTCAAAGGATACACTGCACCTACTGATCCAGAAGATCCAACTAAAAAACTAGACATGGATGATATGAAACTACATCAGTGCAGATTACACAAACTTCATCACAAGTCCAGAAACATTATGATCAATGCCATCACATTCAAAGAATTTGACAGATGCAAAGATAAAGAAACAGCAAAGAGCATATTCGACAGTCTGGTTATGACCTATGAAGGAACCCAGCAGGTTCAAGAAGCAAGGGCTAACATATTGGTCAGGCAGTATGAGCTGTTCAAGATGGAAGAGGATGAAGACATTGAAGCAATGTTCAGCAGATTCCAGACTCTGGTATCAGGTTTAAAAGTGTTAAACAAAAGCTATACCACTGCAGATCATGTCAGGAAGATTCTAAGAAGTTTACCAAAAAGGTGGAGACCAAAGGTTACTGCAATACAGGAAGCCAAAGATCTGAATAACTTAAGACTTGAAGACCTGATCAGCTTACTCAGGTCTTATGAAATAGAACTGGAAGAAGATGAACCAAAGAAGAAGAAGAATCTGGCTCTAAAGTCGAAACAGAAGAAAGGTGCAAAGGCAGCATCAGAATCAGAGGATAGTGATAGTTACTGTGATGATATGGCTTACTTAACCAAAAAGATCGTTAAGATATGGGAAAACAGGAAGAAAAGAAGCTTCAATAAGAAACATAACAACAAAGGAAAGGAAGAATCTGACAAGAAGAGTATTGTTTGTTATGGGTGCAATAGACCTGGACATATCAATTCAGAATGTCGAAATCTGGAAAAAGGCAAAAAGTACAAGAAGAGTTCCAGATACAGAAAGAAGGGTCTGATGGCTGCCTGGGATGTATCAGAATCAGAAGAAGAATCGTCTGATGAAGAAGAGGCAGAAACAGCAATGAAGGCACACATCAGGTCTGCTTCTGAACCTCATAAAGGCACGAATTCAATAAGGAAAACAGGCAGAAGGAAGAATGATCGAAGCAATCATTCAGGCAAGTCTGGAAGCACATCAGAGGAAGCAATTCTGTCTCTGATGGCTCATACCAACTCAAGTTCTAGATACAGCTCAGGAACATAATTAGAAGATGAAGACAATGAGGTATTTTCTGATCTTTCTAAATCTGAATTAATTGAGACTTTGAAAGACTTGTTAAATGCAAACAATAAGATGTCTTTAAAACTGAAAACTCTTAGGGAAGATAAGAAAAATCTAACCAAAGAAGTCCAAGTTTTAAAGAATCAAAATTCTTAGTATGCAACTGAAAACAAAGATTTTAAAACTGAAGTTGCAAGACTCAAGTCTGAAAACCAAACTCTTAAAAGTAATATTTGTTCCACTTCTGAAACTGTTTGTAAATCTGATATGCATGAGCAATTTTTTCAAAACTTTATTTCTAATGGAATGGAAAGAAGTAAATATGCATCTATGAGTTATGGAAACAGTAACTCTGGAAAGAGAGGTCTTGGTTTTACAGAAACAACTACTGAAAATAAGGTTGTTCAATCTGATGTTTTATGTATTGTTTGTGCTAAGAAAGGTCACTCTGAATTGTCTTGTCCAATGGTAAAATTTGAACAAGATCAGTGAGCTGTTACAACTAACAAACCTGGACCCAATCAGTTCTGGGTACCAAAAGATCAAATTGTCTATGTTGCAGATGTTCTGAACAACCAGAAGGAGACACCAACAATGGTTCCTGGACAATGGATGTTGGCAATGCACAAGCAGAAGAAGGTTTATGTTCCTGCTACAACAAGACAAAGGCAATTTGAGTCTGATGGAAGAAGGTCTGGTAAACTCAACCAGAACCAGAATCGGAATCAGAACCAAAACTCGAACCAGACTCAAAACTGGAACTAGAAACAAAACAGGAACTGGAAGCAGAACCAGAACTGGAACAAGTATCAGAAGTACAGAAACTGGAACTAGAACCAGAACTGGAATCAGTATCAAAAGCACAGAAACTGGACCCAAAATCAACTTTGGAACCATAATCAAAATCAATACTAGAACCAGAGTCAAATGAGAAATTACCAAAATCATCAGAATTACCAAATTCATCAGAAGTACCAGATTCACCCAAATCACCAAATTACCAGAATCAAAACATGTTCAAGAATCATCAGAGGAACATGATTTATCAACCAAAGCAGTATCAAGGAAACTGCTTAAACAGGCCAGAAGAAGAACTAGCCCTAATGGCTCGAACAGAAGACGAGTCTGAATCTGAGTCTGACTCTGACTCTGATTCTGGCAGAGAAAAGACAAGGTCTGATCAGCAACACAAAACTTGGTATCTTGACAGTGGCTGCTCCAAGCACATGACAGGAGATAAATCTATGTTTCTGAATCTGACTATGAAGAATGGAGGCAAAGTTTCATTTGGAGGAAACCAGAAAGGTCAGATTATTGGTACAGGAACTGTTGGTAACACTTCTTCTCCCTTGTCTATTAAAAATGTTCTGTTTGTTAAAGGTCTAAAACCTAATATTCTGAGCATAAGTCAATTAAGTGACTGCAAATATGATGTTATCTTTAATCAAAAAACTTGCAAAGCTGTTAGTCAAATTGATGGGACTGTTTTATTTATTGGCACTAGGGATGATAATGTTTATAAAATTGATCTTTTTAGTCTTGCTAAGCAACAGGTTAAATGCCTATTATCTGTAAGTGAGCATAATCTGATTTGGCACAAGAGGCTAGGGCATGCAAACCCCAGACTCATATCAGAGTTGAGCAACCTCCAGTTGGTAAGAGGGCTTCCCAAGGTAAGTTCCAAAACTGAGATTCTGTGTGAAGCATGTCAAAGAGGTAAACAAACTAAAAGCTCTTTTAAAACTAAAAAATGTGTTTCTACCTCTCAACCACTTGAACTGCTTCACTTAGATCTGTTTGGTCCTGTTCAAACAGCTTCCCTCAGTGGTAAGAAATATGGTTTTGTAATTGTTGATGATTACTCAAGGTGGACTTGGGTAAAATTTTTAAAGAACAAAGATGAATCTCACAAGATATTTCTTTCCTTCTGTAAACAAGTTATGAATGAACAGGGCATTAAGATCATAACCATCAGAAGTGATCATGGAGGTGAATTCGAGAACAAGCATTTTGAAGAATTCTGTGATGAGAATGCCATCTCTCACAACTTCTCATCCCCCAAAACACCTCAACAGAATGGAGTGGTAGAAAGGAAGAACAGATCACTACAGGAGATGGCTAGAACCATGCTGAATGATATGAAGGTTGCCACATACCTTTGGGCAGAAGCTGTCAACACAGCCTGCTACATTCAGAATAGAGTCTATATCAAGTCCATCTTAAATAAAACTCCCTATGAACTGTGGAAAGGAAAGAAACCCAATATTTCCTACTTTAAGCAATTTGGTTGCATCTGTTTTATGTTGAACACTAAAGATAACCTAGCTAAGTTTGATTCTAGATCTCAAAAGTGTATCTTTATTGGCTACTCTGAGAGATCAAAAGCTTATAGGGTGTTTAACAAAGAAACTAACATTGTGGAAGAATCAATCCACATTAAGTTTGATGATAAACAGCTTGACTATGAAAAGTCAAAGCAAGATGAAGAAATTGCAGGTGAACCAGAGGCACAGGAACCAGATGCTGAACCAGAAGCAGAATCTGAGAAAGATTTAGATTAACAAGAACAAGTCTTCACATCCAGAATCTCTCATTATTGGCAGTGCAGCAGAACCTTTAAAGACCAGATCATCAAGTAGAGAAACCA
Organism: Cicer cuneatum; assembly: GCA_037974295.1. Lineage (NCBI taxonomy): Eukaryota > Viridiplantae > Streptophyta > Magnoliopsida > Fabales > Fabaceae > Cicer > Cicer cuneatum. The sequence continues at coordinate 39,963,651 of JBBPBO010001986.1, forward strand.
GTCTGTTTGGTTTACTCTCAACAATTGAACCAAGCAATGTTGATGAGGCTTTGGTAGAAGAAGGTTGGATACTTGCAATGCAAGAAGAGCTGAATGAATTCCGAAGGAATGATGTTTGGGATCTGGTACCCAGACCAAACAAAAACATTATTGGAACCAAGTGGGTTTTCAGGAATAAACTCAATGAAAAAGGTGAAGTGGTAAGGAACAAAGCCAGAGTTGTAGCTCAAGGATACAGTCAACAGGAAGGTATAGATTACACTGAGACATGTGCTCCAGTGGCCAGGTTAGAAGCAATTAGAATTCTTTTATCATTTGCTGCTAATCATGATATAATGTTGTATCAAATGGATCTTAAAAGTGCATTCTTAAATGGCTACATAAGTGAGGAAGTCTATGTCAAACAGCCCCCTGGTTTTGAAAATTATGATTTTCCAGACCATGTTTTCAAACTTAAAAAATCCTTATATGGTTTAAAACAAGCACCAAGGGCATGGTATGACAGACTTAGTAACTTTCTGCTTAAGAATGAATTTAATAGAGGCCAGATTGATAATACATTATTTAGGAAATCCATTAAAAATGATATTCTGATTATCCAAGTTTATGTTGACGATATCATATTTGGATCAACTAATGGCACCTTGTGCAAAGAGTTTTCTGACCTAATGCAGAAGGAGTTTCAAATGAGCATGATGGGAATTGAGATTCATCAAGGCAAATCAGGTATTCTCATTCACCAATCTAAATACACCAAAGAACTTCTTAAAAAGTCCAAGATGAGTGACTGTAAGCCTATGGCCACCCCCATGCACCCAACCTGCTCACTTGAGAAAGATGAAACCAGCCAAAAGGTAGACCAGAAAACATACAGCGGTATGATTGGATCCCTTCTATATTTAACTGCTTCTAGACCTGACATCTTGTTTAGTGTTTGTGTTTTGCCTGATTTCAAGCTGACCCTAGGGAATCCCATTTAACTGCTGTCAAATGAATTCTAAGATACCTTAAAGGAACCACCAACCTTACCTTGTTATACAAGAAAACTCCCACCTACAAACTAAAAGGTTTTTGTGATTCTGACTATGTTGGAGACAAGTTGGAAAGGAAAAGTACCAGTGGCAACTGCACATTCTTAGGTGATAATTTGATCTCTTGGTCAAGCAAAAGACAAAGCACCATTGCCATGTCAACAGCAGAAGTTGAGTATATATCAGCAGCAGGATGCAGTTCACAGTTACTCTGGATGAAACATCAACTTGAAGATTACAACATCTTTGAAACCAATATCCCTTTGTTCTGTGATAACACTTCAGCTATAAACCTAACCAAGAACCCTATCTTACCCTCTAGAGCCAAACACATTGAAATAAAACACCATTTCATTAGGGACCATGTTCAAAAAGGAACTTTAAGCATCCAGTTTGTGGATACTGATCATTAATGGGCTAATATCTTCACCAAAGCATTACCAGAAGATAGGTTCGAGTTCATTAAGAAGCATCTCAGCATTACCTCCATATCCGACTAGCTCAAGTAGTCATCTTAGGAGTTTTTATATTACTTGTAATTTTAATTTCTGTCTTTTAATTTATGTTTTTACTTTCTGTACTTTGTAAAGAGAAAAAAAAGGAGAGTATCATACTTAGGGGGAGAGATTGGTCTGAGGGGCAGTAATTCAAGTTTTCGAGTTACAAGTTAGCAAAATAAGTTAAGGTTTTGTCATCATCTAAAAGGGGGAGATTGTTGGAACCAAGTTGGTCACAGACATAGGATTTTGATGTTTACAAAAGCACTCAATGTAATCTTATTTTGTACCTCAAATTACTAATTTAAATGCCACCAGAAACTGAAGAAATCAGAAGCAGAAGATCAAAGGATTCCAGAAAATGAATTCTTGAATTACTAGAAGATACTCCAGGATGTCAAAAACATCACCAGAAGATATCTTTGATGGCCCATATCAAAAGGAAGAAAAATCAGAAGGAAACATGGATCATACCAAAGGAAAGCCTGCCAGAAGGAGAGTTGTTACAGACCAAGAGAAATCAAATATCAGATTTATTCCAGAAGTTATTTTGACCAGAAGATGGCCTGGCAGTGAGAAATTAAAACAGCCCAGAAAATCAGACCATGGCCCAGTGTTGGCCGAAATCAGAGGGACTGGATGTGCAGTCCAGCAAAGGCCGAGTTCAAAGGATTATAGCATATCAGGTTACAACCTGAGGGAGTCAGTAGAGGTAGCAGGTTACTTGGCAATTAGATTCATAATGTTGTGATTTCTTCTACAATCTGGGATTGTCAGATTGGTCGAATACAGGAGTTGCATTCCTCAAAGAAGTCTATGATTGTTAGACTGTTTGAGAAGACTGACTTGGAGGGTCAGTATAAAGGTTGTAATTCAAGGTTTGAATTAGTGAAATCCTTCAAGGTGAAGGGACTGGACGTAGCCTCGTTAACGGTGAACCAGTATAAAAACTGTGAGTTTTATTTTTATTTTTATCCGCTGCTAACTCTGTTTTTAATTATACATCAAGTTTTGTTTTAAAAGTATAAAAACAGGAAAAGTATTCAAGTTAAGTCAAACACAATTCAACCCCCCCTTCTCGTGTTTGCACCTTCAACTACCTCTGTTTTTACTTGTTCTATTTTCACTACAGGTTAGCCCATAAATTTTTTAAAAACTGAATACACAATTCAAACTACTCATTCTTGTGTATTTTCCACCTACAATTGTCATTAGAGCTCAGTCTCAAGGCTTGAGCACTTTACAGTGTTTGAGAAAATATCCATCTTTTCTAAGTATGTCTAACTATGGTTTTGAAGCAATAGGAGGATATGTCAATAGACCACCTCTGGTTAGTGGGGAACATTTTGAGTACTGGAAGGAAAAACTCACAAGTTTCTTCATTCCCAATATCTTGAACTTTGGGATTTGATTGAAGATGGGTACACTGCTCCTACAAATGCTGATGGTACTGAACAATCTTGAAAAGAAATGAATGTTGAGAAAAAGACATAGTATAAGATGCATGATAAAGCTAGAACCTTTATGATAAACTAAATCATGTTAAAAGAGTTTGATAAATGCATCAAAAAGGAAACAGGTAAGAGTATATATGATTGTTTGATTCTAACATATGAAGGAAATAAATAGGTCCAGGAAGGAAAAGCCAATCTCTTAGTTAGGAAGTATGAGCTTTTTCAATTGGAAGAATATGAAGACATCGAGACGATGTTCTCGAGATTCCAAACTTTGGTCTCAGGGCTGAAGGTACTACAAAAGAGCTACAAAACAATAGACCTTTTAAAATTGATTCTTAGAAGCCTACCCAGCAAATGGACACCTAAAGTTACCCATTTAGGAAGCTAAAGACCTGAAAAATCTGGATCTTGAAGAATTAACGAGCTCCCTTCGGTTTCATGAAATTGAACTATCAGAGGATGAGCTTAAGAAGACGCAAAAATCTTTGGCTCTCAGAACCAAAGACAAGAAACCCTTGCAAGCAGATGAAGAATCAGAGGATGATTCAAAAAGTCAAAATGATGATTCAAAAGTAGAGGAAGTATCCTTCATTTCAATGATAATTCAACACATGTGGCACAAAAAGAGATCCCTTCCCAAAATGGATGTCAACAAGTACTAGAGTAAAGATAAAGGTATCGGCTAGAAGAAACCCACTTGTTTTGAATGCAAGGAATGTGGATATTTCAAAGCAGATTGTCCAAATCTTGAGAAAAAGAATCAGAAGAGAGAATCCAAGACCAGGAAGAAAGGTTTGATCACATGGGATGACTCTGATGATGACTCTTTTGATGATGAAGAACTGCCAAACATGGCTCTAATGGCTGTCATATACTTTGACTCTGGCTCATAATATGATGAGGAATCTGAGGTATTATCTGATCTAACTCGTAGTGAATAAATAACTACTTTAAATGATTTTTTTGAATGCAAATCATGAAGGTGCAATACGAGAAGGGTGGTTGAATTGTGTTTGCAAAAGTTGACAACTTTTTGATAATTAATAAATAAATTAAAAACTAGTTTGGTTTTTGGTTACTTACTTGGAGTAGAAGCAATCGAATTATGAGGCAGCAAGCAATAAAAGCATAATTAATTTTACACATAAAATTATCCTGGTTCACTATTAACCTGGCTACATTCAGAAGGATTTAATCCACTAATTCAAATACCTTGAATTACAAAGCACCTGACCCTCCAAGACAGTCTTTCCAAACAGCCTAACAATCCCAGACTTTTGAGGAACAACACCACCTTGACCCTACAAGCTAAGTCTTCTCCTAACAACCTAACAACCCCATATTAAAGAAGGAACTAAACCACTATTGAGTTGGATACAAGAGATTGGAACTTGAGTAGTTGCTTCTGGAAAACTGATAATAATAATAACTCTCACACTCTAAGAAAAGAACACTCAGAAAATATTTCTAGCTTGAAACGAGTATTTCTATCTTTGAACTCGAAGACTACACTTTTCTGATTTTTGATGATTTTCTTCTTCAGCCTTGAGTATCTATTTATAGTTGAAATTTTGGCTTCAATTTGGTCCTTGTTTAATTCTGAATTGTATTTTGTTCATATTGCATTTGTAAATTCTTCAAATTAATTATGTTGCTTTTTTTTTGTAGATAAATCTTCTTCAAATTTTGATCAAATCTTTTTAAAATTTTGATAAAATCTTCTTCACATTTTAATCAAATCTTTTTCATATCTTCTTCAATTTTTGCTCAAATCTTCTTCAAATCTTAGTTAAATCTTCTTCAACTCTTCTACAAATCTTGACCTAATCTTCTTTCATACTCTTTGAAGTCAAATATATTTTTCTCATAAAATACTTTTGTTAACATCAAAACTCTTGGTTCCAACAATCTCCCCCTTTAGGATGTTGACAAAACTTTTATTTTTTATAACAATTTTTCTTTCTATTTCTTTGACTCCCCCTAAGTCTAAGCATCATTTTCTCCCCACTTTATCAAATACCTTTTTCCCCCTTTTGTCATCAGAAAAAAAGACATGATGAAAGTGAGATTTTTTTTTTTGCTTTTTTTTTGCTTTTTTGTGTGAATAACATGAATATAAGATATTACAAAAAGATATAAAAACTAATGTAAAACTAAACTACTTTGAAGTGATTACAATATCAGTCAGATATGAAGGTAAGATTTATGTTTTTCTTGATGAAGTCAAACCTATCTTCAGGTAGTGGTTTGGTGAATACGTCAGCCCATTGGTGTTCAGTGTCTACAAACTAAATGTTTAGTACCTCTTTTTGAACAAAGTCCCTAATGAAGTGGTGTTTGATTTCTATGTGTTTAGCTCTAGAATGTAGTATAGGGTTTTTGGTTAGGAAAATGGTAGAAGTGTTATCACAATAGATGGGAATGTTGGTTTCTAGGATTTTGTAGTCTTCTAGTTGATGTTTCATCCAAAGTAGTTAAGAACTGCAGCCAACAGCTGAAATGTACTCCGCCTCTGCTGTTGACATTGCAATAGTGGTTTGTCTCTTACTTGACTAGGATATTAAGTGGTCACCTAAAAAGTTGTAGTTTCCACTAGTGCTCTTTCTCTCAAGTTTATCTCCAGCATAATCAAAATCACAATATCCACTAAGTTTGTACTTACGAGATTTCTTGAAGAACAAGGTAAGGTTGGTATTGCCTTTTAGGTATCTAAGAATTCTCTTAACAACAGTTCAATGTGATAACCTTGGGTTAGCTTGAAATCATGCACATGCACATACACTAAACATGATGTCAGGTCTAGAAGAGGTGAGGTAAATTAGAGATCCTATCATTCCTCTATAGGTTGTTTGGTCAACTTTTTGGCCTCAATCATCTTTTTCAAGTGAACAAGTAGGGTGCATTGGTGTAGCCATAGGTTTGCAATCACTTATCTTAAACTTCTTGAGAAGCTCTTTTGTATATTTAGTTTGATGAATGTATATACCTTTTTGACTCTACTGAATTTGTATCCCTAAGAAGAACTTAATGTCTCTCATCATACTCATTTGAAATTCATGCTGCATTAATTTAGAAAATTCTTGGCAAAGAGTGCCATTAGTAGATCCAAATATAATGTCATCAACATAAATTTGAATCATAAGAATGTCATCTTCTATTGATTTTTTAAAAAGTTTATTATCTACTTGTCCTATTTCAAAGTTATTTTTAAGCAAGAAGTTACTAAGTCTATCATACCACTCCATAGGTGCTTATTTTAGACCATACAGAGATTTTCTAAGTTTAAAAACATGATTTGGAAATTCAGAACTTTCAAAACCTGGGGGTTGTTTAACATAGACTTCTTCACTTATATAACCATTTAGAAATAATGTAATGCTATTATTTGCAGCAAAAGAAAGTAGGATACAAATAGCTTTTAACCTGGCCACAGGAGCAAATGTATCAGTGTAATCCATGTCGTATTGCTAACTGTAGCCTTGTGCGACAAGTCTTGCCTTGTTTTTGACCACTTCACCTTTTTCATTTAGCTTGTTTCTAAAAACCCACTTGGATGCAATAATGTTCTTCTCTGGTCTAGGTACTAAATCCTAAACATCATTCCTCTCAAATTCATTTAACTTTTCTTGCATTGCAAGAATCTATCCATCATCTGCCAATGCTTCATCAATAGAGGTAGGCTCAATTGATCAGGGTAAGCCAAAAAAACTGGTGTCTTTAACTGATGATCTGGTCTTCAAAGGATCACTTGCACTTCCAATGATTATAGTTTCACGATGAGATGATTGGTACTTCCATCCAGATCTTTCTTCTGTCTTATGTTGAATATTTCTGACTTGATCAGATTCATGCTTTGAAGATTTGTCATATTCTTCTGATTCGCTTGTATCCTCTACTTTTTCAAGTTCTTCGGGATTGTCTGCATCTGCTTCCTTTGGTTCTGGTAACCTTGCACTATCATTATCTTGCTTTGACTTTCAAGGTTAAGCTGTTTGTCATCACATTTAACATGAATGGATTCTTCCACATATGAGTTTCTCTATTAAACATTCTATAAGCCTCGGATCTTTAAGGGTATCCAATGAAGGTACACTTTTGAGATCAAGAATCAAATTTACCAAGGTTATCTTTAGTGTTCAACATATGACAAGTACAACCAAATTGTTTTAAATAAGAGATGTTAGGCTTTTTACCTTTCCACAATTCATATGGTGTTTTATTCAATATAGATGTAATATAGACTCTATTTTGAATATAACATGCGGTATTAATTGCTTCAGCCCAAAAGTATTTTGCATCATTCATATCATTTTACATGGTTCTGGCCATTACTTTGAGAGATCTATTCTTTCTTTCTCCAACTCTATTTTATTGGGGTGCTCTAGGAGAGGAGAAGTTGTGAGAGATTCCATTCTCATCACAAAAACTTTCAAAAAACTTGTTTTCAAATTCTCTTCCATGATCACTTCTAATTGTTGCAATTTAACCTTTTTCATTCATGATTTGTTTGCAAAATGTGATAAATACTTTATGGGATTCATCCTTTCTTCTTAAAATTTTTACCCATGTCCACCTAGTGTAATCATCTACTATAACAAAGCCATATTTCTTTCCACTTAGAGAGACTGTTTTCATTGGCCCAAAGAGATCTATATGTAAGAGCTCAACGGGCTTTGAGGTAGAGACTGAGTTCTTAGGGGTAAAGGAGTTTTTTTGTTTATTTTCCCTTTTGACAAGCTTCACACATAATTTCAGTTTTGTAACTAAGATTAGGTAGACCTCTTACTCGTTGAACTTTATTCAGTTTTGAGATTAATCTATTGAAAGTATTCTTGTGTTTCCTTATATTTAACATGCGACAAGATAATTTGGAGTGACCTTTCTTAGAGCAAACAATACACAAGATATCAGAGGGAATAGTTTTAGGTTCAGTTACAGTTTCTTCAAATCCTATACCTCTTTTACCTTTTCTACTAACTCCATAAATCATAGAAGCATATTTGCTTCTTTCCATACGATTAGCAAGAAAATCTTGAAATACCTGTTCATGCATCTCAGAGTTACATGTGGTATTTTCAATTGATGTTGAACTATGATTACTTTTTAGAGATAGATTTTCATCCTTAAATTCAGCAATATTAGTTTTCAAATTTGCATTCTCTGTTTTAAGTTTAGTAATATCAGTTTTCAAAGTTGCATTATCTGTCTTAAGTTCAGTAATATCAGTTTTAAGAGTTGCATTTTCTGTTTTAAATTATGCTCTTTGATTCTTTAAAACATTAACATTTTCAGTTAGATTTGTATTTTCTTTCCTAAGTGTTTTCAATTTTAAAGACAATTTGTGATTATTATTTAAAAAATCATTTCTAGCAGTAGGTGCTTGTTTTAGACCATATAGAGATTTTCTATGTTTAAAAACATGATTTGGAAATTCAAAAATTTCAAAACCTAAGGGTTGTTTAACATAGACTTATTCACTTATAAAACCTTTTAGAAAAGCACTTTTAACATCCATTTGAAATAATTTAATCTTATTATTTGCAGCACAAGAGAATATGATACAAATAGCTTCTAACCCGCCACTGGAGCAAATGTCTTAGTGTAATCAATGCCTTCTTGCTAACTGTAGCCTTGTGCAACAAGTCTTGCCTTGTTTATGACCACTTCACCTTTTTCATTTAGCTTGTTTCTGAAAACCCACTTGGTTCAAATAATGTTCTTTTCTGGTCTTGGTACTAGATCCCAAACATCATTCCTCTCAAATTCATTAAACTTTTCTTGCATTACAACAATCCATCCATTATGTGCCAATGCTTCATCAATAGAGGTAGGCTCAATTGATGAGAGTAAGCCAAACAAACTGGTGTCTTTAAGTGGTGATCTGGTCCTTAAAGGATCACTTGCACTTCCAATGATTAGAGTTTCAGGATGAGATGACTTGTACTTCCATCGACGTCTTTCTTTTGACTTATCTTCATATTCATCCTTTGAAAATTTGTCATATTCTTCTGATTTGCTTGTATCCTCTACTTTTTCAAGTTCTTCTGGTTTGTCTGCATCAGCTTCCTTTCGTTCTGGTAAACCTGCACTATCATCATCTTGCTTTGACTTTTCAAGGTCAAGCTTTTTGTCATCAAATTTAACATGTATGGATTCTTCCACAATATTAGTTTCCCTATTAAACACTCTATAAGCCTTGGATCTTTCAGAGTAACCAATGGAGGTACAGTTTTGAGATCGAGAGTCAAATTTTCCAAGGTTATCTTTGGTGTTCGACATATAACAAGTACAACCAAATTGTTTAAAATAAGAGATGTTAGGCTTTTTACCTTTCCACAATTCATATGGTGTTTTATTCAATTTGGGTCTGATATAGATTTTATTTTCAATGTAACATGTAGTATTAATTGCTTCAACCCAAAGGTGTTTTGTAACATTCATATCATTTAACATGGTTCTGGCCATTTCTTGGAGTGATCTATTCTTTCTTTCTACAACTCCATTTTGTTGGGGTGTTCTAGGAGAGGAAAAGTTGTGGGAGATTCTGTTCTCATCGCAAAATCTCTCAAAGAACTTCTACTTGAATTCTCGTCCATGATCACTTCTAATTGTTATAATCTTAAGACCCTTTTCATTCACGATTTGTTTGCAAAATGTGATAAACACTTTGTGGGATTCATCCTTACTTCTTTAAATTTTTACCCATGTTTACCAAGTGTAATCATCTACTATAAAAAAGCATATTTCTTTCCACTTAGAGAGGTTGTTTTCACTGGCCGAAATAGATCTATATGTAAGAGCTCAAGGGGCTTTGAGGTAGAGATTGAGTTTTTAGGGTTAAAGGAGTTTTTTGTTTGTTTTCCCTTTTGACAAGCTTCAAACATAATTTAAGTTTTGTAACTAAGCTTAGGTAGACCTCTTACCAGTTGAAGTTTATTCAGTTTTGAAACTAATCTAAGGTTTACATGACCTAATCTTTTATGCCAAATTAGTTTCTCTTCATTTTTTGACATAAGACACTTAACCTTTTATTTCTCTAGCCTAAATAGATTTATCTTATAAATGTTGTTTTGCCTCTGACCTGTAAAGAGTACAGATCCATCCTTCTGACTAATTGCCTTGCATGTTTTTTGATTGAATAGAATATCATATTTATTATCACGTAACTGACTAATACTTAATAAGTTATACTTAAGATCTTTAACAAACAAGACATCTTTAATAGAAGGGGAAGTACCATTACCAACTTTGCGTTGACCAATGATCTGACCTTTTTGCTGTTCTCCAAAAGTCACTATGCTTCCTTTGCTCAAGGTTAGTTCTTGGAACATAGACTTTTCTCCTGTAATATGTCGCGAGCATCCACTGTCCAGGTACCATGATTGGTGTTGCAACTTGATTGTTAAGGACATCTCTTTTTCTTCATATGCTGATTCACTTCTAGAGTCAGAATATGTGTTTGATCAAATGGCAGAGTTGGTGTGAGCCATCATAGCCAAATTTATTTCTTCCTCATCAGAGGATTCATCAGAATCATCCCATGTAGCCATCAAATTCTTCTTCTTGTGTCTGGAATCTTTCTTCTAGTTTTTCCCTTTCTCAATGTTTGTACATTCTAACTTGATATGTCCAGGTTCATTGCATCCCTAGCAGATGATACTTTTCTTGTCATATTCATCCTTTCCTCTGTTGGAATGCTTGGAATACGTTTGAGGAAATTTCTTCTTTCTGTTGTGCCACATCTTTAGAACCATTCTGGTTATGAAAGCAATCTCCTTTTCCTCTAGGTTTAGATTTTGATCATCTGAATCACTATCTTCTGATTCTAATGTTGCTTTTAGAACCTTCTTTTGTTTGGATTTCAAGGCTAGGGTATTGTTCTTTTTCTTGGAATTATCTTCTTCAAGCTCAATTTCATGTGATTTGAGGGAGCTGATTAACTCTTCCAGCTTTAAAATATTCAGATCCTTTGCTTCATAAATGGTAGTGATCTTTGGTCTCCAATTGGTTGGTAGACTCCTAAGGATTTTCTTCACATGATCAGCAGTAGTATAAATCTTCTCAAGTACCTTTAATCCTGAGACCAGAGTTTGGAATCTGGAAAACATTGTGTCAATGTCTTTCATCTTCTTCCATCTTGAACAAGTCATACTTTTTGACTAGGAGGTTGGCCTTTGCTTTTTGAACTTGCTTGCTTCCTTCATAGGCTAGAGTAAGACTATCATAAATACTCTTTGTTGTCTCTTTGTTGGTGCACTTGCCAAATTTCTTGAAGGTGATTGCATTTATCATGAATGTTCTTGATTTATGATGCATCTTGTACATCTTCTTCTGATCAGCATTCATATCCTTTCTTGGAATTTCAATACCATAAGTACCCTCTAGAGCAATATAACCATCTTCCACCAAGTCCCAAGGTTCAGGATCTTGTGAAATATAGAAACTTCTCAGCCTGTCTTTCCAATACTCAAAACGTTCTCCATCAAACAGAGGTGGTTTGTTGATGTTTCCTCCGGCAGCTTCTTCACTGAATCCAGAAAAATTGAACCCTTGGATCTTTTCTCAAACAATGTAAAGTGCTCATCCTTGAGACAGAGCTCTGATGCCAATTGAAGGTGCAAACACGAGAATGGGGGTTGAGTTGTGTTTTGCCAAAGTTGAATACTTTTTGCTGATTTGATGAAAGTTGATCTAAATTACTTGGAGAAGAAGCAATCAGATTCAGCAGCAGTAGATAATAAATGCATAAGTATTTGGACACATAACATGGTCCAGAACATAAAATTCAGTCCACATCAGAAGAAATGATGGTCCAGATTTAATCTAGACTTGAATCCAGATCAGAGGATAAATGTCCAGATTAAAATATCATAAGTCCAAATTTAATTTAGATTCAATCCATACCAAAAGATAGCATGTCCAGATCAGAGGATAAGTGTCCACATCAAAAGGTAAAATTCATGTCCAGATTAAATGATAAATTTCAGAGGATAAATGTAAAATGGTTTACACTTAAGTGTCATGGCCCAATGATGGCCGAGATCAGAAGATCATAAAATAGTCCAGATTAGTTCATATGATCCAGTGTTGGCCGAGATTAGAGGATCACAGAAGTGGCGCAGATCAGATTACACAAGTCCAGAGTTGGTCGAGATCAGAAGATCATACAGTCCAGATTTAATCATGATGATAATCAATGGAGACTTGATTAAATTCGAATAAGACTTGATTAAATTTTAATAGAAATTTGATCAAAGTATTAAGAGTATTTGATACAAAAATAAATTGAAGTCTTGTGGGAATTCAAAAGCTATTGGCGGGAAGAAAGATTTGGTCCAGGATTAATCAAGAATAGGATTGGCCAAAGTTATTTTTGAATGCAAATCTGGAGCTAAAAAGATATGTTTTTTATTTTAGTGAAACCCGATTGGCCAAGTTATTTTTGCAAGAGAATCTAGGCAAGATACAGCTTGAATTTAATCATGGAAGAGACCCTAATCTTCATCTATAAAAGGAGGCTCAAGGTAGAAGACTTAGCATCGAAAATAATTGAGAGTCATACACTTCCAAAAGCAAAATACTTGAGTTTTCAGTGAGGTCAATTGTGAGTATCTGCTTTCCAGAAGAAAGTACTCTAAGTTTTCCTTTCCCTTGTGTTAGGTCTAAGTTGTTGAAGTAGAGTCTACAATCAGAGGGAGTCAGAAGGAGTAGCAGATTACTTAGCAATTAGATTCAAGGTTCTTTTCCTCAAAAGTCTAGGGTTGTTAGACTTTTTGAGAAGACTGACTTGGAGGGTCAGTGGTACTTTGTAATTCAAGGTTTTTGAATTAGTGAAATCCTTCAAAGTGAAGGGATTGGACGTAGCCTAGTTAACGGTGAACCAGTATAAAATTCTTAGTTTTTATTTACTTTATATCCGCTGCTAACTCTGTTTTAACAGGTTTTGTTGTAAAACTTAAAAGTATTTAAGTTATTCAAACACAATTCAACCCCCCTTCTCGTGTTTGCACCTTCAACATCCTCTGGTGGCATCCTCTGGTGACATCCTCTGGTGGCATCCTCTAGTGGTATACTTCTTCAAAGTCAAATATATTATTCTCATAAAATACTTTTGTTAACGTCAAAACTCTAAGTGTAAAACCAACTTGGTTCCAACAAATAAGTTAGATCGAGTAAATTCAGAAAATACCTCAATTTCTTCATCAGCTGATTCACTTCCAGAGACAGAATCTGTGTTAGGTTTAGAGGCAGAGTTGGTGTGAGCCATCATAGTCAAATCTGCTTGATCATCGTTAGAGGATTCATCAGAATCATCCCATATAGCCATTAGACTCTTCTTCTTGGGTCTGGAATCTTTCCTCTGGTGTTTCCTTTCTCCATATTTGTACATTTTGACTTGATATGTCCAGGTTCATTGCATCCATAGCAGATGATGCTTTTCTTGTCATATTTATCATCATTTCCTCTTTTCGAATGCTTGGAATATCTTTTGGGAAATTTCTTCTTTCTATTGTGCCACATCTGTCGAACCTTTTAGGATATGAAAGCAATCTCCACTTCCTCTATGTTTAGATTCTGATCATTTGATCATGTGAATCACTAGCTTCTAATTCTGATGTTGCTTTTAGAACCTTCTTCTGCTTGGATTTCAAGGCTAGAGTTTTGTTCTTCTTCTTGGGCTCATCTTCTTCAAGCTCCATTTCATGTGATCTGAGAGAGCTAATTAATTTTTCCAACTTTAGAGTAGTTAGATCCTTTGCTTCCTGAATGGCAGTGATCTTAGGTCTCCACTTGATTGTCAAACTCCTAAGGATTTTCTTCACATGATCAGCAGTGGTATAACTCTTCTCAAGTACCTTTAATTCTAAGACTAGGGTCTGGAATCTAGAAAACATTATTTCAATGTCTTCATCTTCGTCCATCATGAACAACACATACTTTTTGACTAGGATGTTGGCCTTTGCTTCTTGAACTTGCTTGCTTCCTTCATAGGTCAGAATCAGACTATAATAAATACTCTTTGTTGTTTTTTTGTTGGTGCACTTGTCAAATTCCTTGAAGGTGATTGCATTTATCATGAATGTTCTAGACTTATGATGCATCTTGTACATCTTTTTCTGATTAGCATTCATCTCCTTTCTTGGAATTTCAATACCATTAGTATTCTTCAGAGCAATATAACCATCTTCCACCAAGTCCAAAAGTTCAAGATCTTGTGAAATATAGAAACTTCTCAAACAGCTTCACAACCCCAGACTTTTCAGGAACAACAACACCTTGACCCTATAAGCCAAGTCTTCTCCTAACAACCTGACAACCCCAGATTGAAGCAGGAACTAAACCACTATCGAGTTGGATACAAGAGATTGGAAATTGAGTAGTTGCTTTTGGAAAGTTGATAATAATAATAACTCTCACACTCTAAGAATAGAACACGCAAAAAATATTTCTAACTTGAAACGAGTATTTCTCTCTTTGAACTCTAAGACTACTCTTTTCTACTTTTCCATGATTTTCTTCTTCAGCCTTGAGTATCAATTTGTAGTTGAAATTTGGGCTTCAATTTGGTCCTTGTTTAATTCTGAATTGTATTTTGTTCAAATTGCGTTTGTAAATTCTTTAAATTGATTATGTTCCTTTTTTTTGTTGTAGATAAATCTGGATCAAATATTCTTCAAATTTTGATTAAATCTTTTTAAAATTTTGATCAAATCTTCTTCAAATTTTAATCAAATCTTTTCCAAATCTTCTTCAATCTTTGATCAAATCTTCCTCAAATCTTCTACAAATCTTGACCATATCTTATTTCTTACTCTTTGAAGTCAAATATATTTTTCTCATAAAATACTTTTGTTAACATCAAAACTCTTGGTTCCAACAAATCAGTATGTCTCTTCTAAACTAAAAAACCTATAGAAAGCTTACAAGGATTTGACTAAGAAACATAACCCTCTTCAAATTGATTTTGAAAAATTAAAAAGAGAAAACATAACTCTGAATGAACATTTTTTGAAATCATAAGAGAATATGGTCTGCAACTCTATTAAATATGAATGGGCATTCCAAGAATTCCTAGAAAATAGCATAGATAGAAGAAAGAAAGCTTTAATGATGTATGGTAATAGCAAAAATGGAAATATAGGAATTGAGTTTGAAGAATCAATGCAAAATTCCAAATTAATTCCATCTAATTCTATGTGTGCATATTGTCATAAAAAAGGTCGTAATAGATCAAATTGGACCATGCAAAAACCATGAAAAGACAAGAAGCCTGTTCAGACTAACAAACCAGGGCCCAACAAGATTTGGGTACCTAAACACAATAATTCCTCTTGCAGATGTTCTTAGCAGCATGATTAAAATACCAATCATGGTACCTGGACAATGGCTGCTCATGACACATGAAGGGAGAAAGGTCTATGTTTCACATCCTGATCCTTAAGAAAGAAGGAACATTAGCCTTCAGAGGCCACACAAAAGGAAGGATAGCAGGTTTTGGTACAACTAGTAATGGCTCCTCACCTTCTCTTAAAAATGTTTTGGTTGTTAAATGACTTAAGCATAACTTACTGAGCATAAGTCAATTAAGTGACAATAGTTATGATTTTGTCTTCAATCATAAGTCCTATAGGGCAATCAACCAAACTGATGGGGTTGTACTTTTTACTGGTCAAAGGCAGAATAACCTGTACAAAATAAATCTCTTTAATCTAGAAAAACAAGATGTCAAGTGTGTTATGTTTGTTAATCTCTAAATTGAGCAAACTAGAACTGGTTAGCGAGCAGCCAAATCTCAAGTACAAATCATAAAGGAAAAGAAAGTAAGAGTTCTTTGTCTACCAATAATTGTGTCCACAACAAAACCCCTTGAACTTTTACACATAGATTTATTTGGTCTAGTTAAAATTGGCTCTCTCAATGGTAAAAAATATGGAGTTGTTATTGTTGATGATTACACTAGATGGACATAGGTAAAATTCCTTAGACACAAGGATGCGTCACACAAGGTATTTACTACCTTCTGTAAGTAAGTGCAAAATGAAAAATGTCTTTCAATCACAACAATTCATAGTGATCATGCTAGTGAGTTTGAAAACACCCTTTTTGAAAATTCTCTGAAGAGAATGGCATCCTATATAATAATTTCTACTCCTAGAATACCTAAATAGAATGGTGTTGTAGAAAGGAAAAATAGGTCTTTTCAAGAGATGGCACACACCATGATTAATGAAATGAATATTGCAAAGCACTTAAGAGCAGAAGTAGTAAATACTGCATGTTATGTACAGAACTGCATCTGGATCAGATCTATTCTAAACAAGACTCCTAATGAACTGTGGAAGGGTAAAAAGCCTCACATTTCGTACTTTAAACAATTTGGATGTATTTGTTATATTTTTAAACACCAAAGAAAAGCTTGGAAAATTTGACTCTGACAGGTCTAAATCCTATAGAGTATACATTTTAGAAACTCTGATTGTGGAAGAGTCAATCAATGTTAAGTTTGATAACAAACAAATTGACTTTAAAAGGTCAGAGCAAGATGATGATATTGCATGAAAAATAGAAGCACTAGAAATAGAAGACAAATTAAATGATGCTGGCATACCAAATAAGCAAGGAAAATAAGAGGAATCAAGTAAACTAGAGGATAACATTAGAACCTATCAAGATCCTCTAGAATTCAGAACTGGATGGAAGTACAAGTCATCACATCTAGAGTCACTTATTATTGGAAAAGCAAGTTATTCTCTAATGACCAAATCTTCCTTGAAGGACATATGATTGTTTGGTCTATTATCTTATATTAAACCAACCTCTGCTAATGAAGCTTTATCAGACAATGGTTGGATTCTGGAAATGCACGAAGAACTAAATGAACTCAAGAGAAATGATGTTTGGAATCTTGTTCCAAGACATGAGGATAGGAAGCCCATAGGAACAAAGTGGGTATTCAGAAACAAGTTGAATGAAAAAGGAGAACAAGTAAGAAATAAAGCTAGACTAGTAGCTCAAGGTTATAGTCAACAAGAAGGTATAGACTACACTGAGCTATTTTCTCCAGTGGCAAAGTTAGAAGCTATTCGAATTATATTATCTTATGTTGCACAAAATAATATTATTTTATAGAAAATGGATGTAAAAACTGCCTTTTTAAATAGTTACATAACTGAGGAAGTTTATGTCAAACAACCCCCTACTTTTGAAAATTCTGAGTTTCCAGATTATGTCTTTAAACATAGAAAATATTAGTATGGTATGAAAAAAGCACCTAGAGCTTGGTATGATAGACTGAGCTATTACTTGCTAGAAAATTCTTTGAAATAGGGCAAGTTGACACAATCTTGTTTAGAAAATTAGTTAAAAATGGTCTTATAATTCAGATTTATGTTGATGATATAATCTTTGGATCAACTAATGGAAAGCTTTGCCAAGAATTTTCCGAGTTAATGAAATAGGAATTCAAAATGAGCATCATGGGATAACTGAAGTTCTTATTAGGAATTCAAATTTAACAGAAGCAGAATGGAGTTTTGATTCATCAAACTAATTATAGGAAAGAGCTTCTCAAGAAGTTCAAGATGGTTGAATGCAATCCAATGAGCACTCCAATGCATCCAACCTACTCACTGGACAAAGACGAGTCAAGCAAGAAGGTTGATCAGAAAACCTTCATAAGCATGATAGGTTATTTACTTTATTTAACTGCATCTCGGCCTAATATTATGCTTAGTGTGTGTATGTGTGCCAGGTTTCAAGCAGATCCAAAAGAATCCTACTTAACATCAGTTAAGAGGCTCTTTAGATACCTTAAAGGTACTACGAACCTTGGTTAATGCTATAACCAATCTTTTGAGTACAAGTTAGTGGTATATTGTGATACTGACTATCTAGGAGACAAACTTGAAAGAAAAAGCACTAGCGGAAACTACACTTTCCTAGGTGGCAATATGATCTCATGGTCCAACAAGAGACAAAGCACCATTACTCTATGAAATAGAAGTAGAATATATCTCAACATCATGATGTAGTACTTAACTCCTATGGATGAAGCATCAGCTGGATGTAGTACTTAACTCCTATGTGATAACACTTCTGCCATATGCTTAACTAAAAATCCAATTCTGCACTTTAGGGCTAAGCATTTAGAAATAAAACATCACTTCATAAGGTGAAATAAAACATCACTTCATAATTTTGTTTTTTACCAAAGTTGAATATTTTGGTAAAGAACAAATTTGCAATTTATTAGGTGAAATAGTTTAACAAAATGGGCAACACAATTCAAACTCATCTTTCTTA
The DNA here is from genome assembly GCA_037974295.1 of Cicer cuneatum. NCBI lineage: Eukaryota > Viridiplantae > Streptophyta > Magnoliopsida > Fabales > Fabaceae > Cicer > Cicer cuneatum. The sequence goes on from JBBPBO010001986.1 coordinate 39,981,939, forward strand.
CGTTTTCTAGCGCTTTCATACATATGGTTTATCTAGAAAGATTTTATTTACCTTGTAAACTTTGTTTTGGATTTTTTAAAGGATTTCTTTGACATGGTTTTTTTAAAAAGAAAAAAAAATTACCGTGAAAATGTAGGTGTTATGTTGTGGTATCAGAGCATGATTGATCTTAGATCATATTGTGTGAGTTGAGATGTCCTAAATTGATCACGTGTGAGATTTAGTCAATGTATACATGTTAAAAGTCTTGTAGATTCGATATTTCTTCTATCCCTTGAGCAAAATAGTTTGCGTGGTAAGATATTTTGTTATTTTTCTCGTGTCTGTTGTTGAGTTATGTTCGACCTTGTTTTTAAATGAATGGATGTTTATGATTTATTATGATTGATTTGTTTTTATTTGTAGCTTGCATTAAACTCGTTGAAATCTATAATTGAAATTATTCTTGTATTTAAAACAATATGACAAATAGCACTGCTGCCAAACTTTTAAACAATTTGGAACACAGAAAAATTTTATATTAGAGTTCTTGGGTTGGGTTAGGATTGATTAATGTTGAGGAATTTTTTTCAAAGTGAAAAATATAAAATTCATTTATTATAATAATCAGATTATTTTTATGGTAAGAATAATTATGGGCAATAATTATTTGTAATTCTTTCACAGTAATTGAACGCACTATCAATCAAGGGGATTGAAACAATTTTAAGTGAGTGATATGATGTAATTATGACTAAGTGACATAAAGAATAATTGTGAAAGTTTAGGATTAAAGTTGTGTGAGTAATTTTTGTGATTAGAATTTTTTTTAGATTAATTTAGAATTAAGTGAATAGGTAATTAAGGGAATGAGAAGAAAAAAATATCTTCTGCCTCCCTTATATAATCCACTTGTGGCCACAAACAACACATCACTTTTTGCTCTTCTTCTCCTTCTCTCTAAAAACAACCCAAGTGTCGGTGTTTTAGCCCAAACACAAACCACCATTTTCCTCTTCGATCCAAGTTTTGTTTAATTTGAAGCGAAATTTGGGAAACAAATTGTTCCTCTCTACTAGGGGAAGCTAGTGAACCATTTAGTTTGTGGTGAGACAATTTGCTTCTCTCCCTTTTCTTGCCAAACTTTGGGCATGCTTGTGTTCGGGGAATCAGTGATCTTTTTTAGTTTTTTTTACAACCTATTGGTATTTTCACTAGTGTAATTAAACCTTGTTAGATCGGTTTATATGTACATGTTAGATCGGTTACTTGTCCAATCTAACATCAAGTGCTGTAATAAATAGTTAACTATAAAATCGGCTAAAATGACAGATGTAACAAGTCAAAATTCAAAATTGATTTACTACATCGGTTAAATTTGAACCAATATAACAAATCAAATTCAAAATTGATTTATTAGATCGGTTAAATTTGAACCAATATAACAAGTCATATTCAAAATTGATTTATTATATCGATGAACCAACCGATTAACATAATTAAATTTTTAAATATTTTTTTTCATAACTTTCACTCCTCATATATGCTTAATAAGAGTTTCACATATTACCTTATTAACTAGAGTTTTTCATTCCACCATAGGACACAAAACTTCATTCGAAGCTTTACATTTAAAAATCAATAATAATGAGTCATACAAATCTTACAAAATCAGAGTTTTCAAATTTAGAGCTACATTATCATTATTACTTGTTTAAAAAAAATACGTTATCTTCTATTAACAGTCTAAATATACTAAAATGATACAAGTGCATCAAGCATTTTCAATTAATTCAAGAATCAAGTATGCACAATGTTGTCGGACGTTCATCATTCCATCATCTTCGAATGGTTTTGAGTCTCCAAATATCTTAATTATAAACATTGAGATCACAAGATTCTCTAAATTATGTGACCATAAAAATCATAAGTAGTTAATTAATACTAACTTTGAAAAAATCTATCAGATACCTGCATCTATGAATCAATGAGACCACTAGATACAATGTTCAACATATGTATCATAATGTAGTAGTCACACTCATAACCTTTAGGTTGTCTTTGGCAGTAAAATTGAATATCATATGTAAAATTATAATGAGTAAATATTATAAAGATAGAGACATATAAATTATAATTGAAATTCTATATATATAATCTAAACAACTTATAGTGGGAATGCTCCATGTGGGCTTATTCTTTCTTAATCTTTACCACTTATTATATTCACCCACAGCTCTACAAAAATAAAATCTTCAGGATTCTTGATCCATTGGTTTCATTTTTTACCTTGACACTCTAGACAGAAAACATGTTTTATGTCCTTGTTTTCTCTACCACTAATTCAAAACATTGAATTACAGCACTTGATCCTCCAAGCCAGTCTTCTCAAAAAGCCTGACAACCCTAGACTTTTAAGGAATAACAACACCTTGACCCTACAAGCCAAGTCTTCTCCTACCTATCTAACAACTCCATATTGAAGGAGGAATTCACACCACTATCGGGTTTAATTACAAGGGTTTGGAACTTTGCATAGTTGCTTCTAGAAAGCTGATTATTTCAATGACTCTCACTCTCAAAAAATCACTTAGAAAATATTTCTCTTGCACTCAAGTGTTTCTCTCTTTTGAACTCTGAATGACTTTGGATTTGAAGCTTGAGTTCTTATTTTTGATGTTTTCTTCTACTGCATGAGGCCTTCTTTTATAGATGAGATATGGGCTTTGTCCAAGCTTAATTTCTAGATGTATCTTACTCAAATTTCCTTTGAAAATTCTTTTGATCGATTATGTTTCTTTTTAATTTCGAAACAAATCTTCTTTGCTCAGATCTCCTTCGATTTTCCATCAGGTCTTCTTTGATTTTTGAATCCAATTTCTGAAAACCTTGATCAGATCTCTTTCAAAATTCCAATCAAGCCTTCTTCGAATTTGAATCAAGTCTTCTACAAATCTGAATCACGTTTTAAATATGGACCGTGCATTCTTCTGATATAAACCAAGTCTGGACCATGTCTTCTTCTGATCTAGACCATGTTATCTTCTAGACCATGTTTGCTTCAGATTTGGACCATGTTATCTTTTGATCTGGACCATGTTTCCTTCTGATCTGGACCATGGTTTCTTTCTAATCTGGACCCTGTTTCCTTATGATTTGTACCATGTCTTCTTCTTGACCATAATTCCTTATGATCTGGACCATGAATGATATCCTCTGATGATGTCATTCATACCATGCACTAAGTGCTTGTTTTAAACCATACAAAGATTTTTTAAGTATAAAAACATGATTTGGCAATTTGGAACTTTCAAAACCTGGGGGTTGTTTAACATAGACTTCTTCACTTATATAACCATTTAGAAAAGCGCTTTTAACGTCCATTTGAAATAATCTAATGTTATTATTTGCAGCAAAGGAAAGTAATATACGAATAGCTTCTAACCTGGCCACTGGAGCAAATGTCTCAGTGTAGTCAATGCCTTCTTGTTGACTGTAGCCTTGTGAAACAAGTCTTACCTTGTTTCTAACTACTTCATCTTTTTCAATTAGCTTGTTTATGAAAACCCACTTGGTACCAATAATGTTCTTTTCTAGTCTTGGTACTAGATCCCAAACATCATTCCTCTCAAATTCATTTAACTCTTCTTGCATTGCAAGAATCCATCCATCTTTTGCCAATGCTTCATCAACAGAGGTAAGCTCAATAGACGAGAGTAACCCAAACACACCGGTGTCCTTAAGTGATGATCTTGTACTTAAATGATCACTTGCACTTCCAATGATTAGAGTTTCAAGATGAGATGACTTGTACTTCCATCCACATCTTCCTTCTGACTTATCTTCAGATTCATCCTTTGAAACTTTTTCGTGTTCTTCTGTTTTGCTTGCATCCTCTACTTGTTCAAGTTCTTCTGGTTTGTCTACATCAGCTTCCTTTAGTTCTGGTAAACCTGCACTATCATCTTGCTTTGACTTTTCAAGGTCAAGCTATTTGTCATATAACATAATAAAAATCATATAATTTAAGAATGAAATCAATACAGCCAAAACATCAATTTTGTTTTTGGTAGTTTCTGCTTGTTTTCGAAACTACTGGTATGCTATTTGTACTGAAGTGTTCAAAGTATGTGGATCATCTGACTTGATATGTCCAAGATCATTGCATCCATAGCAGATGATACTTTTCTTGTCATGTTCATCATTTCCTCTGTTGGAATGCTTGGAATACGTTTGGGGAAACTTCTACTTTCTTTTGTGCCACATCTTTAGAACCTTTCTAGTAACGAAAACAATTTCCTCTTTCTCTGGTTTCTGATCATCAGAATCACTATCTTCTGATTCTACTTCTGCTTTTAGGACCTTCTTCTTCTTGGATTTCAAGGCAAGGGTTTTGTTCTTCTTCTTGGGCTCATCATCTTTAAGCTCAATTTCATGTGATTTGAGGGAGCTAATTAATTCTTCCAGTTTTAGGGTATTCAGATCCTGAATAGCAGTGATATTTGGTCTCCACTTGATTGGCAGGCTTCTATGAATTTTTTCATGTGGTCAGCAGTAGTGTAACTCTTCTGGAGTACCTTTAATCTTGAGACCAGAGTGTGGAATCTGGAAAACATTGCTTCAATGTCTTCATCTTCTTCCATTTTGAACATCTCGTACTTTTAGACTAGGATGTTGGCCTTTGCTTCATTAACTTGCTTGCTTCCTTTATAAGTAAAAGTCAGACTATCATAGATACTCTTTGTTGTCTCTTTGTTGGTGCACTTGTCGAATTCCATGAAGGTGATTGCATTTATCATGAATGTTCTGGATTTATGATGCATCTTGTACATCTTCATCGGGTCAGCATCCTTATCCTTTCTGGGAATTTCAACACCATCAGCATCCTTTAGAGCAGTATAGCCATATTCCACCAAGTCCCAAAGTTCAGGATCTTGTGAAATAAAGAAACTCCTCAACCTATCTTTCCAATACCCAAAACGTTCCCCATCAAACAGAGGTGGTTTATTGATGTTTCCTCTAGCAGCTCCTTCATTGAATCTAGACATGTTGAACCCTTGGATCTTTTCTCAAACACTGTAAAGTACTCAACCTTGAGATCGAGCTCTGAAGCCAATTGGAGGTCCAAACATGAGAAGGGGGGTTGAATTGTGTTTGCCAAAATTCAATTCTTTTTGTTGTTTTGTTGAATGTTGATGTGAATTACTTCATGAATAAATAATCAGACTCATCAGCGAATAATAACAACATAAGAACACAAAGGTTTATCCTGGTTCACCATTAACTTGGCTACATCCAGTTCCTTCATTCACAAGGCTTTAATCCACTAATTCAAAACTTTGAATTACAACACCTGACCCTCCAAGCTAGTCTTCTCAAACAGCCTGACAACTCCAGACTTTTGATGAATAAAAACACCTTGACCCTACAAGTCAAGTCTTCAACTACAAATCTGACAACCCAATATTGAAGGAGGAATTCACACCACTATCGAGTTTGATTACAAGGGTTTGGAACTTTGCATAGTCGCTTCAGCAAAGCTAATTATTGCAATGACTCTCACTCTTAAAAAACCACATAGAAAATATTTCTCTTGCACTCAACTGTTTCTCTCTTTTGAACTCTGAATGACATTGGATTTGAAGCTTGAGTTCTTGTGTTTTCTGATGCTTTCTTCTATGGCTTGAAGCCTCCTTTTATAGTTGAGATATGGGCTTTATCCAAACTTAATTTCGAGATGTATCTTGTTGAGATTACCTTTGAAAATTCTTTTGACCGATTCTATTTCTTTTTGATTTCGAAACAAATCTGCTTTGTTCAGATCTCCTTCGAATTTTCATCAGGTCTTCTTTGATTTTTGAATCAAATCTTCTTAAAACTTTGATCAGATCTCTTTCAAAATTCCAATCAAGTCTTCTTGGAATTTGAATCAAGTCTTCTACGAATCTGAGTCACATTTTAAATATGGACCGTGCATTCTTCTGATCTGGATCAAGTCTGGACCATGTCTTCTTCTGATATGAACCATGTTATCTTTTGGACCATGTTTGCTTCTGATCTGGACCATGTTTGCTTCTGATCTAGACCATGTTATCTTCTGATCTGGACCATGTTATGTTATGGACCGTGTTTGCTTCTAATCTAGACCATGTCTTCTTCTGGACCATGCTTCCTTCTAATCTGGACCATGTCTTCTTCTGGACCATGTATCCTTCTGATTTGGACCATTATTCCTTCTGATTTGGACCATGTTTCCTTCTGATCTAGACCATGTCCCCTTCTATACCATGTTTCATTTTGATCTAGACCATGTTTCCCTTTGATCTGGACCACGAATGATATCCTCTGATGATGTCATTGATTCTTCACTCTAATGATATCCTCTTATAGAGGATATCCTTTGATTTTTTACTTTGATGACATCCTCTGATTCTTGCTTCTGATGGGATCCTCTGGTATCCTCTGATGACATCTTCTGGTATCCTCTGGTAATATCTTCTAGTATCCTCTAGAGGTATCTTCTGGTGACATCTTCTGGCTTTATCTTTGGAGGTATGTTTTGGTGACATTGATATCTTTTGGTGACATCATCCTCTAATGACATCTTCTGGTGACGTTGATATCGTCTAGTGGTATCTTCTAGTTGTATCTTTAGGGGGTATCTTCTGGTTGTATCTTCTGGTGACGTCATCCTCTGGTGCTATCATTTGGGGACATCATCCTCTGATTTTTGCATTCTTCTTCGAAGTCAAATATGTTATTTTCATAAAATAATTTTGTTAACATCAAAACATTAATTGTAAGAACCAACTTGGTTCCAACAAAACTCTTTTTCATAGTTTTGAATACATGTATTGTGAATAAGTTTTTATGCATGCTTACTTTATTACTAACAAATAAATATAGCAAAACAAGATTAGAGCATTAATGAAATGATTTTACCCCTTTTGGATTCCGACTGCAGCAAGCTATTCTTCCAGTCTGTAAATTCAAAAATGCTGCAACATCTTTACCAGGAATAATTTTTTGTTGATAGATGTTACACATTTGCTCTACTGCGAAGCGTTCACGCTGTCTCATTGCCTTTCTAATAGCCTTGCTTGAAACGAACTTAGTGCGAAGAAGCTGACTGTTGCATTGATCGAGTGTCGATGTTGAGGCGGCATTGTTCAAAGGTGAAGACTCTTCTGCAGATGGAGCATACTACTTGCTGATTAAATCACCAACATCTTCATGGTCAGACAATGCTGCCTCCATCTCCACAATAATAGATTAATGATGATGGTGATGGTCTCAAATATTATCAACGAGAATAATGATGTGTTATTCTACTATTGTTACTTTTGTAAGAGAGATAGTTCATTCATTCATCATAGCTAACCTCACTAGTGCCTCCATCTTCACAATAAGTGACCACACACACACTTTTTCCATCCCTTTTGAGCGAATAAGCAGCGCCTACATCTTGAGGAAGTTGCGTTCTTAATTTATTGCCAATCAATCAACATTAACTTATTCAGAGTGAATTTCATAACAAATTAAACATTTGAAATTATCAAAAACATGTTATAGTAGTATGGTATCATCTATGTCTTACGCAATGGGGGATTAGATTGTGAAGTAATTGTGGTTGTTAGAACCATAATGTATAAGCATTTGTCTTCCTTTACCAAAATTATTTGTGTTTCCAAAGCAACAATGTGAAAATTGTTGCAGAGTAAAACCACGCCATTGTTGGAACCAAGTTGGTTCGTACACTCAAAGTTTTGATGTTAACAAAAATATTTTATGAGAATAATATATTTGACTTCGAAGAAGAATGCAAAAATCAGAGGATGACGTCACCAGAGGATACCACCATAGGATGCATCACTAGATGATGTCACCAGAGGATGAAGTCACCAAAAGATATCACCAGAGGATACCTCTAGAAGATACAGCCATAAGAAGTCACCAGAGGATACTGGAGGATATCACCAGAGGATACCTCTAGAAGATATAGCCAGAAGATATAGCCAGAAGATGTCACCAGAGGATATAATCAGAAGCAAAAATCAGAGGATATCATCATATGCAAAAATCAGAGGATATCATTAGAAGAAGACATGGTCGACATCAGAAGGAAACATGGTCCTGATGAGAAGGAAACATGGTCCAAAAGAAGACATGGTCCAGATCAGAAGACGACATGGTCTAGATTCGAAGAAGACCTGATTTAGATTCGTAGAAGACTTGATTCAAATTCGAAGAACATTGATTGAAATTTGAAGGATATCTGATCAAAGTGTGAAGAAGATTTAATTTCAATTTGAAGAAGATTTGGTTCAAATTTAAAAAGGAACAGAATCAAGTTGAAGAATTTTTGAAAGAAACCTCAGCAAGATAAAATTTGAAATTAAACGTAGACCAAGTGAAAGCCCATATCTCAACTATAAATACAGGCTTCAAGCCGTAGAAGAAATCATCAAAAAATACAAGAACTCAAGCTTAAAGTTCAAAGTCATTAGAGATTTCAAAAGAGAGAAACACTTGTGTGAAAGAGAAATATTTTCTAAGTGTTCTTTTCTTAGAGTGTGAGAGTCATTGTTATAATCAGCTTTCCAGAAGCAACTACTCAAGAGAGTCATCGTTATAATCAGCTTTCCAGAAGCGACTATTCAAGAGAGTCATCTATTTAATCAGCTTTCTAGAAGCAATTAATCAAGTTCCAAACCATTGTATCAAACCCAATAGTGGTGTAAGTTCGTTCTTCAATCTGGGGTTGTCAGAATGTTAAGAGAAGACTTGGCTTGTAGGGTCAAGGTGGTGTATGTTCCTTCTTCAATCTGGGGTTGTCAGATTGGTAGGAGAAGACTTGGCTTGTAGGGTCAGGTGCTGTGTAATTCTTTATGTTCAAATACTTATGTTGTTATTATTTGCTGCTGCTGAGTCTGATTGTTTCTTCCCAAAATAATTTATATCAACTTTCAACAAATCGGTAAAAAGAATTCAACTTTGGCAAACACAATTCAAACCCCCCTTCTCGTATTTGCACCATCAATTGGCATCAGAGCTCGGTCTTAAGGCTGAGCACTTTAGAGTGTTTGAGGAAAGATCCAAGGGTTCAACATGTCTGGATTCTGTGAAGAAGCTGCTAGAGGAAACATCAACAGACCACCTCTGTTTGATGGAGAACGTTTTGAGTATTGGAAAGACAGGCTGGGAAGTTTCTTTGTTTCACAAGATCCTGAACTTTGGGACTTCGTGGAAGATGGTTATGTTGCTCTAGAGGATGCTGATGGTATTGAAATTCCAAGAAAGGATATGAATGTTGATCAGAAGAAGATGTACTAGATGCATCATAAATCCAAAACATTCATGATAAATGCAATCACCTTCAAGGAATTTGACATTGCACCAACAAATAGACAACAAAGAGCATTTCTAATAGTCTGACTCTTATCTATGAAGGAAGCAGGCAAGTTCAAGAAACAAAGGAAAACATCCTAGTCAAAAAGTATAACTTGTTCAAGATGGAAGAAGATGAAGATATTGAAATAATGTTTTCCAGATTCTAGACTCTGGTCTCAGGATTAAAGGTACTTGAGAAGAGTTATACTACTATTGATCGAGTGAAGAAAATCCTTAGAAGCCTGCCAAACTAGTGGAGACCAAAGATCACTGTCATTCAGGAAGCAAAGAATTGGAATACTCTAAAGCTGGAAGAGTTAATGAGCTCCCTCAGATCATATGAAATTGAGCTTGAAGAAGATAATCCTAAGAAGAAGAACAAAACCCTACCCTTGAAATCGAAGCAGAAGAAGGTTCTAAAAGCAACATTAGAATCATAAGATAGCGATTCAAATGATCAGAATATGAACCCAGAGGAAGAGGATATCGCTTTCATAACCAGAAAGGTTCTAAAAATGTGGCACAACAGAAAGAAGAAATTTCCTCGAAGGTACTTCAAGCGTTCCAACAAAGGAAAGGATGAATATGATAAGAAAAGTATCATCTGCTATGGATGCAATGAACCTGGACATATCAAGTCAGAATGTACAAACATGGAGAAGTGGAAACACCATAAGAAAGACTCCAGACCCAAGAAGAAGAGTCTGATGGCTACATGGGATGATTCTGATGATGAAGTAGCTGATTTGGCTATGATGGCTCATACCAACTCTGCCTCTGGATCCAACACAAATTCTAATTCTGGAAGTGAATCAGAAGATGAAGAAAAAGAGGTATTTTCTGAATTCACCTGATCTGATTTAATTACTGCAATGAATGGTATTTTAAATGTTAATAACAAATTGTCTTTAAAACTGAAAATACTTAGGAAAGAAAATAAAATTCTAACAAAAGAAGTTAATGTTTTAAAGAATCAAAGTGTAGAATGTAAAACAGAAAATGCAGCTCTTAAAACTAATATTGTTGAACTTAAGGTTGAAAATCTAACTCTAAAAAGTAATCATTGTTCAACATCAAGTGAAAATACTACATGTAATTCTGATATGCATGAACAAGTATTTCATGACTTTATTGCTAATGGTATGGAAAGAAGCAAATATGCTTCTATGATGTATGGAGTTAGTAACAATGAAAAAAGAGGTATATGGTTTGAAGAATCTGTAACTGAAACTAAACCTATTTCCCCTTATGTTTTGTGTACTATTTGTACTAAGAAAGGTCACTCCAAATTGTCTTGTTCTATGATAAATACAAGGAAAGACAAGAAACCTTTCAAGACTAAAAAACCAGGACCCAACCAGATTTGGGTACCTAAAAACAAAATTATCTTTGTTGTAGATGTCCTCAGCAATAAAGTTACAACACCAATCATGGTACCTGGACAGTGGATGCTCGCGACATATGGCAGGAGAAAAGACTATGTTCCAAGAACTAACCCTGAGCAAAAGAGGCACAGTGACTTTCGGAGGAAAGCAAAAAGGCCAGATCATTGGTCAAGGCACAGTTGGTAATGGTACTTCCCCTTCTATTAAAGATGTCTTGTTAGTTAAAGGTCTTAAGCATAACTTATTAAGTATTAGTCAGTTAAGTGATAATAATTATGATATTATATTCAATCAAAAAACATGCAAGGCAATTAGTTAGAAGGATGGATCTGTACTCTTTACGGGTCAGAGGCAAAACAACATTTATAAGATAAATTTGTTTACTCTAAAGAAACAAAAGGTTAAGTGTCTTATGTCAGTAAATGAAGAGAAACTAATTTGGCACAAAAGATTAGGTCATGCAAACCTTAGATTAGTTTCAAAACTGAATAAACTTCAATTGGTGAGATGTCTACCTAAGCTTAGTTAAAAATTGAAATTATGTGTGAAGCTTGTCAAAAAGAAAAACAAACAAAAAATTCTTTTAACCTTAAAAACTCAGTCTCTACCTCAAAGTCCCTAGAGCTCTTTCATATAGATCTATTTAGGCCAGTGAAAACAACTTCTCTAAGTGGAAAGAAATATGGTTTAGTTATAGTAGATGATTACACTAGCTGGACATGGGTAAAATACTTAAGAAGTAAGGATGAATCCCACAAAGTGTTTATCACATTTTGCAAACAAATCATGAATGAATAAGGTCTTAAGATTATAACAATTAGAAGTGATCATGGAGGAGAATTTGAGAACAAATTCTTTGAAAGTTTTTGTGATGAGAATGGAATCTCTCACAACTTTTCCTCTTGTAGAACACCGTAACAAAATGGAGATGTAGAAAGAAAGAATAGATCACTCCAAGAAATGGCCAGAACCATGTTAAACGATATGAATGTTGCAAAACACTTTTACTCTAAGAAATGGCCAGATCCATATTGAATAAAACACCATATGAATTGTGGAAAGGTAAAAAGCCTAACATCTCTTATTTTAAACAATTTGGTTGTACTTGTTATATGGTGAACACCAAAGATAACCTTGGAAAATTTGATTCTCGATCTCAAAAATGTACCTTCATTGGCTACTCTGAAAGATCCAAGGCTTATAGAGTGTTTAATAAGGAAACTAATACGGTGGAAGAATCCATACATGTTAAATTTAATGACAAACATCTTGACCTTGAAAAGTCAAAGCAAGATGATGATAGTGCAGGTTTACCAGAACCAAAGGAAGTTGATGCAGACAAACCAGAAGAACATGAAAAAGTAGAGGATGCAAGCAAATCAGAAGAACACAACAAATCTTCAAATGATGAATCTGAAGATAAGTCAGAAGAAAGATGTGGATAGAAGTACAAGTCATCTCATTCTGAAACTCTAATCATTTGAAGTGCAAGTGATCCTTTAAGGACCAGAAAATGGCATTTTGAACAGCCTACCTCTGTTGATGAAGCATTGGTAGAAAATGGATGGATTCTTGCAATGCAAGAAGAGTTAAATGAATTTGAGAGGTATGACGTTTGGGATCTAGTACCAAGACCAAAAAAGAACATTATTGGGACCAAGTGGGTTTTCAGAAAAAAGCTAAATGAAAAAAGTGAAGTGGTTAGAAACGAGGCAAGACTTGTTGCACAAGGCTACAGTCAGCAAGAAGGCATTGACTACAGTGAGACATTTTCTCTAGTGGCCAGGTTAGAAGCTATTCGTATCCTACTTTCTTTTGCTGCAAATAATAACATTACATTATTTCAAATAGATGTTAAAAGCGCTTTTCTAAATTGTTATATAAGTGAAGAAGTCTATGTTAAACAACCCCCAGGTTTTGAAAGTTCTGAATTTCCAAGTCATGTTTTTAAACTTACAAAATCTTTGTATGGTTTAAAACAAGCACCTAGGGCATGGTATGATAAACTTAGTAACTTCTTGCTTAAAAATTACTTTGAAAGAGGACAAGTAGACAATACACTTTTTAGAAAATCCATAGAAGATGATATTCTTATTATTCAAGTTTATGTTGATGATATTATTTTTGGATCTACTAATGGCACTCTTTGCCAAGAATTTTCTCAATTAAGGCAGCAAGAATTTCAAATGAGTATGATGGGAGAACTTAAGTTCTTCTTAGGGATTCAAATTCAGCAAAGTCAAAAAGGTATATACATTCATCAAACGAAATATACAAAAGAGCTTCTCAAGAAGTTTAAGATGAGTGATTGCAAATCTATGGCTACACCAATGCACCCTACTTGCTCACTTGAAAAGGATGATTCATGACAAAAAGTTTATCAAAAAACCTATAGAGGAATGATAGAACTCTACTTTACCTTACTGCTTCTAGACCTAACATCATGTTTAGTGTATGTGTATGTGCAAGATTTCAATCTGACCCTAGGGAATCACATTTAACTGATGTTAAGAGAATCCTTATATACTTAAAAGGCACTACCAGCCTTACCTTGTTCTACAAGAAAACTCCTCAATACAAACTTAGTGGATACTGTGACTCTGACTATGCTGGAGATAAACTTGAGAGAAAGAGCACAAGTGGAAACTGCACATTTTTAGGTAAAAACTTAATATCCTTGTCAAGTAAGAGACAAAGCCCAATTGCCATGTCAACATCAGGGGTTAAATACATTTCGATGAAACATCAGCTGGAAGACTACAAAATCCTGGAAACCAATTTTCCCATCTATTGTGACAACACTTCTGCTTTCAATCTAACCAAAAACCCTATACCTTATTCTATAGCCAAACATATAGAGATCAAACATCACTTCATTAAAGACTTTGTTCAAAAAGGGGTACTCAACATTCAGTTTGTAGACACTGACCACCGATGGGCTGACATATTCACCAAACCACTACCTGAAGATAGGTTTGACTTCATCAAGAAAAACCTAAACCTTACCTTCATCTCTGACTAACACCTTAGCTAGTTTTTTTTTATTTCCTTGTAATTTGTTATGTTCATGTTATTAAAAACAAAAAGATCTCCTTCATTCCTTTTTGTCTGATGACAAAAGGAGGAGAAAGATATTTGATAAAGAGAAGATAAACTCGGGCTTAGACTTAGAGGGAGAAAGATATAAAGTGGAGCTTAGTCTTAGGGGGAGTCAAAGAAATAGAAAGAAAATGGTTATCAAAAATACAAGTTTTATCATCATCAAAAAGGGTGAGATTGTTGGAACCAAGTTGGTTCTTACACTTAAAGTTTATATGTTAGCAAAAGTATTTTATGAGAATAATATATTTGACTTCGAAGAAGAACGCAAAAGTAAGACGATGACGTCACCAGAGGATGATGTCACCAGAGGATGAAGTCATCAGAGGATGATTCAAATTCGAAGAACACTTGATTCAAATTTGAAGGAGATATGATCAAAGTATAAAGAATATTTAATTTCAATTTGAAGAAGATTTGGTTCAAATTTTAAAAGGATTAGAATCAAGTTGAAGAATTTTCAAAAGAAACCTCAGCAAGATACAATTCGAAATTAAACGTGGACCAACTGAAAGCCCATATCTCAACTATAAATAGAGGATTCAGGCCGTATCAGAAATCATCGAAAAACACAAGAACTCAAGCTTAAAGTTCAAAGTCATCCGAGAATTCAAAAAAGAGAAACACTTGTGTGAAAGAGAAACATTTTCTAAGTGTTCTTTTCTTAGATTGTGAGAGTCATTGTTATAATTAGCTTTCCAGAAGCAACTACTCAAGAGAGTCATTGTTATAATCAGCTTTCCAGAAGCAACTACTCAAGTTCCAAACCATTGTATCAAACCTGATAGTGGCTGTCAAATTGTTAGGAGAAGACTTAGCTTGTAGGGTCAAGGTTGTGTTAGTTTCTTCTTCAATCTGGGGTTGTAAGATTGGTAGGAGAAGACTTGGCTTGTAGGGTCAAGGTGTTGTGGTTCCTCAAAATTCTGGGGCTGTCAGGCTGTTTGGGAAGACTGGATTGGAGGGTCAGGTGCTATGTAATTCAATGTGTTTGACTTAGTGGATTAAAGCCTTGTGAATGAAGGGATTGGATGTAGCCAAGTTAATGGTGAACCAGGATAAATCTTTGTGTTCAAATACTTATGCTATTATTATCCACTGCTGTTGAGTCTGATTGTTTCTTCCCCAAATAATTTATTTCAACTTTCAACAAATCAGCAAAAAGAATTCAACTTTGGCAAACACAATTCAACCCCCCTTCTCGTATTTGCACCTTCAGCCATAATAGAACTCCAGGCTCGCTATACTAGCAGTCACAATGTTATTTACATTTCCGTTATCAACAATTATTACATCAAGGATATAATTCTTATACACTCATTGTCATGCCTCACATTGTAATGTAGAAAAACAAAAAAATGAGTTGAATTTGAAAAGAGAAGCTTGAGGGAATTTTAGTGCATGGTAGCAACAAAGTTTAAGGTGGCAGAAAACCTGAGGGCAGATAAATATCATGAGATACATCCATCTCATGTAAGCTGGCCCACAAAGTTGTGTCTCCTTAACAAGATGAACAGTAAGGTGAACCATTATATCAAAAAACGAGGGTGGGAAATACATTTCAAGCTCACACAAAGTAACAACAATTTCGCTCTGCAATGTTAGAAATTTTTTAGTATCGATCACTTTACTACAAATTTCATTGAAGAAGAAACATAATGTAGTTATGGCTCGTCGAACTTTTTCAGGTAAAATGGAACGTATACCTATTGGTAGCAAATGCTCCATTAGAACATGACAGTCATGAGTCTTCAAACCTTTTAACTTGAGGTCTTTCTTACAAACTAAATTGTTAATGTTTGAACTGTATCCTTTTGGAACTTTAACTTTGTGTAGAAATTTACATAAAACAGTTTTTCCTTTCTAGATAGAGTATGAGCGGTTGGAGGTAGATATGTGCGATTTCCTTTCTTTATGGGACCCAATTCATTTCTTATTCCCATAACGACCAAATCCAATCTTGCATTGATGCCATCCTTAGACTTTCTTGGAACACTGAGTAACGTACTAATAACACTATCAAATACATTTTTTCAATATGCATCACATCGAGAAAATGTCTTATATACAATGACTTCCAATATGGCAATTCAAAGAAAATTGACTTTTTCTTCCACCGAGTTTTGATAAGCTCTCCTGCAAATGGTTTGCCGAATTTATTGGTCAAACCTTGTACTTTTTCCAATATTTGATATCCAGTCGGTGCTAAAGGAGCAGTACCTTCCTCTAATTTCCATTAAATGAATTTCTCCACCCACGATAATGATGTTTAAAAGGTAAAAATCTACGATGTCCAAGAAAGACGTTCTTCTTACAATGTTTCAACCGCATCCAATCTGTACTCTCTTCACATATAGGACATGCAAACTGAACTTTAATGCTATATCCTAATAAATTACCATATGCTGGAAAATCATTAATTGTGCCGAACAACATAGCCCTCAAATTGAAACATTCTTTCTTATACCCATCATAAACTTCCAAACCTGTCTCCCACATATTTTTTTTAAATCTTCAAAAAGCGTTGTAAACATTATATGAGAACGCTATATTTTATAGTGCTTTTATGCGAAGCACTCTAAAAGCATTGTAAACATTATGTGAAAGTGCTATGTGACTACAACAGCGTTTTTAGCAAAACCGCTGTAAATCCTAAACCCTTTATGACCCTACAACAACGCTTTTTCTAAAGCGCTGTTGTATTCTCCGTTAATTTTAAAATATTATAGAACAACGCTTTTAGTTATGAAGCGCTTTAAAATGCACACTGTAAAAGGTAATTTTTGGCGTAGTGATGATTCTTTTGCAATTCATTTATAGTTCTAGACATGTTACAGTCATCATGATTTGCAATGGAATAATATCATTCCTAGGTTTATATTACAAATCCAATCATGCTTCATTCACGAAATTCAATTTTCCTATGGACTTAAATGTTATTCCTAGCCATTGAACATCAACCATATATCCATTCATCTTGACTATAACCATATTAAATCAAGCATTTCCATCCTTTTCTTTTTTCCATGTTCAAAATATTAACTAATAAAACATAGATGATCAAGTTAAGTATTAAAGATAACATTAAAATAGCTTGTTTAAGAGGAAGCTAAACATACCATAACATGTCTTTCACCATAAAATCCTAACTAGATCATATTTGTTGGAACCAAGTTGATTTGAAGAAATAAGCCCATCACTTGTTTGATGATCACGAGATCGTTTCTGGGAACAATTTAATGCTCTAACCTTGAATTTAGCTGTGCAATTTTCAAATTCATATGTTCAATAAATTGACTCTAAGCGTATCCTATGGTAATTAGATGAAGTCAAAGATACAACATGAATTTGTTGAAAAAAAATATCTTTCTAATGTTTTAATGATAACAAAATTATCTTAACGATTATGATTATGTCTATTATCTAATATGTGCTTTTAATTGTATGTAAAATTAGAAAACAGGTTCTTTCTCACAATGATCCAAAAAGAAAAAGCATAGCCAAGACAAGTGAACATATCCTCCACGCTACAGGATAAACAAATAGAAGATAAAGTCTTAACCTCTGATAAAGAGCATGAACAATACTATAGAAAAGATGACTCTATGACTATATCAAGGAAGATGAATCTGTATCTAAAGAAAATTAATACTAAAAGCAAATAGACAAACAAATCATGAGAAGAGAATCAACGTTAGAGGATAAACATATAAATTTATGGTTCCATTCATCCTCCTACGAAGAAAATGGCCAAAAGTACCATATTAAGAAAAAGTGTTGTCCTTAACACGAAAAGCAAGAGTGTACAGTTCTTGGAAAAGGAAAAAGTCAAAAGTACAAGTTCTATCTCGATTGATGAAAAGACCATCCTCCTATCCGAGGACATACTTTGAAACTCATCCTCCTACGGGTTTACAGTACAAGGAAAATTTGAATGGCATTGATGTAATTCAAATTAAATATCATGGATAATTAAGCAAGTATCTAACGGTCACATGGCACTTTTTCTTGAGAAAGCAGTCTCATCACCTCTTTAAAAGGAATAGAACTCTTTATTATTCATCACAACATCCACTCATACAATAGAGAAACACAAATAGCTAAAATGAGCAATCTCATCCTCTCTTAGAACTTTCTATTGTTTTTTACTATATCTTTTAGTCCATCTTCTTAGAAAGTTCGGTAAAGACAAAATCATAATCTCATCAAAAATCTCTCATACTGTATATTCTAAGTTAGTATTAACTTGGTAATAGTTCTAACTCAAGATGAAAAATTGTGTAAGCCTAGTGAGGCTAAAGAACATACACAAAGAAAAAAAGTCCTAGAGGAGGACAAGGCATATTGAACATTAGTGAAACTCACAAGTTTGTGAAGAACTGGATGTAACCCATTTTTAGTGAACCATTATAATTATGTGTGTGTCTCTTTATCTATTTTACAATTTCTGTTACTACCATTATTACTCACATATTCAGTTGTTTATCCTCTCGTATAGAATACGGTTTTTAAAACAGATTACTTTGAATGTTTTTTTAAAAAAACTCTAATATCTCTATTCAACTATTCTTCTAGTGATATTTCAGCTACTACAATTGGCATCAAAGCAAGGTTCTCTAGAAAACTACATTTAACCGTGTAAGAGAAAAAGATCATGACAAAGAAAAATGTCAAATGCTAAGTATGTATCCGAAGGAGGATCGTCTAGCAAACCTCCCTACTTCGATGGCACAGATTACTATCATTAGAAAGGAAAAATAAGGTTGTTTCTCATATCACAAGACAACAACACGTGGTCAGTAGTTGAAAATGGCAACCATATCATTAGAACAAACATAGTTGACTCAACCTGTGATGAAAAATGTAACACCCCAAGTTTAAAACACAGCGCGAGTGTATTTTTTTTTTTAAATAATTAATTAAAATGAATTTCCAGATTTAATTCAAAACGAATTAAAATAAAGTTTTCACTAATTCATTTCATAAGATAATACGTCGTAATTTAATTGATGAACGTAATTAAATAATTTCATCAGAAATATCCCTAAGTGCTTATCTTTGGAAATTAATATTAAACATTAATACATTCCAAAATATCAGTGTCATATCATACCAACAGAAAATATCAGAGTGCATGGTTTAGCGGAAAAGTAGTACAAATATTTCCAAAATAAAACAAATTACATTTGCAGCTCAAATCCTATACATCAACTCTAACTGATCATGCACTAAAGCTACAGTAGCATAGATTTCCTCCGCATCCCAAACAACTCTCATCCGACTCCACCGCTCGCCTCGATGTAACCTCCTCCTCCTCATCATACAGAGAGGGGTCAGTCTCTTCCGAAGTCATATCAATGCACAGTCTCGGTCGCTTCGGCGGTGCCAGAATCTCATAACAATCATCGGATATCCTAGACGGACCTGGAATATCAGCTGCTACTGGCTTCAGCTCTTCGTTCTTCTCTTCCGCCTCAGTATCACGTGCATCTCCTCCAATCATCGGGTTAGGAGTCACCACTCCTACGGTGGCCTCCGTCTCAACCCCTCTAGCTAGTTCTTCCGCATCATCAAAAATTTCGTGCGCCTCTAATACCAAACGGGAAGGCATGGGAAAGTCAATCCTCGCATAGCTGTGCTCCACGTAATGCACCACTCCATTGGTCCTACAAGTCCTCTTTAGTCTCCCCGTGTATGTAGCCCTGCTTGAGGTGGGGTCGTAAACCGAAGCAGTCGGCACGGCACGATCAATGAAGTCGAGCGACGTTTCCGTCGTCTCGGGACCCACGGGTGGCATGGGTTTGGGGGACATGTGAGGGCAAAGCCCAATTTCCACAATATAATAGCAAAGGTCACCGACCGAAATTAACAAATAAGCACATATCTCACAGCAACACATACATCCATGGCATATCGTATATCAATGATGAAAATAAAGATGCTCATTTTGAAATTTCGTGACATGTATACCTTTTCAAAACAACAATCAATTAAAATGGAAAATATGTGGTAGGTACAGCCAACACTTCAGCAATCACATTCCTTTATCAGAAAATCAGATTTCATAAAGTACTCACACACATCAATATCCAACCATCATCATATAACCAAATCGTGACCCACCGATCAATCACCCCGATGCAATATGTATATGCGCATGTATACAATTTCTTGGAATCACCAAGGTGCAGTCGCTCAACAGACCAGCACAATTTAAATATGTATGACTTTAACGGCCCTCAAGACCAGGGTGCAATCGCTCAACAGATCAGCACCAGTGCAGTCGCTCAACAGACCAGCACTCGTGCAGTTGCTCAATAGACCAGCACGTTTGACATATACCAAGGTACAATTGCTCAACATATCAGTACCTAGTGCAGTCGCTCAACAGACCAGCACTCGTGCAATCGCTCAATAGATCAGCACGTGGTTGCGCATTTCAGGGTACAGACCTTCAACAGTCCAGTACCAGTGCAGTCGCTCAACAGACCAGCACCTATATACCAAGGTACAATCGCTAAACAGATCAGTACCTAGTGCAGTCGCTCAACAGACCAGCACTCGTGCAATCGCTCAACAGATCAGCACGTGGTTGCGCATTACTTTGTGGCCATCGCGGGTACCACTTGACTATGTAATGTATGAATATGCAGTGTTTTCTCTTCACTGAAAAAGTATGCATTATCAGGAAAATTCAACCTTTCCATCATCTTTCAAAACATCTCAACACAATCAATATTATCATCATCACAATCATGATTAAACAGTCAAGTAATCATTAACACTTTGCATTATCTCAAAATTCCATTCTTATTTATCTTAAGTCTTTCCAATGTTTCCCAAACTCTTAAAATTCATAAAACAGTGTTTAAAACTGAGATTTCTGGAAAATACGAAGCTGTATTCGAATATAGAGAAGCTGTATTCAAATACAGTATCCAAAAACAATGCAGAATTACACTCTGTATTCGAATACAGCCCTCTTGTATTCGAATACAGAGGCTGTCCCAGTGTAAAAATCAGTATTTTTCCACTACATCAGTAAAGTCTCAAAAACTTCATCACCCCCACTTCAGACTATCACAAAAGTTCCATTTTAATTCATCATAAACCTTCCCAATACTCCCCAACACTTAAGGTTCATAAACAATGTTGAAAAACTTGGAATTTCTGAAAACCCGAATCTGTATTCGAAAACAGATTCCTTGTATTCGAATACAGAAGCATGAAACTACAATTTTAACATTCTGTATTCGAATACAGCATGCCTGTAGTCGAATACAGAAGACAAAACATTGAAAGTTCAGCATTTCCTCCCAGGTCATTAAAGGTTTCCAAAACATCATCCTCTCCTCTTCAAAACTATTTCAAAGACTCCATTTGAAATCATTTTAACCCTTCTCAATATTTCCCAACACTTTAAAATTCACATGATAGTGTTTAAAACTTGATTTTCTAGAAAACACGAATCTGTATTCGAATACACCTTCCTTGTATTCGAATACAGAAGCTAAAAACTGAGTTTTTGGAAAAACCCGAATCTGTATTCGAATACAGATCCCTTGTATTCGAATACAGAAGTTGAAACTAGTGAGAATCTGCATTCTGTATTCGAATACAGCATGCCTGTAGTCAAATACAGATGCGAATACAGTGTGAAAATTTCACTTCTGTATTCGAATACGACATGGTCGTAGTCGAATACAGATGCTAAGTCAGAAGCAAAAATCCTTCCTCTGTATTCGAATACAGGGGCTCGTATTCGAATACAAGTTTGAAAACTTAAGTAAAACAGAAGCTTGACAGGTTGTATTCGAATACACACATGTTGTATTCGAATACACCTTTGAAAACTAGTGAAATTTTTCCTGAGACTTCAACACATTTCAAACTGTTTCTTTTAAAAGAAAACAACCAAACATCAAAACAGATTCAGCACTTTTCCAGAAAACACTTTCATCATTTAAAATCCCTTTTCTTTTGAAAACATCAACAACACCATAAATAGAATCATCAACACCAAAAGCAACATCACAGTTTTGCTTAAATCCCCCAACAGAATATCCAACTCAAAACAGAACATACATTTCCAGTTGTTTACATTTTGAGCATTCTCAAAGAAACATGCAACGTATTTCCAGCATTCTCACACAACCAATCACAACATGCAAAGCATTTTGAGCTTTCTCACACATGCAGAACAACAATGTTGTATTTCACAGATCATCAAACATCACAGAATGAAATTTTCAGGTTTTAAAACTACATGCACACAGTTTTCTCAACATGCATTCTGATCCTCAGCACTTAACCAATCTCGTCGCAATTAGCCAATAATCCCTTAATTAACTGTCCGTTAATTTAATTACTCGTAATTAAATTAATTTTTTCTTAATCCCACAATCTTAATTTATTTTCCAAAATAAATATTTATATATATATATATATTCACTCAAAACATACATATATTAAATATTTTACAAATATCCCCAAAATACATTTAATATTAATTCCATAATTTTAATTAAAAATTAAAGGTCTTACAAAAAACCTCAAGCACAATGGACTGCCGATGAAAATGCCAAGGTACTCCTAAATTCTAAAGCTCATTTATTTCTAACATGTGCTTTGAGCAGGGATGAATATGACAGAATTAAAGAATGCAAAAGCACCAAGGAACTATATGAAGGATCAAGTCACGTAAAAGAAGAAAGGATTGACATGGGAGTACGAGAATTTGAACCCGTTCGAAATGAAGGAGGAAGAAACAATTGATGAAATGTTCTCAAGGCTCACAATCATACTAAACAACTTACGATATCTTGGGAAAGAATATTTTGTCTAAGAGAGGATAAGAAAAATACAAAGGAGTCTACCAAAAGAATGGAGACCAATGGTGACTGCCATCACTGAAGCAAAGAACCTAGCTACCATGAAATTAGAAGATCTAGTTAGAACTCTAAGGGCACATGAACCACTTCTATAATCAGATAAGCCAAGTAAAAAAGGAAAAATGATAGCTCTCAAAACAAATCAAACATAAAGTCCATCCTATAAACAAGCTGAAGAAGTCTCAAAAGGAGAAAACTTCGAATATCCTCCATCATAGGAAGAGGATGAACTTGCACTGATATCTAAAAGAATTCAAAGGATATTGAATCGTAGAGGACAAGATAAACGACCTCATCAAAAAGAAAAAACTGATAAAAGTCAGATAACCTACTTTGGGTGTAACAAGATAGGACACTAAAAATTGAGTATCCTCTAAGAAAAAGGAACCAAGAAGATTTCACAACAAAAATAAAACTATGTTGGCTATATGGGATGACAGTGACGGATCATCCTCTGAACAAGAAAAGGAAGAAGAAGCAAACCTCTGTCTCATGGCAAATTCAGATACTAAAGAGGTAAACATAATAGAACTTTGTCCTTCATGTGAAAAACTAGAATTAGAATTTGACAATTTGCTAAATGACTCAAATACTCAATCTCATAAATACGGTTTCCTCAAAAATCAACTTTACGAGATAAAGAAAATCAATAAGGAACTTCAAGCCAATAACGATAAATATGAAATAATCATTTTAGACTTATAGAAATCTCATAGAAAAATGTCTGAGCAGCAAAAGATTCTTAACACAAGAAATGTCGAAATTCATACTCCAGAAGAGGAAACGGGAAATAGGAGGTTAAAAACTAAAGTTTTGTTAAATCCACTAAGACTTTTCAAAAGATCATGGGATCTCAATCTGGAATCTTTGACAAAGCACGTATTGGTTTTAAAAGTTCTCAAAAACAAAAATTATATGAAAACTTCTTTGTACGTCAAAAACAAGAGGATAGACCAAAATGCACTTTTTGCAAAAAAATTGGTCAGATTATCAAAAATTGTCTTACCAAGAAAAAGGATGAAAATATGAAACAAAGTTGTTCATTTTGTGGTAAGCGTGGACACCTTGACTCTGATTGTTATCACAAAAAGAAAATCCTTACGAAAGGAA
Organism: Cicer cuneatum; assembly: GCA_037974295.1. NCBI lineage: Eukaryota > Viridiplantae > Streptophyta > Magnoliopsida > Fabales > Fabaceae > Cicer > Cicer cuneatum. The sequence continues at coordinate 40,005,790 of JBBPBO010001986.1, forward strand.
AAACTAACCAACAAGGACCTAAAACAATATTGGTACCTAAGTCAATTTTAAATTCCAAAACAGAAACATCCTCTGATCAACAAGAGAAATCCTTGGTTCTTTGACAGTGGATGCTCAAGACATATGACAGGGATAAACAATGTTTTATCTCCTTGGTGAAAATGGATGGAGGATCAATCACTTTTGGAAACAACGATAAAGCTCAAATCAAAGGAACAGGTATTATTGGAAAAATAATTCTGCAAAAAATTGAAAATGTTCAATATGTAGATGGTTAAAAACACAACTTAGTGAGCATCAGCTAGCTATGTGATAGTGGGTTTGAAGTAATATTCAAACCAACTATATGTGAGGTTCAACACTCACTCTCTGGTAAAGTTCTTTTCTCTTGGCATTAGAAGAAAAAATTTATATGAATTATATTTGGACGACATGCCCTCTGAATTTTGTTTTATTTCTATTGAAAAGGATAAATGGATTTAGCACAAATGAGCTGGTCATACAAACTTAAACTCTATTTCTAAATTATCTAAATTAGAACTAGTTAAAGGTCTTCCAAAAATTAATTTTGAAAAGGACAAAGTTTGTGAAGCTTGTTCCAAAGGAAAATAAGTTAAAAGCAACCTCCACTCTAAACATATTGTCTCAACAAATCAACCTCTTGAACTTATTCATATGGACCTCTTTGGTCCTATCAGAAATCCTAGTCTTAGTGGAAAAATATATGGTTTTGTAATAGTTGATGACTTCTCACGATTTACTTGGGTTTTGTTCTTGAAACATAATGATGAAGCTTTTGAAGCATTTATTCATTTCTGTAAAAAAATTCAAAAAGATTAAAGTTATCTCAGTGAGAAGCGATTACGAAGGCGAATTTCAAAATGAATCTTTCAAAACCTTCTTTAATGAAAATGGGATATCACCCAACTTTTCTTGTCCAATAACTCCTCTACAAAATGGAGTTGTGGAAACGAAAAATAGAAACCTTCAAGAGATGGCTAGAACAATATTGAGTGAAGCAAATATTGAAAATATTTTTGGGTTGAAGCAATCAACACAGCTTGTTATGTGTCAAACTGAGTATCCATTAGAAATTTTTTCAACAAAACTCCATATGAGTTGTGGAAAGGAAGAAAACCCAATATTTCTTACTTTCATATATTTGGCTGCTACTGTTACATATTAAACAATAAAGAAAACTTTGAAAAATTTGATCCAAAATCTGATAAAGGCATCTTTTTAGGATACTCCACATTGTCAAAATGATATAGAATCTATAACCTCAAGACTCAAAATGTGGAGGAATCCATGCATGTTATTTTTGATGAGTTTGATGACTTGTGTTTAGAAAACATGGATAAATACGAAGAAGTTGATCGGTTATCCTGTAACAATCGATGCTCAAATGAAGAGGACAATTATGATCCAACCTCTCAGCAACCTCCAAGAGGATGGAAACTGGTAACACATCATCCTCCATATCAGATCATTGGGAACACAGCAGATGGGGTCAGAACCAGACAATCATTAAAAGGAAACTTAAATATCATGGCTATGTTATCCCAAGTAGAACAAAAAACAATTGACCAAGAAATTATTGATGAAACTTGGGTGAACACTATGCAAGAAGAATTGTCTCAATTTGAAAGAAACATAGTTTGGGATCTTGAGCCTAATCCTCTAGACAAAACCATAATTGGAACTAGATGGATCTTTAGAAACAAATTAAATGAGGATGGAGAAGTCATCAGAAATAAAGCAAGACTAATGGCACAAGGATACAATCAACAAAAGGGAATTGGATATGATGAAACATTTGCACTTGTCGCTAAGCTTGAGGTTATCAGAATACTTCTTGCTTATGCTTCTCATAAAGGCATTAAACTATTCCTGAAGGTGCAAACATGAGAAAGGGGTTGAATTGTGTTTGCCAAAGTTGAATACTTTTTGCTGATTTGATGAAAGTTGATATAAATTACTTGGAGAAGAAGCAATTTAGCAGCAGTGGTTAATAAAAGCATAAGTATTTGGACACATAGATTTATCCTGGTTCACCATTAACTTGGCTACTTCAAGTCCCCTCATTCAGAAAGCTTTAATCCACTAATTCAAACACTTTGAACTACACAGCACCTGACCCTCCAAGCCAGTCTGCCCAAACAGCCTGATCGCCCCAGACTTTTGAGGAACAACAACACCTTGGCCCTACAAGCCAAGTATTCTCCTACCAATTTGACAACCCTAGATTGAAGAAGGAACTTACACCACCTTTACCCTACAAGCCAAGTCTTCTCCTACCAATCTGACAATCCCAGATTGAAGAAGGAACTTACACCACTATCGGGTTGGATACAAAGGTTTGGAACTTGAGTAGTTGCATCGGGAAAACTGATTATAACAATAACTCTCACACTCTAAGAAAAGAACAATTAGAAAATATTTCTCTTTTGCACAAGTGTTTCTCTCTTTGAACTCTAAGATGAATTTGGATTTTAAGCTTGAGTTCTTCTACTCTCTTCTGTTTTTCGATGATTTCTTCTTCATCCTGGAGTATCTATTTAAAGTTGAGATTTGGGCTTCTACGTGGTCCAAGTTTAATTTCGAACTGTATTTTGTTCAGATTTCTTTGGTAAATTCATCAACTTTATTCTGTTCCTTTTTAAATTTGAACCAAATCTTTTTCTGATTTAAATTAAATCTTTTTCAAATTTTGATCAGATCTTCTTCAAATTTCAATCAACTCTTCTTCGAATTTCAATCAAATCTTCTACGAATCTTGACCATGTCTTGCTTCATACTCTGATGTTTTCCTCGTATGTTATCCTCTGATGATGTCCTCTAATTCCTGCCTCTGAAGGTATCCTCTGATTTTTGCCTCTGATGATATCCTCTAATTTTTGCCTCTGATGATTTCCTCTGATTTTTGCCTATGATGATATCCTCTGATTTTGCCTCTGATGATATTCTTTGATTTTTGCCTCTAGTGATATCCTCTGATTTTTGCCTCCAATGGTATACTTTTTCGAAGTCAAATATATTATTCACATAAAATAATTTTGTTAATGTAACACCCCCATTTTTAACAATGCGAGTGCATTTTTTTTTTTAAAAAACCACTTACTAAAATAATATGTCGTAACACAAAACGACAAGAGTAATAAATAATTACATCATATATACAAACAAGATAAAATAGTTTTTGGGACAATAATCCAAAATATACAAATAGAAAATACATTGGGGCTATGATACTTATCAGACATCGATCATACCTCTGGGGTATTCTCAGCAGACACCTGCAAATAAAGTACTGCTCCAAGAATGCTATCCCCCCATGGTCGCGTCAAAAAAATGGAACATGGACCCGCCAACAAAAGTCAATTGTCAAAGAACGTCATAGGTACAGTCATCCCAAAACAAAATAAGTACAACCACAAAAAGACACTAAGGCCCTATACAACAAAAAACAAATCTGATCATCCACTAACAACTACAGTAACAAGGGTGACCTCCACACTCTACCAAAGTCTCGTTCAACGCAGTATCTCTCCTCGAAGTAACTTCCTCCTCCTCATCAGTCATAGAAGGATCAATCTCCTCAGAAGTCAGATCCACCCACGATATAGGTGGCTTCGGCGGCGCTGGAATCTCAAAACAGTCCTATACTCTAGTAACAGTCGGTAGAGGATCATTCACCGGGAGCAGAATCTCAGACTCATTCCGCAGTGACACCAACCAAGGTACTGGTGGTTCATCAACAAAACCCTGGTGCCCGACAAGCCTAGACGGACCTAGAATGTCTTCCTCCACTGGCATCGGCCCCTTACCCTTTTCACCCGATTCTAGTCCAAGTACTACATCCCCTACTATTACAGTAGGAGGCACTCCACCTACGGTGGCCTTCGTCTCACCTCCAACTACAGGACTCTCTACATCTGTATATACCCCATTCGCCTCGAGTACTCATCTTGAAGGTACAGGAAAGTCAATCCCCCAGTGCGTATATTCCACATGCAACATTGCCCCAACACTCCTACTTGTTTTCATCACCCTCCGTGTATATGTAGCCCTGCTTGAGATGGGGTCGTATACACAAGCAGTCGGCGAATGTCGATCAGGGAAGTCTAACGACGTCTCTGTCATCAGGGTAACCGTCAGTGGGACGAACTCGGGTATCGTCTTAGGACGAAGCCCAATTTTCCACAATAATGTAAAGGGTCACCAACCAAAAATTAACAGTTAACGATTAACATTTATGTCAAAAGAGAAACAAATAAATACTTAGCAGCTCCAGCAAGATAACAAACAATGACACAATAAGTATACACATATATTGAAATGTATAAGATCTATGTTTTTGATGAAAACAAAAGACTAAGAATGCAGATCAAGTTGCAAGCTCAGGGTATAATCAACACTCAAAACAACTATTAGGAAACTTAGAATTTAAGGTACTTGTGTTGGAACCAAGTTGGTTCTATACTTAGAATTTTGATGTTTACAAAAGAATTTTTATGTAATCATATTTTTGATTTAGAATAATAATGAAAAATGCCACCAGAAGATGACGTCACCAGAAGATAAAATCAGAAGCAGAAGCTAAAGATGAGGACACCAGATGATAAAATCATAGAATGACACCAGAGGATACACTTCCAGAAGATATCAGAGGATGTCATCAAAGGCAAAACATCAAAGGACAAATAACATCATTAGAGGATATCTTTCTTGGTCTAGATCATAAGGAAGCAAAGTCCAAAAGGAGACCTGGTCCAGACCATATGGAAGCTTGTCAGAGGGAGACTTGGTCCAGACCAGAAGGAAACATAAGTCAAACTTGGTCCAGACTTAATACTGACCAGAAGATAGCTTGGTCGTGAATATAAGATTTAATCCAGACTTGATCCAGATCAGAGGATAAATGTCCAGATTAAAAGATCAATGGTCCAGATTAAAATATCATAAGTCCAGATTTAATTTAGATTCAATCCACACTCAGTCTAGACTTGGTCCAGATCAGAGGGTAAATGTTTAGATTAAAAGATCAATGGTCCAGATTAAAGTATTATGATCCAGTGTTGGCCGAGATCAGAGGATCACAGAATTGGCACAGATCAGATTACATAGTCCAAAGTTGGTCGAGATCAGAGGATCATACGGTCCAGATTTTAGTCATGATGAAAATCAGTGAAGACTTGATTAAAATTTGAAAAAGGCTTGATTAAATTGTGATAGAAATTTGATCAAAGTATTAAGGGGATTTGATACAAAAATAAATTGAAGTCTTGGAGGGAAGAAAGATACTATAACTTCCCGGATATTTTTATCCAAAACGTTACTTTAAAAAAATACTTTTAGAAAAATTTACGACAATTTTTTTTTTGAAGAATATCTAACAATTATGCTTTTAAATAATTCGTAACAATCACATTTATTTAATATTATAAAAAAGGTTTATTCAAAAAAACCAAAACAAAAAAAAAACTTATTAAAGTTTGGTGACAAGGATTTAAAAATAGACATAGAAAATATTGCGGCAATCTTATTATTATAAAATTGTCTTAAAAACCCTATTTTTACCACACGTTCGCCGCACGTTAATCCTCATCAACTACTCTTGAATCTCCTCGAACTCATTAGTACCTAAAATGTTGTTGTAAGGGTCAGTTTTTTCCATCGTCCACATCAAACCAAAGCTAAACATATAGAAGAATAACACAAAACATATAAGGGTAAAAACTTCCAATTTAAAAGAAAAAAATTCGTAAACAGTAAATCGTATATTAAAAAAATATGTATAATGCATGCTCCTAAAAACTATATGACCTGGATATAAACCTGCCACTAAGGCAACTTCCACACAGAAAAATCACCCATACCAATGGGGAAAATAAACCTGCCACTAAGGCAACTCCCACATAGATGCATATGCTATGACATGACCATATATTATCAAAACTATACTTGCACACAGCCCACTAAGAATCATGTCATATGCATTCAACAAAAAAATCACATTTTTAAAACAATCATCGTATTCACACATCACAAAGATCACATATCACACATCCTTATCATGTAAATCATATATTCATAGACAAATAATCATTAAATAATAATTTTCACCACGTACGCATAAAAATTGGAACTTGATTTCATTTACACCATAAAGATTAAAACTTTATATATAACAAGAAACTTCAAACTCCAACTCATAAACATGATCGAATCATAAAAAAAAATCATATTTTGCTTCATACCCATCTTAAAAATTAAAACTTTATCACGTAAAATATAAAAATTCATATTTTACTTCTTAAAAAGACATACATTACATATCAAACTCAACATAAAACACTTCGGATTTCATTATTTTATTTTATTATTCTACATTTATTTCATTCAAAAGCAAGCAATTACAATTATTAATTTCATGTATCCAACTAACGGTCTAACTATAATTTGTGCGGGGAAAAGCCCTTACCTTGGCCGCTTTTCTTCCTAGTACAAAGCTCTAAGCCCCCACGAAGTTGTTCACACGAAAAGTTTGCTGCACGAAGGAGATGAGGTGTGAAGGAAACGACGGCTAGGGTTTCAGTATTTTTTTTTGCTTATTATTACTTATTATGGAAATATTGTGGACTTTATGGAAAATTTAAAGTGGAGATTATTGGGTAGATAGTATTGGGCCCAAATAAAGAATAGAAGGGAGAAAATATTATTTTATTTGTTTATTATTTTTTCTTAACCTTGATCATACAAAAACTAAGCCACCAACTCGAAGCCCAAATTTCTATTATGGGTTGGGTCACACCTAGCCACAAATCCTTTGCTCAAATTCTTCTTGTACTAAAAAAACATATATATATATATATATATATATAATTATATAAAACTTCTCCATTGATTAAATAATTCTTACTAATAATTTTATCAACTACAATAAGTCGAACAAGGCAAATAATTATCACACCTAAATTAATAATGAAATATATATATTTATCAGTCTTAATTATTTTAAATAATAAATTTAGAGGATGTTACAATACTCACCCCCTTAAAAACAGTTTCGTCCTCGAAACTAGTCTAACATGAAAAGCTTAGGGTAGAGCTCTCTCATTTTTTCCTCTAATTCCCAAGTTGCATCTCCAGTTGTTTGGTCCCAAATTACCTTGACTAATGTGATCTCATTACCTCGTAGGTGCTTAGTAGTCCTGTCTCCAATGCTCAATGGTGGAACTGCAAAAGAAAGGTTCTCCTTCAACTAGATATCATCTGGCACGATAATATGGGAAGGATCAGCCATGTACTTCCTCAACTGTGACACGTGGAACACATCATGGAGCTTGGCCAAACTCGGAGGCAAGGCAATTTGATAAGCTACTAGACCCACACGTCGAAGGATCTAGTATAGGCCGATGAATTTAGGAGTTAACTTCTTAGACTTCAGTGCCCTACCAACTCAAATAGTAGGCGTCACTCTCAAAAATACATGTTCACACTCTTGAAACTCCAGCGGTTTCCTCCGTTGGTCAGCATAACTCTTTAGTCTGGTTTGTGCTGCCTTCATCCTTTCTTGGATCAGATGGACCTAATATGTGGTCTGTTGTACCAATTCTAGCCCCACAATTAAGTTCTCACCATCCTGATACCAACACAAGGGGGTTTGGCACTTACGCCCATATAGAGCCTCGTACAGTGCGATCCCAATGCTTGCATGATAGCTGTTGTTGTAGGTGAACTCAATGAGAGGCAATATATTATCCCAACTTCCTCGCTCATCCAACACACACGCTCTTAGTAACTCCTCCAAGGTTCAAATAGTTCTTTCTGTTTGTCCGTCGGTTTGCGGGTGATAGGCCAAACTCAATCTCAACTTAGTACCCAACGCCTCATGTAATGCTCCCCACAAACGAGAAATGAACTTCGGATCTGTATCTGACACAATGCTCGAGGGTACCCCATGTAGTCTGACAATCTCTGCAATGTATATCTCTGCAAGCTTAGTCACATCATAATTAGTCCTCACGGGTATGAAATGGGCAGATTTGGTCAACCTGTCGACAATCACCCAAATGGAGTCAAACTTCCGTTGAGTCTTAGGCAATGCTACCGCAAAATCCATGGATATACTATCCCATTTCCATACTGGTATGTCTAATGGCCTTAATAGTCCCCCTGGCTTTTGATGTTCTACCTTAGCCTTCTAACAAGTCAAACACGAATCCACATATTCTGCTACTTGTTTCTTCATTCCCGGCCACCAAAACTTCTGCTTAAGGTCTTTATACATTTTGGTGGTACCAGGGTGAATACTCAGCTTGCATTTGTGGGCCTCATCCAAGATAGTCCTCCTTAATTCAGTATTTTCGGGTATACAAACACGTCCGTTACATCTCAAAATATCATCTGGCCCCACCTTGAATTCAGGTGCCCTGCAAACCTCGATCAACTTCCTTTTCTCTTGAGTCAAAATGTCTGTAACTTGGAGAACTTTAATCTCATTCATCAGTTCACTATCTATAATGATCATTCCACAATGCACTTTCCCCAATGGAGAATCCAAATTAAGATTCAAGTCACAAAACTTCTCTAACAACTCCAACCCATTCATTGTTACAAACGAGAGATGAACGCGCTTCCTGCTTAGGGCATCAGCCACCACGTTCGCTTTCCCTGGATGGTAATGCAATGTGAACTCATAATCTTTAATAAACTCCATCCATCTCCTCTGCATAATGTTAAGCTTCTTTTGATCAAACAAGTATTTCAAACTCTTATGGTCACTAAATACATCAAAACTACACCCATACAGATAATGTCACCAAATTTTCAATGCAAGGACAATTGCAGCTAACTCCAATTCATGAGTGGATAATTATTTTCATGCACCTTCAATTGCCTCGAAGCATAGGCCACTACTTGTTTGTTTTGGATCAGTACACAACCCAATCCTTGATATGAGGCATCACAATAAACTTCGTAAGGCTCTTCTGGTTGTGGCAACACTAACACCGAAGATGTAGTTAGTTTCTCTTTCATCAGTTGGAAACTTTTCTCACACTCCTTAGTCCAAGCATAAATCTAGTTCTTCTTCATAAGGTGTGTCAATGGAGCAGCAATCTTGGCAAATCCCTCAATAAATCTCCTATAGTACCCAGCCAAGACCAGAAAACTCCTAATCTATGTGACTGTCTGCGGTTGTTTCCATGCCATCATGGCTGCTACCTTGGATGGGTCGACAGCGATCCCTTCCTTAGAAATTACATGTCCCAAGAACTTCACTTCTTCCAACCAAAATTCACATTTTCCTAGATTGGCATATAGTTGTTGCTCCTTCAGTACTTGTAGAACTTGACGCAAATGTTCCTCATGTTCCTCCCAACTCTTGGAATAGATCAAGATGTCATCAATAAAGATCACCACAAACTTGTCTAAGAACGGACGGAAGATACGGTTCATATAATCCATGAAGATAGCTGGCGCATTGGTCACTCCAAAAGGCATGACCAAGTACTCATAGTGCCCATATCGCGTTCTAAAGGCTGTCTTGGATATATCATCTTCTTTCACTCGAATCTGGTGGTATCCCGATTTTATCAATCTTAGAAAACACCTCTGCCCCTCTGAGTTGGTCTATTAAATCATCAATGCAAGGTAAAGGGTATCTGTTTTTTATTGTGACTTTGTTGAGCTGTCGATAATCAACACACAATCTCGACTTTCCATCCTTTTTCTTGACCAATAACACGGGGGCTCCCCATGGTGACACACTAGGCCGAATGAATTTCTTAGACAGAAGGTCTTTCAATTGGTTCTTTAGTTCTGATAGCTCTAAGGGGGCCATTCTGTAAGGAGCCATATAGATGGGTCCAATACCCGGAATAACATCGATAGAAAATTCAACATCATAGACTGGGGGTAGTCCTAGTACGTATGGTGGGAAAACCTCAAAGAAATCCTTCACTACGGGGATCATCGACAACAACCTCTAGACTCATACTGACTGAGTTGAGAAAGACATATTTCTGGACTCCTCCCTTTAGAGAAAACTTCAGTCTATTGGCTGAAAGGAACTTCGAAATATCGAGATCCGGAAATATCACACTCCACCGGGCACAGTCTAACATGATGTAGTTGCTAGACAACCAACCCATTCCCAAAATTACACCAAGATGTTTTAGAGGAATACAAATTAAATCAATCTTAAAATTCATTTTAAACACAGTCAACGGGCATTGCAAGCACGCCAAATTACATTTTACTGGTTCAGCAGAGGGGAGGGTAACCATTGAATCGAATGGTAAGGTAGTGACATCTAGTTGGAGCGATTCCACCCAATCTAATGAAATGAATGAGTGTGTTGCCCCATAATCATATATCACAGAAAGTATTTTTCCAACAATAAAACACTCACCCTGGATAAGTTGTAAGGAAGATGGTGCTTTTTCTCCTCTAATGTGATAAACACGTCCTCGAGCAGTAGGGCGTGCCACATCCTTGTTTTTGACAGTATCCTTCTCCCGACAATCTTTTGCCATATGGCCTGGTTTCTGACAAGCATAACATATCCTAGTTCTTCTTGGACACTCAGTCATCCTATGTCCCTCCTGTCCACAGTAATAGCATCGAACAGTATGCGCCTGGTTTTGTGTTGGATTTTGATGCCTCTGATCTCCCCTGCTTTAAGGTCCCGGTCAATCTCCAGTAGTCCCTTGTGGGCGGGCATACGGCTTTTTTTGTTGGAACTAACTGCCTTTGTTTTGTTGGTCACTATTTCCATGTTCAAAAGTAATATTTAGAGATAGAACCCCATAATTAAATGGTAAGGTTGTGTTTGATTTCCTACCTAAGGTCTCATTGGTCCACCAATAGCACCTCTGTTCAGGCGGCCCCGTTTCATGATCTCTACCTTTTTGCACTTCTCCACCAGCACCTGATACTGACGTATCTCTAGAGGTCCCACAAACTCCTTAATTTCATATATGAGCCCGCTTTCAAACCTCTCACACATGTACTCTTCATCCATTTGGTTACGAAAATAGTGTTTTGCTAGGGACTCAAACTTTGCTGCATACTCGAACACTGTGAGACTTCCCTGATCTAGTCTCAGGAATTGGGCCTCCTTCTCAGCCCTGGCATTCTTCGGAAAATATTTGTCCAAGAATTTTCTCTTGGAAACTTCCCAGGTCACCTCTTCATGATTTCCTTCCATCATTTGCCTCGCCCATCGCCTCCAATTTTCGGCTTCACCAATCAACAAATAAGCGGCATACTCCACCTTCGTGTCATCTGGGTAGTGGAGGATCTCAAGGATCTTCTCGATCTCCTGCAGCCAGAGGTCGGCCTTGTCAGGGCCATGCTCCCCTTTAAATTTTGGCGGATCTTGCCTAAGGAATTCAGTCAGTCCTCTTGTTGCCCTAGCTGGTCCCTCTGCGTATTACGTTGAGCCTGGTCTACAGCTTGTTGAGCTTGAACTGCAGCTTGTTGGGCCATCGCGGCGGCCATTGCATTCATGGGTTGGATTGCTTCAGTCATGTCACTTTCTCCCTGGGGCACAAGTCAGTTCGCGCGACGAACCATACTTCCTAAAAATTATCTAATCAGGATAACACTGTGATCTCATTGTAGCCTTAAGGTCGTAAGGAATATTTTATTCACGGCTATATAGTAGGTTCTGGTCACACAATAAATTGTGTACTAGAGCGGTTCCCAGGAAAGAGAGGTGGGTCAACGGACCACTTAATAACCAAGTCTTTCCTTAGCCAGAATTTCACTAATACAACTTTTTACGGTGTTACCCTTCACTTCTATTGTGGGGATCATACAATTTTATACCGGTTAGAGATTTACCGCATTGTCTTTATTACAAAATTTAGATCATAACACAAAATTAAGTAATTAAGGAACATTCCTAATCATTATAAATTCAATTGGCCTAATTAATTTCATAATTAAAGTGAAGACCAATTAAATGTCGTATAATTTCAAATCAAATCAATCTAATTTAATACGCAATAATTTCACAGTATAGTAAAATAACGACTAATCATTTTATTGTTTAAAAAAAAAATCAATCCGTTGCAATTAATTGATAATGTCATAAATATACAAACAATTATTATATAACGTCAAATTAAATCACCAAATGTAAATTATTAAAAAATTCAAATCAAGAGTAGTAAATTTGTAACGTCATAATAGTAAATTCATAACGTCATAATGTCATTAAATTGCGTTTATTAAATTCATAACATATAAACAATTATTAAAAAAATTCAAATCACGAGTAGTAAATTCATAATGTTAGAAAATCAAAAGCAATTATTGCATTGAATCGAATTAAATCGAGATTATTTCACATTATAATGCAATAAATTCATAGTTTATACAATCATAAAATCATAATTAATTATTGCACTGAATCAAATTAAAACTATTTCAAATCGTATGATCAATAATTTAAGGCATATCATAATTGCAATTAATTGAAGGAAAATTTCTGATTTTGAGAAGAAGAAAAAATATTAAAAGAGACCAAATAATCAATGCAAAATGTTAATTTTCTCTATATGAATGTATATAACCAAATTAATAATAAATCATGGAATGAAATATACCAAAGTCAAGCATCACACATAAATCAAGGCATGCGTCATACATAATCGTCCCCCCCCCCAAAAATTTTCCGAGGATTATTGCTTTGATACCATAATGTAAGGCCCCGAATTTTTTGATCCAAAAGGTTACTTAAAAAAATACTTTTAGAAAAATTTACGACAATTTTGTTTTGAAGAATATCTAACATTTATGCTTTTAAATAATTAGTAACAATCACATTTATTTAATAATATAACAAGGGTTTATTCAAAAAAAATAAAACAAAAAAAAAACTTATTAAAGTTTGGTGACAAGGATTTAAAAATAGACATAGAAAATATTGCGGCAATCTTATTATTACAAAATTGTCTTAAAAACCCTATTTTTACCACACGTTCGCCACACGTTAATACTCATCAACTACTCTTGAATCTCCTCGAACTCATTAGTACCTAAAATGTTGTTGTAAGGTCAGTTTTTTCCATCGTCCACATCAAACCAAAGCTAAACATATAGAAGAATAACACAAAACATATAAGGGTAAAAACTTCCAATTTAAAAGAAAAAAAATGCGTAAACAGTAAATCGTATATTAAAAAAAAAATATGTATAATGCATGCTCCTAAAAACTAAATGATCCGGATATAAACCTATCACTAAGGCAACTTCCACACAGAAAAATCACCCATACCAATGGGGAAAATAAACCTGCCACTAAGGCAACTCCCACAAAGATGCATATGCTATGACATGACCATATATTATCAAAACTATACTCGCACACAGCCCACTAAGAATCATGTCATATGCATTCAACAAAAAAATCACATTTTTAAAACAATCATCGTATTCACACATCACAAAGATCACATATCACACATCCTTATCATGAGAATCATATATTCATAGACAAATAATCATTAAATAATAGTTTTCGCCACGTACGCATAAAAATCGGAACTTGACTTCATTTAGACCATAAAGATTAAAACATTATATATAACAAGAAACTTCAAACTCCAACTCATAAACATCATCGAATCAAAATCTTATCATATATATATAACATAAAAAAAGAATCATATTTTGCTTCATACCCATCATAATAATTAAAACTTTATCACGTAAAATATAAAAATTCATATTTTACTTCTTAAAAAGACATAAATTACATATCAAACTCAACGTAAAAGATTTCGGATTTCATTATTTTATTTTATTAGTCTACATTTATTTCTTTCAAAAGCAAGCAATTACAATTATTAATTTCATGTATCCAACTAACGGTCTAACTATAATTTGTGCGGGGAAAAGCCCTTACCTTGGCCGCTTTACTTCCTAGTACGAAGCTCTAAGCCCCCACGAAGTTGTTCACATGAAAAGTTTGTTGCACGAAGGAGATGAGGTGTGAAGGAGATGACGGCTAGGGTTTCAGTATTTTTTTTCTGCTTATTATTACTTAGTATGGAAATATTGTGGACTTTATGGAAAATTTAAAGTGGAGATTATTGGGTAGATAGTGTTGGGCCCAAATAAAGAATAGAAGGGAGAAAATATTATTTTATTTGTTTATTATTTTTTTCATAACCTTGATCATACAAAAACTAAGCCACCAACTTCAAGCCGAAATTTCTATTATGGGTTGGGTCACACCTAGCCACAATTCCTTAGCTCAAATTCTTCTTGTACTAAAATATATATATATATATATATATATAATTATATAAAACTTCTCCATTGATTAAATAATTCTTACTAATAATTTTATCAACTACAATAAGTCGAACAAGGCAAATAATTATCACACCTAAATTAATAATGAAATATATATATATTTATAAGTCTTAATTATTTTAAATAATAAATTTAGAGGATGTTACAGATACGGTCCAGAATTAAACAAGAATAGAATTAGCCAAAGTTATTTTCAGAACAAATCTGAAGCAAAAAGGTTTGGATCAAGCATAAAGCTTAAACCCGATTGGCCAAGTTATTTTTGCAAGAGAATCTAGACTCATACAGCTCGAATTTGATCATGGAAGAAACCTTAATTTTCATATATAAAAGAAGGCTCAGGCAGAAGACTTTGTAATCGAAAATTAGTAAAAGAGTCATAAACTTTCAGAGGCAAACACTCGAGTTTTCAGTGAGGTTAATTGTGAGTATCAGCTTTCCAGAAGCAAGTACTCTTGTTTTTCGTGCCCTTGTGTCAAATCTATATTGTTGAAGTAGAGTCTACAATCTGAAGAGTGAGAAGAAGTAGCAGGTGACTTAGCAATTAGATTCAAGGTGTTGAAATCTCTTCTGCAATCTGGGGTTGTTAGATTGGTAGGAGAAGACTTGACTTGTGAAGTCAAGGTGATGTGTTCCTCAAAAGTCTAGGATTGTTAGAATGTTTGGGAAGACTGATTTGCAGGGTCAGTAGTGCTATTGAAATTTTGAGGTTTTGAACTAGTGGAAAAATCCTTCAAGGTGAAGGGACTGGATGTAGCCTAGTTAATGTTGAACCAGGATAAATCTTTGTGTTGATTATTTTACTTTATCCACTGCTAACTCTACTTTCTTATATATCAGATTTTAAATAATCATCAAAAACAGAAAAAGAATTCAAGTATTACAAACACAATTCAACCCCCTTCTCGTGTTTGCACCTTCAATTGGCATCAGAGCTCGGTCTCAAGGCTAAGCACTTAATAGTGTGTGAGGAAAGTTCCAAGGGGGTTCAACATGTCAGAATCCAAAGAAGAATTTGGAGGCAACATCAACAGGCCACCACTGTTTGATGGAGATCACTTTGAACACTGGAAGGACAGAATGAGAAGCTTCTTCATCTCCCAAGATCCTCATCTCCGGACCTAGGTAGTCAAAGGCTACACTGCACCCACTATACCAGGAGATGAAACTGGTCAAGAACTAGATGTAGCAAATATGAATCCCAACCAGAGGAAGTTATACAAGCTGCATCACAAGTCCAGAACCATCATAATCAATGCTATATGATTTAAAGAATTTGACAGTTGCACCAAGAAGGAAACAGCAAAAAACATATATGATAGTCTTGTTCTGACCTATGAAGGAAGTCAACAGGTTCAAGAGGCAAAGGAAAACATACTGGTCAAACAGTATGAGCTGTTCAAGATGGAAGGGGACGAAGACATTGAAGCAATGTTCTGCAGATTCCATATTCTGGTATCAGGTTTAAAAGTATTAAACAAAAGCTACACCACTACAGATCATGTAAAGAAAATCCTCAGAAGCTTACCAGCCAAATGGAGACCAAAGGTTACTACAGTATAGGAAGCCAGAGATCTGAATACCTTGAGGCTTGAAGATCTGATCAGCTCCCTCAGGTCTCATGAAATAGAGCTGAAAGCAGATGAACCAAAGAAGAAGAAGACTTTAGCCCTTAAGTCAAAACAGAAGAAAGCTGCAAAGGTTGTATTAAAATCAGAGGATAGTGATTGTGAAGATGATGATCTTGCTTACATAACCAAGCAGATTGCAAAGATGTGGCAAAACAGAAAGAAGAAAGCTCCCAGGACAAATGGCAAATACTCCAACAGAGGAAAAGAAGAAGCTGACAAGAAAAGCATCATCTGCTATGGATGCAATGAACCTGGACATATCAAGTCAGAATGTCCAAACATGGAGAAAAGAATGCATCACAAGAAAGGTAACACGATTTACTTAAAGTGTAGCCTATCACAGGCCTTACAGATCAGTTAAATCCTCGTAAGCATAAGATGGACCAACTATCACATGGAACCACCCCATAGCCCATCACGGTCACTACTTAACTTTGTGGCCCATCACGGTCACCACTTAACACCATGGCCCATCACGGTCACCACTAACACTGTGGCCCATCACGGTCACAACAAGCTATGAAATGCATGAGCGTACTCTGACTCTTTTCACCACAACCATTAAGTAAATGCAGCTATTAAAAGATTCCCCATTTTTATTACTCATATAACCCTAACGATTTTTCAAACTTATCACAGAGCATACTCAAAACATTTTTTTTTCTCGATAAAATTCATAATGCACATCTTATCAGTTATGAATACATGATCACATCAAATTCAATTTCCACAATTCCACTCCTCAATCACACATAAATCACCTCAACTTAATCTCCACAAATTCAACTATACAATGTAAACTTGTTGAACCTGTTTGCCTTTGCCTCTTGAACCTATTGACTTCCTTCATAGGTCAGAACCAGACTGTCATAGATGTTTTTTGTTGTTTCCTTGTTGGTGCATCTGTCATATTCTTTAAATCTGATAACATTGATGATGATGGTTCTACACTTGTGATGCAGCTTGTATAACTTCCTCTAGTTGGGATTCATATCTACTACATCCAGTTCATGACCAGTTTCATCTCCTAGTATGGTGGGTGCAGTGTAGCCTTTCACTACCAAGGTCTAGAGATCAGGATCTTGGGAGATGAAGAAGCTTCTCATTCTATCCTTCCAGTATTCAAAGTGATCTCCATCAAACAGTGGTGGCCTGTTGATGTTGCCTCCAAATTCTTCTTCAGATTCTGACATGTTGAACCCCCTTGGACCTTTCCTCAAACACTATTAAGTGCTCAGCCTTGAGACCGAGCTCTGATGCCAATTAAAGGTGCAAACACGAGAAGGGGGGATTGAATTGTGTTTGTACTACTTGAATTCTTTTTCTGTTTTTGATGATTATTTGAAATCTGAAATATAATCAAGTAGAGTTAGCAGAGGATAAAGTAAAATAACACAAAGATTTATCCTGGTTCACCATTAACTAGGCTACATCCAGTCCCTTCAACTTGAAGGATTTTCCACTAATTCAAAACCTTGAATTACAACAGCACTACTGACCCTCCAAGTCAGTCTTCCCAAAAATTCTAACAATTCTAGACTTTTGACGAACCCAACACCTTGACTTCTCAAGTCAAGTCTTCTCCTACCAATCTGACAACCCCAGATTCCAGAAGGAATTACAACACCTTAAATCTAATTGCTAAGTCACCTGCTACCTCTTCTGACTCTTCAGATTGTAG
This sequence comes from Cicer cuneatum, assembly GCA_037974295.1. NCBI lineage: Eukaryota > Viridiplantae > Streptophyta > Magnoliopsida > Fabales > Fabaceae > Cicer > Cicer cuneatum. The sequence continues at coordinate 40,023,436 of JBBPBO010001986.1, forward strand.
ACTCTACTTCAACAATATAGATTTAACACAAGGGAACGAAAAACACGAGTACTTGCTTCTGGAAAGCTAAAACTCACAATTAACCTCACTGAAAACTCGAGTATTTCCTTCTGGAAGTGTATGACTCTTTTACTGATTTTCGATGCTAAGTCTTCTGCCTTGAGCCTCCTTTTATAGATGAGAATTAGGGTTTCTTCCATGATCAAATTCGAGCTGTATTTGTCTAGATTCTCTTGCAAAAATAACTTGGCCAATCCTGTTTCACTTAAATAAAAATCGTATCTTTTTAGCTTCAGATTGCATTTGAAAATTTTGTTGACCAATCTTGTTTCTTTTAATTTCAAACCATATCTTTTTAAGCTTCAGATTGCATTCTAATTTCTTCAAGTCTTCAGTAATTTTTGAATCAAATCCCCTTAATACTTTGATTAAATTTCTATCAAAATTTAATCAACTCTTGTTCGAATTTTAATCAAGTCCTTAGTGAGTTTCATCATGATTAAAATCTGGATCGTATGATCTTCCGATCTCGACCAACTCTGGACTTTATTATCTGATCTGCCAAAATTCTGTGATCCTCTGATCTCGGCCAACACTGGACCATATGATATGATCTTCTGATCTCGGCCAATCACTGGACCATATGATCTGATCTTCTGTTCTCGGCAAACATTGGGCCATATGATCTGATCTTCTGATCTCGGCCAACATTGGGCCATGATGCTTAAATCTGGACCATTGATTTGAACATTTTCCTTTCTAATCTGGACCAAGTCTGTGTTGGAACCAAGTTGGTTCTGAGTACTTAGGATTTTGATGTTTACAAAAGCACTCCATGTAATCTTATTTTGAACCTTGAATTATTACGTTAAATTTCACCAGAAAATGAAGTTTCCAGAAGCAGAAGATGAAGACACCAAAAACTGCATCCTGAAGGTACCAGAGGATGCATCCTGGAATTACCAAAAGATATCTTTGTTGGCCCAGATCAGAAGGAAGCAAAGTCAAAAGGAGACCTGGACCAGACCAGAAGGAGGCCTGCCAGAGGGAGACTTGATCCAGACAAGTAGGAGTCATAAGTCAGACTTAATCCAAAAGTTATTCTGACCAGAAGATGGCCTGGCAGTGAAATGATAAACAGCACAGACTTGATCCAGACTTAATCAGAGGATAAGCTAAAGGGTCTAGAACAAGAGATTCAATCTAGATTTGACCCAGACTAGAAGATAGCATGGTTCAGGGTATGAAACAAAGTCCAGACCAGAAGAAATGATGTCCAGATATGATCCAGACCTAATTCAAATAAGAAGGTAAAATGTCCAGACTGAAATATTATTTGTCCAGATTTAATTTCAGTTCAATCAAGACCCAGTTCAGAATTGGTCCAGATCAGAAGGAAGATGTTCAGATCAATGGTCCAGATTTAAGTATTTGGCCCAGTGTTGGCCGAGATTAGAAGATCAAACCATGGCCCAGTGTTGGCTGAAATCAGAAGGTCATAATGTGTGGTCCAGCATTGGCCGAGATCAGAGGATCACAGCAGATTACTTTGTATGGTCCATATGTGGACTAGCGCAGAAGATCAAACCGTCCACATTTAATCATGAGGATTAACGGTGGAGATTTAATTAAATTTGATCAAAGTATTAAAAGGATTTATTACAAAAATAAAGTGTAGTCGTATGGGAGTTCAGAAGCTGTTGGCGGGAAGAAACTAAAGAAAGGATTGGCCAGTTATTTTTGAAAGAAAATCTGAAGCTTAAAAAGATATGTTTTTAATTTAAGTGATACCTGATTGGTCAAGATATTTTTGCAAGAGAATCCAGCAAGATACAGCTCGAAATTAAGCTTGGAAGAGGCCCTAATCTGCATCTATAAAAGGAGGCTCAAGGCAGAATACTTAGTATCGAAAATCACAAAAGAGTCATACACTTCCAAAAGCAAACACTCATGTTTTCAGCGAGGTTAATTGTGAGTTCCAGCTTTCCAGAAGCAAGCACTCGTGTTATTTTCTTTCTCTTGTGTTAGATCTAAGTTGTTGAAGTAGAGTCTACAATCTGAGGGAGTCAGAAGGGGTAGTGGATTACTTAGCAATTAGATTCAAGGCGTTGTAATTCCTTCTACAATCTGGGGTTGTCAGATTGGTAGGAAAAGACTTGACTTGAGAAGGCAAGGTGTTGCATTCCTCAAAAGTCTAGGATTGTTAGACTGTTTGAGAAGACTAACTTGGAGGGTCAGTGGAGTTGTTGTAATTCAAGGAATTGAATTAGTGAAATCCTTCAAAGTGAAGGGACTGGACGTAGCCTAGTTAACGGTGAACCAGTATAAAATTCTGTGTTTTTATTTTTACTTTATATCTGCTGCTAACTCTGTTTTATTCATACATCAAGTTTTGTTTTAAAACTGCAAAAACAGAAAAAGTAATCAAGTTAGTCAAACACATTTCAACCCCCCCCCTTCTCGTGTTTGCACCTTCAATCTGGACTGAGTCTGGATTGAATCTGAATTAAATCTGGACTTATGATATTTTAATCTGGACATTTATCCTCTGATCTGGATCAAGTCTGGATTAAATCTGGACAATCATTTCTTCTTATCTAAACTGAGTTTTATGCTATGGACCATGCTATCTTCTGGTCTGGACCAAGTCATTTGTTCTGGACCAGTTATCTTCTGCTCTGGACCAAGTCTGGATTAAGTCTGGACTGATTCTTATTTCACGACCAGGCTATCTTCTGGTCAAGATTAATTCTGGACCAAGTCTGACTTATGATTCCTTCTAGTCTGGACTAGGTCTCCTTTTGGACTCTTCTTCCTTCTGATATGGGCCAGGAAAGATATCCTCTGATGATGTTATTTGATCTTTGATGACATCCTCTGATATCCTCTTAAGGTGTATCCTCTGGTGCTTTTAGGATGCATCCTCTGGTACCTTTTGGATGCATTATCTGGCCTAACCTTCTGGTGGTGTCATCCTCTGATTTTGCACAATTTCTGATTTGTTTTTCTAAGTCAACATATTATTTACATAAAATACTTTTGTTAACATCAAAACTAAGTATAGAACCAACTTGGTTCCAACATTCTCCCCCTTTTTGATGATGACAAAACCTTGTATTTTTTATGACTTATTTTGTTAGGATCCCCCTCAGATCTAGCTTCTCCCCCTAAGTCTAATGCCCCAGACTTTTCCTCTCCTTTTCAACTCCTTCTTTTGTTTCACTCTTTCTTTTCTCTCTTCTTTTCTCCTCTCCTTTTCAACTCCTTCTCACTCTTTCTTTCTCTCCCCCTTTTTGTCATCAACCAAAAAGGATTGATCTTCAGACCTTTTTTTTTTAATATCTTCTGGAATACAAAATAGTAAATAACAGGAAATAAAATACAAAAAAGATTAAAAGTACTCCTCTACCAAGACTACTTGATCTAGTCAAATATGGAGATTATGTTGAGATGCTTCTTGATAAACTCAAAATGATCTTCAGGCAATGGTTTGGTGAAGATATCAACCCATTGATGATCGATGTCTACAAACTGGATGCTTAGTGTTCCCTTTTGAACATGGTCTCTGATAAAGTGATGTTTGATTTCTATGTGTTTGGCTCTAAAATGAAGGATAGGGTTTTTGGTTAGGTTGATGGTTGAGGTATTGTCACAGTTTAAAGGGATGTTGGTTTCAAAGATGTTGTAGTCTTCCAACTGATGTTTCATCCATATTAACTATGAACTGCATCCTGCTGTTGATATGTATTCAGCTTCTGCTGTTGACATGGAAATGGTGCTTTGTCTCTTGCTCGATCGGGATATTAAATTGTTTCCTAAGAATGTGCAGTTTCCACTTGTACTCTTTCTTTCAAGTTTCTCTCCAGCATAATCAGAATCACTGTATCCACTCAATTTGTATGTGGGAGTTTTCTTGTAGAGCAAGGTAAGATGTGTGGTTCCTTTAAGATATATAAGGATTCTTTTGACAGCAGTTAAGTGGGACTCCCTAGGGTCAGCTTGAAAACGAGCACAGACACAAACACAAAACAAAATGTCAGGTCTAGAAGCAGTTAGGTAAAGAAGGGATCCAATCATACCTCTGTATGTTTTCTGGTCTACCTTTTGGCCAGATTCATCTTTTTCAAGTGAGCAGGTGGGGTGCATGGGGGTGGCCATAGGCTTACAATCACTCATCTTGAACTTTTTGAGAAGTTCTTTACTGTACTTAGGCTGGTGAATTAGTATACCTGTTTTGCCTTGCTGAATCTGAATTCCGAGGAAGAACTTAAGTTCTCCCATCATGCTCATCTGAAATTCTTGCTGCATCAAATCAGAAAACTCTTGGCAGAGAGTGCCATTAGTGGATCCAAAGATAATATCATCAACATAAACTTGTATGATCAGAATATCATCTTTAATGGATTTTCTAAATAAAGTGTTATCTATTTGTCCTCTATCAAACTGGCTTTTAAGTAAGAAATTGTTAAGTCTGTCATACCATGCCCTAGGTGCTTATTTTAAACCATATAAAGATTTTTTAAGTTTAACAACATCGTTTGGAAAATCAGAATTTTCAAAACCTAGGGGCTGTTTGACATAGACTTCCTCACTTATATAACCATTTAAGAAAGCACTTTTGACATACATTTGATACAAAGTAATATCATGATTTGTAGCAAAAGAGAGTAGGATACGAATTGCTTTTATCCTGGCCACTAGAGCAAAAGTCTCAGTGTAATCAATGCCTTCTTGCTGACTGTATCCTTGTGCCACAAGCCTAGCTTTATTCCTAACTACTTCACCTTATTCATTGAGTTTGTTCCTAAACACCCACTTGGTTCCAATGATATTTTTGTGTGGTCTGGCTACCAGATCCCAAACGTCATTCCTTTCGAACTCATTCAGCTCTTCTTGCATTGCAGAATCCATCCTTCTTCTGTCGGTGCTTCATCAACAGTAGTTGGTTTAATGGTAGAAAGTAAACCAAACAGACTTGTTTCTTTAAATAATGATCTGGTTTTCAATGGTTCAGCTGCACTTCCAATAATCAGTGTTTCTGGATGTGAAGACTTGTACTTCCACCCCTTCTCTCCTTCTGACTTGTCTTCAGGTTCAACATTATCTTTGGATTTGCTTTCATCCTTTTCTTTCTCTGGTTCTGTTGTTTGATTTGCTCTTGCTTCCTGTGCTTCTGGTAAACCTGCAATTTCCTCATCTTGCTTTGACTTTTCAGAGTCAAGTTGTTTGTCATCAAACTTAATGTGTATGTATTCCTCCACAGTGTTAGTTTCTTTATTAAACACTCTATAAGTTTTTCATCTCTTAGAGTATCCAATGAAGGTACACTTTTGAGATCTGGAATCAAATTTCGCAAGATTATCCTTAATGTTTAACATATAACAAATGCAGCCAAACTGTTTGAAATAGGGAATATTAGGTTTCTTACCTTTCCACAGTTCATATGGAGTTTTGTTTAGAATAGACCTGATGTAAACTCTGTTCTGGATGTAGCATGCAGTGTTGACAGCTTCTGCCCATAGGTAGGTAGCAACAATCATATCATTCAGCATGGTTCTGGCCATTTCCTGCAGTGACCTGTTCTTCCTTTCAACAACTCCATTCTGTTGAGGTGTTCTGGGGGATGAGAAGTTGTGAGAGATGCCATTCTCATCATAAAATTCTTCAAAGTACCAGTTCTCAAACTCACCTCCATGATCACTTCTAATAGTTATGATTTTAAAACCTTTTTCATTCATAACTTGCTTGCAGAAAGAAGTAAATACATTATGGGATTCATCTTTGTTTCTAAGAAACTTTACCCAAGTCCACCTTGAGTAATCATCAACTATGACAAACCCATACTTCTTACCCTTAAGGGATGCAGTTTGAACAGGACCAAATAGATCTAAATGAAGCAGTTCAAGAGGTTGTGAAGTAGAAATACAGTTTTAAGGTTTAAAAGAGCTTTTGGTCTGTTTACCTTTTTGACATGCTTCACACATAATCTCATATTTAGTACTTAGTTTGGGAAGATCTCTCACTAGCTGAAGTTTACTTAACTCATAAAACAGCCTAGCGTTTGCATGGCCTAACTATTTGTGCCAAATCTGATTTTCCTCTCTAACAGATAAAAGACACTTAACTTTCTGCTTAACTCGGCTAAACAGATCTATCTTATAAACATTATTCTGCCTAACACAAGTGAACAAAAAAGATCCATCCTTTTGACTAATAGCCTTACAGGTTTTCTGATTAAACACAACATCATACTTGCAGTCACTTAGTTGACTAATGCTTAACAGATTGTGATTAATACCTTTAACTAATAAAACATTTTCAATAGATAAGGAAGAAGAAGTGTTACCAATTGTGCATGTACCAATGATCTGCCCTTTCTAGTTTCCTCCAAAGGCAACCTTGCCTCCTTTCTTTAGAGTCAGCTTCTGAAACATTGATATGTGTCCAGTCATATGCCTGGAGCATCCACTGTCCAAATACCATACTTTGTGTTGCAGATCAAACCTTTCTTCTTCTGATACTTCACCATCAAAGTCAGAATCAGACTCACTGCTGTAATCAGATTTTGTACGAGCCATCATGCGAGTTCTGTTTCTGGCTTGCTCAGACTAGTTGAACTGTTCCCTTGATTCTGCTTCGGCTGATACACCATGTTCCACTGGTGATTCTGGAACTTATGGTGATTCTGGTAATTCTACTTCTTCTGGTAATACTGAAGTGTGTGATTCTGTTGTTTGTGGCTGAACCTCTGATTCTGATACTGATACTGGTTCTGGTTCTTGATCGGGTTCAGGTTCAGGTTCTGGTTCTGGTTATGATTCTGGTGTGAATTGTACTAACCAGACCTTCTTTCATCAGACTCATTTTGCTTCTGTCTAGTGGAAGTGGAACATACACCTTTTTTTGTTTGTGCATTGCAAGCATCCATTGACCAAGCACCATGATTGGTGTTTCCTTTTGATTGCTCAGAATATCTGCAACATAAACAATTTTGTTGTTTGGTACCCAAAACTCTTTGTCTTCATCTACTGAATCAGTTCCATAGTCTGTGCTGGATCTAGAACTTGAGTTGATATGTGGCATCAGAGCCAATACTGCATCCTCTGATGTGCTTCCAGACTTGTCGGAATGAATGATTTATCCATTCTTCTTACCCTCTACTTTTCTTCCAGAGCTAGTACCTTTATGGAGTCCAGACGCAAACTTGATGTGAGCCATCATAGCTTTTTCTGCCTCTTCATCATTAGATGATTCTTCTTCTAAGTCAGATGCATCCCACACTACCATCAGACTCTTCTTCTTGAATCTGGAACCTTTCTTGTGATGCTTTCCTTTCTCCATGTTTGGAGATTCTGACTTGATATGTCCAAGTTCATTGCATCCATAGCAGATGATGTTTTTCTTGTCAGCTTCTTTTCCTCTTAGAGTATTTGCCGTTTTTCCTGGGAGCTTTCTTCTTTCTGTTTCGCCACATCTTTGCAATCTGCTTGGTTATGTAAGCAAGATCATCATCTTCACTATCACTATCCTCTGATTCTGATACAACGTTTGCAACTTTCTTCTGTTTTGACTGAAGGGCTGAAGTCTTCTTCTTTGTTCATCTGCATTCAGCTCTCTTTCATGAGACCTGAGGGAACTGATCAGATCTTCAAGCTTCAAGGTATTTAGATCCCTGGCTTCCTGTACTTCAATAACCTTTGGTCTCCATTTGGCTGGTAAGCTTCTGAGGATCTTCTTTACATGATCTGTAGTGGTGTAGCTTTTCTTTAATACTTTTAAACCTGATACCAGAATCTAGAATCTGCTACACATTGCTTCAATGTCTTAATCCTCTTCCGTCTTGAACAGCTCATACTGTTTGACCAATATGTTTGCCTTTGCCTGTTGACTTCCTTCATAGGCCAGAACCAGACTATCATAGATGCTTTTTGATGTTTCCTTGTTGGTGCATCTGTCAAGTTCTTTGAATGTGATAGCATTGATCATGATGGTTCTGGACTTGTGATGCAGCTTGTACAACTGCCTCTGGTTGGGATTCATATCTTCTACATCAAGTTCTTCATCTTCTGGTGTAGTGGGTGCAGTGTAGCCTTCGACTACCAAGGTCCAGAGATCAGGATCTTGGGAGATGAAGAAGCTTCTCATTCTATCCTTCCAGTATTCAAAGTGATCTCCATCAAACAGTGGTGGCCTGTTGATGTTGCCTCCAAATTCTTCTTCAGATTCTGACATGTTGAACCCCCTTGGACCTTTCCTCAAACACTATTAAGTGCTCAGCCTTGAGACCGAGCTCTGATGCCAATTAAAGGTGCAAACACGAGAAGGGGGGATTGAATTGTGTTTGTACTACTTGAATTCTTTTTCTGTTTTTGATGATTATTTGAAATCTGAAATATAATCAAGTAGAGTTAGCAGAGGATAAAGTAAAATAACACAAAGATTTATCCTGGTTCACCATTAACTAGGCTACATCCAGTCCCTTCAACTTGAAGGATTTTCCACTAATTCAAAACCTTGAATTACAACAGCACTACTGACCCTCCAAGTCAGTCTTCCCAAAAATTCTAACAATTCTAGACTTTTGACGAACCCAACACCTTGACTTCTCAAGTCAAGTCTTCTCCTACCAATCTGACAACCCCAGATTCCAGAAGGAATTACAACACCTTAAATCTAATTGCTAAGTCACCTGCTACCTCTTCTGACTCTTCAGATTGTAGACTCTACTTCAACAATATAGATTTAACACAAGGGAACGAAAAACACGAGTACTTGCTTCTGGAAAGCTAAAACTCACAATTAACCTCACTGAAAACTCGAGTATTTCCTTCTGGAAGTGTATGACTCTTTTACTGATTTTCGATGCTAAGTCTTCTGCCTTGAGCCTCCTTTTATAGATGAGAATTAGGGTTTCTTCCATTATCAAATTTGAGTTGTATCTGTCCAAATTCTCTTAAATAAAATTCATATCTTTTTAGCTTCAGATTGCATTTGAAAATTCTGTTGAGCAATCTTGTTTCTTTTAATTTCAAACCATATCTTTTTAAGCTTCAGATTGCATTCAAATTTCTTCAAGTCTTGAGTAATTTTTGAGTCAAATCCCCTTAATACTTTGATCAAATTTCTATCAAAATTTATTCAAGTCTTCTTCGAATTTTAATCAAGTCCTCACTACTTTTCATGATGATTAAAAACTGGACAGTATGATCTTCTGATCTCGACCAACTCTGGACTTTATTATTTGATCTGCCCCAATTCTGTGATCCTCTGATCTCGGCCAACACTGGACCATATGATTTGATCTTCTGATCTCGGCCAACACTAGGCCATATGATCTAATCTTCTGATCTCGGCCAACATTGGGCCATGATGCTTAAATTTGGACCATTGATCTGAACATTTTCCCTCTGATTTGAACCAAATCTGGACTGAGTCTGGATTGTATCTGAATTGAATCTGGACTTATGATATTTTAATCTGGACATTTATCCTCTGATCTGGATCAAGTCTGGATTAAATCTGGACAATAATTTCTACTGATCTGGACTGAGTTTTATGCTCGGGACCATGCTATCTTCTGGTCTGGGCCACGTCTAGACCAAGTCATTTGTGCTGGACCAGTTATCTTCTGCTCTGATTAATTCTGGACCAAGTTTGACTTATGATTCCTTCTGGTTTGGACCAGGTCTCCTTCTGGACTCTGCTTCCTTTTGATCTGGGCCAGGAAAGATATCCTCTGATGATGTTATTTGATCTTTGATGACATCCTCTGATATCCTCTCGAGTTATATCCTTTGGTGCCTTTAGGATGCATCCTCTGGTACCTTCTGGATGCATTATATGGCCTAACCTTCTGGTGGCATTTCTACCTTCTGATTGCTCCCTTGGATGTATCTTCTGGTGGTGTCATCCTCTGATTTTGCACAGCTTCTGATTTGTTCTTCTAAGTCAACATATTATTTACATAAAATAGTTTTGTTCACATCAAAACTAAGTATAGAACCAACTTGGTTCCAACAGTTTGTTGTTGATATTTAAAATATCATTCATTGCAGTAATTAAATCAGATCGAGTAAGTTCAGAAAATACCTCTTTTTCATCTTTTGATGATTCGCTTCTAGAATCAGATTCTGTATCGGATCTAGAAGATCGCTTGTGTGAGCCGTCAGAGCGAGTTCTGTTTCTGATTCACTTTCAAAATCAAAGTCTGGGTTGGATCTAGAGGCAGAATGAATGTATGCCATAAGAGCCAATTATGCTTCTTCTGATTTCCTTTCAGAGTTGGATCCAGAGGCAGAATGAGTGCGACTTGTCTGAGCCAATTTTGCTTCTTCTGATTCACTTCCAGATTTAGATTTTATGTTGGATCCAGAAATAAAATTTATGTGAGCCATCATGGCTCATTTTGCTTCTTCATCTTCAGAAGATTCATCATAATCATCCCATGTTGCCATTAGATTTTTCTTCTTGGGTCTGGAGTCTTTCTTCTGGCGTTTTCCTTTCTGCAAGATTGTGCATTATGACTTGATGTGTGTAGGTTCATTGCATCCATAGCAGATGATACTTTCTTTGTCATGTTCATCTTTTCCTTTGTTGGAATGCTTGGAATACCTCTGGGGAAACTTTTTCCTTTTGTTTTGCCATATCTTCAGAACATTTTTGGTTATGAAGGCAATGTCTTCTTCTTCTTCTAGTTTCTGATTCTGGTTCTCAGAATCACTATCTTCTGACTCTGCTTCTGCTTTTAGAACATTCTTGTGTTTACATTTTAAGGCTAGGGTTTTGTTCTTCTTATTGGGCTTATCTTCTTCCAGCTCTATTTCATGTGACTTGAGGGAGCTGATTAATTCTTCCAACTTTAGAGTGTTCAAATCCTTTGCTTCCTGAATGGAAGTGACCTTTGGTCTCCACTTGGTTGACAAACTTCTAAGGATTTTCTTCACGTGGTCAGCAGTGGTATAGCTCTTCTTGAGTACTCTTAATCCCGAGACTAGAGTCTGGAAAACATTGCTTCAATGTCTTCATCTTCTTCCATCTTAAATAACTCATACTTCTTGACTAGAATGTTGGCCTTTGCTTCTTGAACTTGCTTGCTGCCTTCGTAAGTCAGAATCAGACTATCATAGATGCTCTTCGTTGTTTCTCTGTAAGTGCACTTGTCAAACTCCTTGAATGTGATTACATTGATCATGAACGTGCAGGATTTGTGACGCAACTTAAACATCTTCTTCAGGTCAGTATCCATATCTCTCCTAGAAAATTTAACACCATCAGCATCTTCTGGAACAGTATAACCATCTACCACCAAGTCCCAAAGTTCAGGATCTTGGGAAATAAAAAAACTTCTCAACTTGTCCTTCCAATATTCAAATCGTTCTCCATCAAATAGATGTGGTCTGTTGATGTTTCCTCCAGTAGCTTCTTCATTGAATCCGGACAAGTTGATCCCTTGGATCTTTCCTCAAACACTATAAAGTGCTCAACCTTGAGACCGAGCTCTGATACCAATTGAAGGTGCAAACACGAGAAGGGGGGTTGAATTGTGTTTGCAAAACTTGAATTCTTTTGTTGTTTTGTTGAATTGATGCAAATTATTTGATGAATAAATAATCAGATTTAGCAGTAAATAGTCACAACATAAGAACAGAGCAATTTATCCTAGTTCACCTTTAACTAGGCTACGTCCAGTCCCTTCCTTCAAAATGCCTTTTCACTAATTCAAACTCCTTTGAATTACAACACCACTGACCCTTTAAGTCAGTCTCCCCAAACAGCCTGACAACCCCAAACTGCGAAGGAACAACAACACCTTGACTATACTAGCCAAGTCTTCTCAAACAGTCTAACAACCACAGACTTTTGAGGAACAACAACACCTTGACTAGACCAGCCAAGTCTTCTCAAACAGTCTGACAACCCTAGACTTTTGAGGAACTTCACAACCTTAAACCTACAAGCTAAGTCTTTTTCTAACAACCTGACAACCCCTGATTTTTGAAGAAACTTCAACACTATAGGATTTTATACAAGGGATCGAAATTAGAATATAGTAATTACTTCTGGAAAGTTGATACTCACAATAAGCTTAACTTGAACTTGAGTGTTTGCTTCTGAAAATTTATGATGACGATCTGCTTCACACTCTAAGAAAAGAACACTTAGAAAATATTTATCTTTTAAGCAAGTGTTTCTCTCATTTGAACTCTTTGAATACTTAGGAATTTTTTGCTTGAGTTCTTCTATTTTTCTATGCTTTATTCTTCAGCATTAAGCCTCTATTTATAGTTGAAATTAGGGCTTCACTTTGATCTGATGCATTACTTTTGGAGTGTATTTCGATTAATTCTGTTTTGAGAATATTCTGGAGTCTTTTGTTCTGATTCTGTTTTGAGCATTTTCCTCAGATTCTTTTTTGAGCATACTTTTAGCTAGATTATGTTTCTTGAGCCTTTTACTCCAATTTAGTTTTGAGCATTTTTCTCAAATTATGTTTTGAGCATTTTCGTCTCTAATGAGATCCTCTTATGATATCCTCTGATAGATTCCTCTGATGATACCCTCTGATGACCATCGTCTGGTAATCATCCTCTGATGATATCCTCTGGTATTTTCTGGTACCCTCTGGTGACATCCTATGGTATCCTCTAGATGTTTCCTCTGATATCCTATGGATGCATTTTTATCTTCTGGTGATATCTTCTGCTGACGTCATCTTCTGGTGACATCCTTTAGTGACATCATCCTCTGATTTCTTCTTATGATGATGTCATCTTCTGGTGACGTTATCCTCTGATTCTGCTTCTGATGACGTTATCCTCTTATTTCTACTTCTGGTTACGTTATCTGATTTTTCATTCTTCTATTAAGTCAAAATACGATTTTCATAAAATACATTTGTTAACATCAAAATTTTAATTGAAAAAACCAACTTGGTTCCAACATGTTTAACATAGACTTCTTCACTTATATAGCCATTTAGAAAAGCATTTTTAACATTCCTTTGAAATAATGTAAGGTTATTATTTGCAGCAAAAGATAGTAAGATACAAATAGCTTCTAACATGGCCACTAGAGCAAATTTCTAAGTGTAATGAATGCCTTCTTGCTGTCTGGAGCCTTGTGCAACAAGTCTTGCCTTGTTTCTGACCACTTTACCTTTTTCATTTAGCTTGTTTCTGAAAACCCACTTGGTTCCAATAATCTTCTTTTCTGATCTTGGTACTAGATCCCAAACATCATTCCTCTCAAATTCATTTAACTCTTCTTGCATTGCAAGAATCCATCCATTATCTACCAATGCTTCATCAATAGAGGTAGGCTCAATTGATGAGAGTACGCCAAACAAACTAGTGTCTTTAAGTGATGATCTGGTACATAAAGGATCACTTGCACTTCCAATGATTAGAGTTTCAGGATGAGATGACTTGTACTTCCATCCACATCTTTCTTCTAACTTATCTTTAGATTCATCCTTTGAAGATCTGTCATATTCTTCTGATTTACTTGTGTCCTCTACTTTTTCAAGTTCTTCTGGTATGTCTGCATCAGCTTCCTTTGGTTCTGGTAAACCTGCACTATCACCATCTTGCTTTGACTTTTCAAGGTCAAGCTGTTTGTCATCAAATTTAACATGTATGGATTCTTCCAAAATATTAGTTTCCCTATTAAACACTTTATAAGCCTTGGATCTTTCAGAGTAACCAATGAAGGTTATCTTTGGTGTTCAACATATAACAAGTACAATCAAACTGTTTAAAATAGGACATGTTAGGCTTTTTACCTTTCCACAATTCATATGGTGTTTTATTCAATATGGATCTTATATAGACTCTATTTGAACGTAACATGCAGTATTAATTGCTTCAGCCCAAAGGTGTTTTGCAACATTCATATCATTTAACATACTTCTTGCTATTTCTTGGAGTGATCTATTCTTTCTTTCTACAACTCCATTTTTTGGGGTGTTCTAAGAGAAGAAAAGTTGTGAGAGATTCCATTCTCATCACAAAAACTTTCAAAGAACTTGTGTAAGAACAGAGTTGCACCTAAGAGGGGGGGTGAATTAGGTGTTGGACAATTTTTCTATTTTAGAGATCAGAAGATTGTTAAAGGACTGTTTTAACTTTGTTTCAAATATTTGCTGTGTTTGTAAATGAAAGCAGTAAATGGCAGAAGATAAAAACACACAGAAGATTTATCCTGGTTCCCCTTACAACCAAGGGTACGTCCAGTCCTCTTGCACACCACAAGAGATTTTCCACTTTGTATGAATATGTTACAAGTCTAACCCTAAGACTAAGTTACAGATTCACAAACACTTAACAGAAGATAGTACACCACTATTTCTGTTAACACAACTTGAAGAATCTACACTAAATCCTTCAAGTGATACAATGATTTTGTAATGATGTTCTTGACTAAGAACAAGGTTATAATACTGAGTATTTGATACTTAATCAATCACACTTCCAAGTACAACTGAGAACCTTTCTTAATGATATGAAAATGAAAAGCAAGTACTTGAAAATATGAAAATTAAGTTTTGAAGTGTTTGATGTTTCAGAAAATTGATTCTAGAAAGTCAGTTGAAAGTTATTAAACGAAATCTGAAACGTTTGAAGTATTTATACTTCATAGGTAACACTTCAGATCAATGGCAAAGGTTCCCAAACATTTTTAATGAACATGTGCAATGTTTCAAAACTGAAAAGTTGCATTGTTTCGAAGTTGTATTCGAATACAGTCTCAGTGTATTCGAATACACCTCTAAAACGTTCTGATTATATTTGAAATTTGAACTATGTAGTCGACTACGAGAACGTGTAGTCGAATACAGATTCGGGATTTTTGCCACTATCTTGAGTTGTATTCGATTACACAAGGTTGTAGTCGAATACAGATGTTTAAAAATAGCTACAGACTTAAGTTGTATTCGATTACACAAGGTTGTAGTCGAATACAGATTCGAGTTTTTGCCACTGACATGCAATCTGTATTCGACTACGATATTTCGTATTCGAATACATAAATTTAGTTTTAGCTTCTGACTTGGAGTCTGTATTCGACTACGATACCTCGTATTCGAATACATATTTCCAGTTTTGTAAAAACTTTATTTTCAACATGTTTAAGTCATTAATTATTATCATAAAAACATTTTAATGCATATGCTCAGAAGGTTCTCATAATATTGTACTTTTAAACTGTGTTTTGATTTAATATCAAAATACTTTTACCTTAATATAAATGAAAAAACAAGTTGCTTAATAATCCTTCTTCTTTTTTATCAAGGATCTTTTTGTCTTCATCAAAAATGTAAGTCTTTAAATTTCAACTTGTTCTCAAATTCTCCTCCATGATCACTTCTAATTGTTATAATCTTAAGACCCTTTTCATTCATGATTAGTTTGCAAAATGTGATAAACACTTTGTGGGATTCATCCTTACTTCTTAAAAAATTTACCCATGTCCACCTAGTGTAATCATCTACTATAACAAAGCCATATTTCTTTCCAATTAGAGAGGTTGTTTTCACTGGCCCAAATATATCTATATGTAAGAGCTCAAGGGGCTTCGAGGTAGAGACTGAGTTTTTAGGGTTAAAGGAGTTTTTTGTTTGTTTTCCCTTTTGACAAGCTTCACACATAATTTCCGTTTTGTAACTAAGCTTAGGTAGACCTCTCACCAGTTGAAGTTTATTCAGTTTTGAAACTAATCTAAGGTTTGCATGACCTAATCTTTTGTGCCAAATTAGGTTCTCTTCATTTACTGACATAAGGCACTTAACCTTTTGTTTCTCAAGACTAAACAAATTTATCCTATAAATGTTGTTTTGCCTTTGACCTGTAAAGAGTACAGATCCATAAGGCACTTAACCTTTTGTTTCTCTAGACTAAACTAATTGTCTTGCATGTTTTTTTAATTTAATATAATAACATAATTATTATCACTTAATTGACTAATACTTAATAAATTATGCTTAAGACCTTTAACAAATAAGACATCTTTAATAGAAGGTTAAGTACCATTACCAACTGTGCCTTGACCAATGATCTGGCCTTTTTGCTTTCCTTTTAAAGTCATTATGCCTCCTTTGCTCAAGGTTAGTTCTTGGAACATACACTTTTCTCCTGACATATGTCGCGAGCATCCACAGTCCAAGTACCATGATTGGTGTTGCAACTTGATTGCTAAGGACATCTGCAACAAAGATAATTTTGTTCTTAGGTACCCAAATCTGGTTGGGTCCTAGTTTGTTAGTCTTGAAAGGTTTCTTGTCTTTCCTTGTATTTATCACAGTACAAGATAACTTGAAGTGACCTTTCTTAGTGCAACAGTACACAAAACATCAAACGAAATAGGTTTAGTTTCCGTTACAGGTTCTTCAAATCCTATACCTCTTTTACCATTGCTACTAACTCCATAAATCATAGAAGCATATTTGCTTCTTTCCATACCATTAGCTAGAAAGTTTTGAAATACTTGTTCGTGCATATCACAATTACATGTAGTATTTTCACTTGATATTGAACAATGATTACTTTTTAGAGTTAGATTTTCAGCCTTAAGTTCAGCAATATTAGTTTTAAGAGCTGCATTTTATGTTTTACATTCTGCACTTTGATTCTTTAAAACATTGACTTCTTTGGTTAGAATTTTATTTTCTTTCCTAAGTGTTTTCAGTTTTAAACACAATTTGTTATTAATATTTAAAAAAAAATCATTTATTGCAGTAATTAAATTAGATCGGATGAATTCAGAAAATAACTTTTTTTCTTCATCTGCTGATTCGCTTCATGAGTTAGAATCTGTGTTGGATCCAGAGGCAGAGTTGGTGTGAGCCATCATAGACAAATATGCTTCTTCATCATCAGAGGATTCATCATAATCATCCCATGTAGCCATCAGATTCGTCTTCTTGTGTCTAGAATCTTTCTTCTAGTGTTTCCCTTTCTCCATGTTTGTACATTCTGACTTGATATGTCTAGGTTCCTTGCATCCATAGCAGATGATACTTTTCTTGTCATATTCATCCTTAACTCTATTGGAATACTTGGAATACCTTTGGGGAATATCTTCTTTCTGTTGAGCCACCTCTTTAAAACCTTTCTGGTTATGAAAGCAAACACCTCTTCCTCTGGGTTTAGATTCTCATCATCAGAATCACTATCTTCTGATTCTAACGTTGCTTTTAGAACCTTCTTCTGCTTGGATTTCAAGGCTAGGGTTTTGTTCTTCTTCTTGGGATTATCTTCTTCAAGCTCAATTTCATGTGATTTGAGGGAGCTAATTAATTCTTTCAGCTTTAGAGTATTTAGATCCTTTGCTTCCTGAAAGACAGTGATCCTTGGTCTCCACTTGGTTGGCAGGCTCCTAAAGATTTTCTTCACATGATCAGCAATAGTATAACTCTTCTCATGTACCTTTAATCCTGAGACCAGACTTTGGAATATGGAAAACATTGTTTCAATGTCTTCATCTTCTTCCATCTTGAACAACTCATACTTTTTGACTAGGAGATTGGCCATTGCTTCTTGAACTTGCTTGCTTCCTTCATAGGTCAGAGTCAGACTATCATAAATACTCTTTCTTGTCTCTTTGTTGGTGCACTTTTCAAATTCCCTGAAGGTGATTGCATTTATCATGAATGTTCTGGATTTATGATGCATCTTCTACATCTTTTTCTGATCAGCATTTATATCCTTTCTTGGAATTTCAATACCATCAATATCATTTGGAGCAATATAACCATTTTCCACCAAGTCCCAAAGTTCAGGATCTTGTGAAATATAGAAACTTCTCAGTCTGTCTTTCCAATACTCAAAACGTTCTCCATCCAACATAAGTGGTCTTTTGTTGTTTCCTCCGGCAGCTTTTTCACTATATCCAGACATATTGAATCCTTAGATTTTTTCTCAAACACTGTAAAGTGCTCAGCCTTGAGACCAAGCTATGATGCCAAACGAAGGTGCAAATACGAGAAGGGGGTTGAATACTTTTTGCTGATTAAATGAAAGTTGATATAAATTACTTGGAGAAGCAGCAATGAGATTCAACAGCAACGGATAATAAAAGCATAAGTATTTAGACACATAGATTTATCCTGGTTCACCATTAACTTGGCTACATCCAGTCCCCTCATTCAGAAGGCTTTAATCCACTAATTCAAACACATAGAATTACACAGCACCTGACCCTCCAAGCCAGTCTTCCCAAACAGCCTGACAGCTCCAGACTTTTGAGGAACAACAACATCATGGCCCCCAAGTCTTCTTCTACCAATCTGACAACTCCAGATTGAAGAAGGAACTTACACCACCTTGACCCTACAAGCCATGTCTTCTCCTACCAATCTGAAAATCCCATATTGAAGAAAGAACTTACACCACTATCATGTTGGATACAAAGGTTTGGAACTTGAGTAGTTGCTTCTGGAAAGTTGATTATAACAATGACTCTCACACTCTAAGAAAAGAACACCTAGAAAATATTTCTCTTTCGCAAAAGTGTTTCTCTCTTTGAACTCTAAGATGAATTTGTATTTTAAGCTTGAGTTCTTCTACTCTCTTCTGTTTTTCGATGATTTCTTCTTCAGCCCGGAGTATCTATTTATAGTTGAGATTTGGGCTTCTACTTGGTCCAAGTTTAATTTCGAATTGTATTTTGTTCAGATTTCTTTTATAAATTCTTCAACTTGATTATGTTCCTTTTTAAATTTGAACCAAATCTTTTTCTGATTTAAATTAAATCTTCTTCAAGTTTTGATCAAATCTTCTTCAAATTTCAAACAAGTTTTCTTTAAATTTAAATCAAATCTTCTACGAATCTTGACCATGTCTTCTTTCATACTCTGATGTTTGCCTCGGATAGTATCCTCTGATGATGTCCTCTGATTCCTGCCTCTGAAGGTATCCTCTGATTTTTGCCTCTGATGATATCCTCTGATTTTTGCCTCTGATGATATCCTCTGATTTTTGCCTCTGATGATATCCTCTGATTTTTGCCTCTGGTGATATCCTCTAATTTTTTCCTCTTATGGTATACTTCTTCGAAGTCAAATATATTATTCCCATAAAATATTTTTGTTAACATCAAAACATTAAGTGTAAAACCAACTTGGTTCCAACAATTCCAAATGGATGTCAAAAATACCTTTTTAAATGGATTCTTAAATGAGGAAGTAAGCTCCTCGAACTCTGATTTTTGCCTCTGATGATATCCTCTGATTTTTGCCTCTGGTGATATCCTCTAATTTTTTCCTCTTATGGTATACTTCTTCGAAGTCAAATATATTATTCCCATAAAATATTTTTGTTAACATCAAAACATTAAGTGTAAAACCAACTTGGTTCCAACAATTCCAAATGGATGTCAAAAATACCTTTTTAAATGGATTCTTAAATGAGGAAGTAAGCTCCTCGAACTCTCTAAATCACTTTATGGCCTAAAGCAAGCTCCTCGAGCTTGGTATGAGAGCTTAAGTTCTTTCCTAAAAGAAAATGAATTCTGAAGAGGACAGATTGATACAACACTTTTCAAGAAAACTCTTCAAGAGGATTTGTTGATTGTTCAAATATACGTTGATGACATAATATTTGGGTCTACAAATGAAAAGATCTGCAAAGACTTCTCCAACCTCATGCAAAGTGAGTTTGGAATGACCATGATGGGAGAGTTAATGTTTTTTCTTGGTTTACAAAATAAACAATTGGAAACCAGCATCTTTATTTTCCAAGAAAAATACAACAAAGATGTTCTAAAAAAGTACAACATGAACGTAGCCAAAGTTATGAGCACTCTTATGCATCCTTCCTCAACATTACACGAAGACAATGAAGGAACTCCCATATCAAAAAAGGAGTGCAAAGGAATGATTGGATCATTACTATATCTAACAGCTAGCATACCAAACATAGTATTCGCAGTCGGTCTGTGTGTCAGATTCCAATCATCACCTATGGAATCACACCTTACTGTCGTAAAAAGAATATTCAGATATCTGGCTGGGACAACTAATATTGGGATATAGTATAAAAATGTCAAAATCTTGACCTTAAAGCCTACTGCGATGCAGACTATGTAGGAGACAAAGTGGAAAGAAAAAGTACAAGTGGAGCTTGTAAATTTCTTGGTCAATCACTAATAAGTTGGTCATGCAAGATACAAAGTACCAATTCCCTGTCAACTACTTAGGTTGAGTATGTCTCAGCTGCTCAATGCTGCTCTCAAATATTATGGCTAACACATCAACTGGAAGATTATTCACTAAGGTACGCAAAAATACCCATTCTATGTGACAATACTAGTGCAATTAATCTTTCAAAAATCCACATACAACATTCTAGATCTAAGCATATAGAAATTAAACACCATTTCATACGAGATCATGTTCAAAAAGGAGATATAGAATTAATTTTCATTGAAACTGAAAATCAACTTGCAAATATTTTCACTAAACCTCTTCAAGAGGATTGATTCAAAAATATTTTAGAAAAACTCCCCATCACCAGTTTGTCAAAACTAGAATAATCTATTTAGTTAAACTATTTTTGGTCAAACTTCATTCTCATTTTATCTGAGTTTCAAATACTATAGTTAAAATTTGTCCTCTAAAATTCTAAGGATGGAAAAATCAGACGCGCCCCTATCTTCCTCAAGAGTCTAAAAGGGAAAACCAAAAGGTCATAAGCTGAAAAATTGCGCATGCCTTTCACTGTTGATTGCCTCTCTCTCTCCCTGCCACCTCCTCATTATCCACCATGCAAAAACGGCACTAACAGCTAGTTTAGTGCAACCATCACTCTACCCTATATTCTGAAATGATTGCCTACCCAATATCTTTCATTTTCCTCTAAACATTCAAGTATTTAAAACTGACCTGCGCAAATTCAATCAAAACTCATCCAGATAATGAAATCAAGCTCTCACCCTTTTTTTTCCAAAAGAACCCTTGAAAAAGTATTTCACCAAAACAGAGTAACATGGTTAGAACAAAAGTCTCTGCAAAAAAATTTATGCAAACGCCTCAGAAAGCTTATCTGAGTGTTTTAGTAGTGATTCATCTCATGAAGACGCATTCTCACCGAAGATTACTTCTCCTGAACCAGTCAGCGTCATCCATCCTCCATTATACATTGTCATTGCACCTATCCTTTCATCTCCTCCTCCTCATCTTTCTGTTACTAAACCTAATAAATCCTCATCCTCAAAATCATCCTCTTCTACTCCCACCAGGCGGTCCTCTCATATTATGTCTATAATTCTCTCCTCAAAGAAAACACCTCAAGATGATACTATTCATGTCATTGATTCTGACGACTCAGAAGCTACTCAATCCAACACCACCAAGTCCAAAACTCAAACTTGCAAAAAATCTCATAAACAAGTGTCCTCCAAACCTCGTGTCCCCTCACCCGAAAATACCACAAAAATTTCCTTGTTCAAATATAAAGTCTTAGAAACCAGCTATACAAAAACATGGCAAGATAAACCAGTGATAAATGGCAAGACTATTGATGTCAAAGTTTTAAAAAGAGGCGGAGTTAATGTTGAAGAAATCTTCGATCAACTTGGATGGACTTTTTTCTTGCTAATAGATGAACCTCAATACACTAGACTTTTCAAGGCCTTCTATGCTGTAGCAAACGTCTCAAAAGGAGATACGTGTATCAGCATCATTCTAAAGGGGGCTAATCTAGAAATCACTCCTACTTCATTATGTCAAATCCTTGACATTCGTGATGAAGGTTCTCATATCTTCTCTAAGTCATGGTTCTCCCAATACAAAATTTCTCGTGATTGTGTCATCAATAACATCCTCACTAATCCACCAAAACCACAAGTAGCCTCAAACCACATCCTAATGTGTAGAGTTCTACACAATATATGCGTCCACTCTGTTCTCCCTGGAGCTGGAAGTTATGAAAAGGTTGTTGGAACCAGGTTGGTTCTTACACTTAAAGTTTTGATGTTAACAAAAGTATTTTATGAAAATAACATAATTGACTTCAAAGAAGAATGCAAAAATCAGAGGATGACGTCACCATAGGATGACGTCACAAAAGGATGACGTCACCAGAAGATACCTCCAAAAGATACAACTAGAAGATACCTCCAGAAGATACAGTTAGAAGATGTCACTAGAGGACACCTCCAGAGGATACCAGAAGATATCACCAGAGGATACCAGAAGATATCACCAGAGGATACCTCTAGAGGATACCAGAAGATATCATCAGAGGATACCAGAAGATATCACTAGAGGATACCAAAAGATATCACCAGAGGATACCAGAGGATATCACTAGAGGATGCCTCTAGAGGACATAACCAGAAGATATCACAAGAGGATCCCATCTGAAGCAAAAATCAAAGGATGTCATCAAAGGAAAAAATCAAAGGATATCATCTGAAGCAAAAATTAGAAGATATCATCAGAGGGAAGAATCAGATGACATCGTCAGAGGATATCATTCATGGTCCAGATCACAAGGAAATATGGTCCAGAAGAAGACATCGTCCAGATCATAAGGAAACATGGTCCAGAAGAAGACATGGTCCAGATCAGAAGCAAACAAGGTCCAGAAGAAGACATGGTCTAGATCAGAAGCAAACATGGTCCAGAAGATAACATGGTCTAGATCAGAAGACATGGTTCAGACTTGGTCCTGATCAGAAGAACACACGGACCAGATTTAAAACGTGATTCAGATTCGTAGAAGACTTGATTCAAATTCGAAGAAGACTTGATTCAAATTTGAAAGAGATCTGATCAAAGTTTTAAGAAAATTTGATTCAAAAATAATATAAAAACCTGATGGAAAATTGAAGGAGATCTAATCAAAGATAAAAGAAGATATGGTTCGAAATTAAAAAGAAACAGAATCGGGTTGAAGAGTTTTCAAAAGAAATATGAGCAAGATACAATTCGGAATTAAGCATGGACAAAGCCCATATCTCATCTATAAAAAGGAGGCCTCATGTCGTAGAAGAAATCATCGAAAAACTCAAGAACTCAAGCTTCAAATTCATAGTCATCCGAGAGTTCAAAAAAGAGAAACACTAGTGTGTAAGAGAAATATTTTCTAAGAGTTTTTTAAGTGTGAGAGTCATTGTTGTATTCAGCTTTCCAGAAGCAACTAAACAGAGTTTTAAACCCTTGTATTCAAACCCAATAGTGATGTAAGTTCCTTCGTCAATCTGGGGTTGCCAGATTGGTTGGAGAAGACTTGGCTTAAAGGGTCAAAGTGTTGATTGTTCCTCAAAATTCTGGGGTTGTCGGGCTGTTTGGGAAGACTGGCTTGGAAGGCCAGGTGATGTGTGAATTAGTGGATTAAAGCCTTCTGAATGAAGGGACTGGATGTAGCCAAGTTAATGGTGAACTAGGATAAATCTTTGTGTTCAAATACTTTTGATGTTATTGTCTGTTGCTGAGTCTGATTGTTCTATGTCCAAGTAATTTACATCAACATTCACCAAAACAGCAAAAAGAATTCAATTTTTGGCAAACACAATTTAACCCCCCTTCTCGTGTTTGCACCTTCAATTGGCATTAGAGCTCGGTCTCAAGGTTGAGCACTTTACAGTGTTTGTGAATAGATCCAAGGGATCACCATGTCTGGATTCAGTGAAGAAGTTGTCAGAGGAAACATCAACAAACCACCTCTGTTTGATGGAGAACGTTTTGAGTATTGGAAAGACAGGCTGAGAAGTTTCTTTATTTCACAAGATCCTGAACTTTGGGACTTGGTGGAAGATGGCTATACTGCTCTAGAGGATGGTGATGGTGTTGAAATTCCCAGAAAAGATATGGATGCAAACCATAAGAAGATGTACAAGATGCATGATAAATCTAGAACGTTCATATAAATGCAATCACCTTCAAGGAATTCGACAAGTGCACCAACAAAGAGACAGCAAAGAGTATCTAAGATAGTCTGACTCTTACGTATGAAGGAATGCAAGCAAGTTCAAGAAGCATAGGCCAACATCCTAGTCAAAAAGTACGATTTGTTCAAGATGGAAGAAGATGAAGATATTGCAACCATGTTTTCTAGATTCCAGACTCTGGTGTCAAGATTAAAGGTACTCAAGAAGAGTTACACTACTGCTGATCACGTGAAGAAAATTCTTAGGTATCTCCCAACCAAGTGGAGACCAAAGATCACTTTCATTCAGGAAGCAGCAGATCTGAATACTCTAAAGCTGGAAGAATTAATCAGCTCCCTCAAATCACATGAAATTGAGCTTGAGGAAGATGAGCCCAAGAAGAAGAACGAAACCCTAGCTTTGAAATCCAAGCATAATAAGGTTCTAAAACCAATAGCAGAATCAGAAGATAGTGAATCAGATGATCAAGATCTGAAACCAGAATAAAAGGAGATTGCTTTCATAACCAGAAAGGTTCTAAAGATGTGGCATAACAGAAAGAAGAAATTCCCCAAAGATATTCCAAGCATTCCAATAGAGGAAAGGATGAATCTGACAAGAAAAGTATCATCTGCTATGGATGCAATGAACCTGGACATATCAAGTCAGAATGTACAAACATGGAGAAAGGGAAACACCAGAACAAGGATTACAGGCCTAAGGAGAAGAATCTGATGGCTACATGGTATGATTCTGATGAATCTTCTGATGATGGAAAAGCAGAATTGGCTATGATGGCTCACATCAACTCTGCCTCTGGATTCAACACAGATTCTGACTCTGGAAGTGAATCAAAAGATGACGAAGCAGAATTGCCTATGATGGCTCACACCAACACTGCCTCTAGATCCAACACAGATTCTGACTCTGGAAGTGAATCAGAAGATGAAGAAAAAGAGGTATTTTTTGAATTCATCCGATCTAATTTAATTACTGCAATGAAAGATATTTTAAATGTCAATAACAAATTGTCTTTAAAATTGAAAACACTTAGGAAAGAAAATAAAATTATAACCAAAGAAGTTATTGTTTTAAAGAATCAAAGTGTTGAATTTAAGACAGATAATGCAACTCTAAAAACTGACATTACTGAACTTAAAACAGAGAATGCAAATTTGAAAACTAATATTGCTAAACTTAAGGGTGAAAATCTAACTCTAAAAAGCAATTATAATTCAACATCAATTTGTAACTCTGATGTTTTGTGTACTGTTTGCACTAAGAAAGGTCACTTAAAATTATCTTGTCCCGTGTTAAATACAAGGAAAGACAAGAGACCTTTCAAGACTTACAAACCAGTACCCAACCAGATTTGGGTACCAAAAGATAAAATTGTTTATGTTGCAGATGTTCTAAGCAACCAAATTGAAACACCGGTAATGGTGTCTGGTCAATGGATGCTTGCAATATATGAAGGGAAATAGGTCTATGTTCTAACATCTACCAAACAGAAGCCAATTGACTCTGGTGGAAGAAGAACTAGTTAACACAATACCTATCAAAACCATAACCATATGATGAACCAGAAATATCAAAGAAATCACACATATCAACAAAATCAAAATAGACAGAGAACATAAGAATCAGAAGTACCATCAGTTCCAAAACTACTAGAGGAACCTGATACATCGGGAGAAAGAGAAGTGTCATATTAACAATTAGAATCATGAGACTTCTTTGAACGCTCCAATCAAATTCATCAAGGCTATAAACCTGGATGGGAATTCAAATCCCTCCATCCAGACCCTCTAATCATAGAATATGAAAATTCAGAATCTGAAAACCAGAAAAGAAGAAATATGAGGGATTTCAGAGTGAAACTGAAACTGTTGACATATAGGTTATATTTTTCTTTAAATATTATTATTGTTTTGATATTATGTTTATTGTGATAACAAGAAGCTTGATCTTAAAAATCAAAGCTAGATAAGTATTTTGCAGGGTCTCAAAAATTTAGAGGAACCAGGTGATCCACATAATTGGAACACTTCAGCAGAAACAGCATACCAATAGTTTCAAAAACAAGCAGAAACTACTAGAAAAAAATTGATGTTTTTGCTGTATTGATTTCATTCTTAAATATATGATTTTTATTATGTCAAACAGCTTGACCTTGAAAAGTCAAAGTAAGATGATGATAGTGCAGGTTTACCAGAACCAGAGGAAGCTGATGCAGACAAACCAGAAGAACCCGAACTACTAGAGGATACAAGCAAATCAGAAGAACACGATAAAGCTTCAAAGGATGAATCTGAAGATAAGTCAGAAGGAAGATGTGGATGGAAGTACAAGTCATCTCATCCTGAAACTCAAATCATTGAAAGTGCAAGTGATCTTTTAAGGACAAGATCATCACTTAAAGACACTAGTCTGTTTGGGTTACTCTCGTTTATTAAGCCTACCTCTTTTGATGAAACATTGGCAGAAGATGGATGGAATCTTGCAATGCAAGAAGAGTTAAATGAATTTGAGAGGAATGATGTTTGGGGACTAGTGCTAAGACCAGAAAAGAAAATTATTGGAACCAATTGGGTTTTTTCAGAAACAAGCTAAATGAAAAAGGTGAAGTGGTCAGAAACAAGGCAAGACTTTTTTAACAAGGCTACAGTCAGCAAGAAGGCATTGACTACACTGAGACATTTGCTCCAGTGATCGGGTTAGAAGCTATTCGTATCCTACTTTCCTTTGCTGCAAATGATAACATTACATTATTTCAAATGGATGTCAAAAGCGTTTTTCTAAATGGTTATATAAGTGAAAAAGTCTATGTTAAACAACCCCCAGGTTTTGAAAGTTCTAAATTTCCATATCATGTTTTTAAACTTAAAAAATCTTTGTATGGTTTAAAACAAGCACCTAGGGCATGGTAGGATAGACTTAGTAACTTCTTGCTTAAAAATAACTTTGAAAGAGGACAAGTAGACGATATACTTTTTAGATAATCAATAGAAGCTGATATTCTTATTATTCAAGTTTGTGTTGATGACATTGTTTTTGGATCTACTAATGGCACTTTTTTCCCAATATTTTCTAAATTAATGCAGCATGAATTTCAAATGAGTACGATGGGAGAACTTAAGTTCTTCCAAGGGATACAAATTCAGCAAAGTCAAAAAGGTATATACATTCATCAAACGAAACATACAAAAGAGCTAAACATGAGAGAAAGAGCACAAGTGGAAACTGCACCTTCTTGGGAGACAACTTAATATCCTGGTCAAGTAAGAGACAAAGCACAATAGTCATGTCAACAGTAGAGGCTGAATACATTTCTGCAGTCGGATGCAATTCTCAACTCATTTGGATGAAACATCAGCTGGAAGACTACAAAATCATGGAAACAAACATTCCCTTATATTGTGACAACACTTCGGCCAACAATCTAACCAAAAACCCCATACCTCATTCCAGAGCCAAACACATAGAGATCAAACATAACTTCATTAGAGAGTTTGTTCAAAAAGGGGTACTCAATATTCAGTTTGTAGACACTGACCACCAATGGGCTGACATATTCACCAAACCACTACCTGAAAATAGATTTGACTTCATCAAGAAAATCCTAAACCTTACCTTCATTTCTGAAATTAGCTTAGTTAGTTTTTTGTTATATTTATTTTCTTGTAATATATTATTCATGTTATATAAAAAAAAGGGTGGAACAAAAAAAATGAAGATCTCTTTCATTCCTTTTTGTCTAATGACAAAAGGGGAAGAAGATATATTTGATAACGAGAAGATAAACTGAGGCATTAGACTTACGGGGAGAAAAGTATAAAGTGAAGCTTAGTCTTAGGGGGAGTCAAAGAAAGAAAAATTGTTATAAAAAATACAAGTTTTGTCATCATAAAAAATGGGGAGATTGTTGGAACCAAGTTGGTTCTTACACTTATAATTTTGATGTTAACAAAAATATTTTATAAAAAAAATATAATTGACTTTGAAGAAGAATGCAAAAATCATAGGATGACGTCACCAGAGGATACCACCAGAGGAAGACGTTACCAGAAGATACCTCAAAAAGATACAACCAGAAGATACAGCAAGAAAATGTCACGAGAGGATGACGTCACCAGAAGATACCTCCAGAAGATACAACCGGAA
The DNA here is from genome assembly GCA_037974295.1 of Cicer cuneatum. Classification (NCBI taxonomy): domain Eukaryota; kingdom Viridiplantae; phylum Streptophyta; class Magnoliopsida; order Fabales; family Fabaceae; genus Cicer; species Cicer cuneatum. The sequence continues at coordinate 40,051,468 of JBBPBO010001986.1, forward strand.
GATACCTCCAGAAGATACAGCAAGAAGATGTCACCAGAGGATACCTCCAAAGGATACTGGAAGATATCACCAGAGAATACCTCAAGAGGATACTAAAAGATAACACCAGAGGATACCAGAAGATATCACCAGAGGATACCTCTAGAGGACATAACCTGAAGATATTGCCAGAGGATCCCATCAGAAGTAAGAATCAGAGGATGTCATCAAAGGCAAAACTCATAAGATATCATTAGAAGCAAAAATCAGAGGATATCATCAGAGGCAAGAATCAGATGACATCATCATAGGATATCATTATGGTCCAAATCAGAAGGAAACATGGTCCAGAAGAAGACATGGTCCAGATCAGAAGCAAACATGGTCCAGATTAGAAGGAAACATGGTCCAGAAGAAGACATGGTCCAAATCAGAAGCAAACATGGTCCAGAAGATAAAATGGTCCAAATCAGAAGATAACATGGTCCAGATCAGAAGACTTGGTCAAGACTTGGTCCAGATCAGAAGAACACACGGTCCAAATTTAAAACGTGATTCAGATTCATAGAACACTTGATTCAAATTTGAAGAAGACTTGACTGAAATTTGAATGAGATCTGAGCAAAGTTTTAAGAAGATTTGATTCAAAAATCAAAGAAGAACAGATGGAAAATTGAAGGATATCTGATCAAAGGTTAAAGAAGATTTGGTTCGAAATAAAAAAGAAACAGAATCGGGCTGAAGAGTTTTCAAAAGAAATATGTGCAAGATACAATTCAGAATTAAGCTTGGGGAAAGCCCATATCTCATCTATAAAAGCAGGCTTCTGGCCGTAGAAGAAATCATCGAAAAACACAAGAACTCAAGCTTCAAATTCAAAGTCATTCGAGAGTTCAAAAGAGAGAAACACTAGTGTGCAAGAGAAATATTTTCTCAGTGTTTTTTGATTGTGATAGTCATTGTTGTAATTAGCTTTCCAGAAGCAACTACACAAAGTTCCGAACCATTGTATTCAAACCCGATAGTGGTGTATGTTCCTTCTTCAATCTGGGGTTGTCAGATTGGTAGGAGAATAGTTGGCTTGTAGGGTCAAGGTGTTGATTGTTCCTCAAAAGTCTGGGGTTGCAGGCTGTTTGTGAAGACTGGCTTGGAGGGTCAGGTGTTGTGTAATTCAAAGCATTTGAATTAGTGGATTAAATCCTTCTGAATGAAGGGACTGGATGTAGCCAAGTTAATGGTGAACTAGGATAAATCTTTGTGTTCAAATACTTATGTTGTTATTATCCGCTATTGAGTCTGAATATTCTATCTCCAAGTAATTTACATCAACATTCATCAAAATAGCAAAAAGAATTCAATTTTGGCAAACACAATTCAACCCCCCTTCTCGTGTTTGCACCTTCAAAGGTCACTGAGTTGGACCTCCTTAATATCCATCATCTCATCTCTCGTACTCCTTTACATTAGGAAACATCATTTTTTTTGTTTTATGTTGAATGCTGCAAGGTTGGGAAGATCAGCTACTTATGGAATGATCCTAACCAAAATTTTCAAATCCTTGACATTTGTGATGAAGGTTCTCATATCTTCTCTGAGTCATGGTTCTCCCAACACAAAATTTCTCGTACTTTTGTCATCAATAACATCCTCACTAATCCACCAAAACCACAAGTAGCCTCAAACCTCATCCCAATGTGTAGAGTTCTACATAATATATACGTCCACTCTGTTGTCCCTAGAGTTGGAATCTATGAAAAGGTCACTGAGCTGGACCTCCTTATCATCCATCATCTCATCTCTGGTACTCCCTTACATTTGGGAAACATCATTTTTAGTTTTATGTTCAATGCTGCAAGGTTAGGAAGATTAGCTCCTTATGGAATGATCGTAACTAAAATTTTCAAATTCTTCAAAGTCCCTCTTAAGGATGAACCATCTGTATACTTCAACAACATCTTCTCCTCAAGAAATGTAAACCAGATGAGATTAGATCCCACCAATAAGCCTTCTCACAAAAAGGCTTCCACTAAAAAGACTTTTTCGCCCATTCCTACCAAGAAACACTCATCTGTTGCCCAGAATGTGTCTAAGAAAAAGGCCCAAAAAACAACTAAACACTCAACTTCCAAGCCTCCTAAAACAACAACTCCTCTTTCTGAGGATGACTTCACTACCCCCATTTCAGAACAATCTACTCATGCTAACACCCTCGCTTCTTCACCTCCTCCATCAATCAATCCTAATGATCCCTCATCTCCAACACATCACACCTCTTCTCAAGACAATGAAAATCATCCTCCTGTTGAGGACACATTGGAGAACTCTCCTCCACAACTCTTGGAAGATGGTGAGGAACTATTCTTTGATTTAAACCTTACTACTCACTGCTTTTCTCCTCCAAAAGCACCTTCAGCTACATAAGCCATGGAAACATCTCAAAATCAACAAGACATCTTCCTATTTCCCTATCCTCCTGTAAGCCCCTCTCAACCTACTCAATTATCATGCACCATATCTCAGATTTTCTCTTCTCCTGCCAAGGTTAGTATTGCTCCTACACTAAATGTTTCATCCATTCCTCCTCGAATCATTGGTGAACCATTAAATGCACTTCTTCCTAAGGTCACTGGACGTTTTAGCTCCATTGACTCATTTCTTTCTAAAACTAGTGAGAACTCCTCTCAAAACAAAGGAGTAAGCTCACAGAACAAAAGTATAAGCATCAATGATGTGCCTCAAGACTTCATCCACCCTGCATCTGACTAGAGAACAGAGGCTCGACGATCCGTGAAAGTGTTGGAACCAAGTTGGTTCTCACACTTAAAGTTTTGATGTTAACAAAAGTATTTTATGAAAATAACATATTTGACTTCGAAGAAGAATGCAAAAATCAAAAGATGACACCAGAAGATGACGTCACCAGATGATGCCACCAGAAGATGCCACTAGAGGATACCTCCAGAGGATACAACCTAAAGATATAATCAGAGCATATTAGAGGATACCTCCAGACGATACAACCAGAAGATGTTATCATAGGATACTAGAGGATATAACTAGAAGATACCTCTAGAGGATACCAGAAGATATCACCAAAGGATACCTCCAGAGGATACAAGAAGATGTCATTAGAGGATACTAGAGGATATCACCAGAGGATCCCATCAGAAGCAAGAATCAGAGGATGTCATCAAAGGAAAACATCAGAGGATATCATCAGAGGGAAGAATCAATGTCATCATTAAAGGATATCATTTGTGGTCTAGATCAAAAGGAAACATGGTCTAGAAGATAACATGGTTCATATTAGACAATAACATGGTCCAGATCAAAAGAAGACATGGTCTAGACTTGGTCCAGATCAGAAGTATGCACGGTCCAGATTTAAAACGTGATTCAGGTTCATAGAAGACTTGATTCAAATTCGAAGAAGACTTGATTCAAATTTGAATGATATCTGATCAAATTTTTAAGAAGATTTGATTCAAAAATCAAAGAAGACCTGATGGAAATTCGAAGGAGATCTGAGCAAAAAAGATTTATTTCGAAATTAAAAAGGAACAGAATTCGTCAAAAGAATTTTCAAAGGAAATCTGAGCAAGTTACATCTCGAAATTAAGCTTGGACAAATCCCATATCTCATCTATAAAAGGAGGCTTTAGGCAGTAGAAGAATGTATCAAAAAACACAAGAACTCAAGCTTCAAATCCAAAGTCATTCAAAGTTCAATATAGAGAAACACTTGAGTGCAAAAGAAATATTTTCGAGAGTGAGAATCAGTGCAACAATCAGCTTTCCAGAAGCAACATTGCAAAGTTCCAATCCCTTGTAATCAAACCCAATAGTGGTGTAAAAACCTTCTACAATCTAGGGTTGTCAGATTGGTAGGAGAAGACTTGACTTGTAGGGTCAAGGTGTGGAATTTCCTTTCTAAATCTAGGGTTGTTAGATTGGTAGGAGAAGACTTGACTTGTAGGGTTAAGGTGTTGTTAATGTTCCTCAAAAGTTTGGGGTTGTCAGACTGTTTGGGAAGACTGGCTTGGAGGGTCATGTGTTGTAATTCAAAGTGTTTTGAATTAGTGGATTAAAGCCTTCTGAATGAAGGGACTAGATGTAGTCAAGTTAATGGTGAACCAGGATAAATCGTTGTGTTCTTATGCTGTCATTATCCGCTGCTTAGTCTGATTATTTATTCATCAAGTAATTCACATCAAAACAGCAAAAGAAATCAATTTTGGCAAACACAATTCAACCCCCCATTCTCGTTTTGCACCTTCAAAAAGAACTAAGAGCCCTCAAGAAGATCCGAAAGGATCCAAAAAAACTGTTTGCTAGTATCAACTCTTTCCATCAGACCCTAGCTCAGTTTGGTCTTCTTCTTGAATGGGCTACAAAACATCTGTTGAACACTGTCGCTCCCAATTCTCAACCTCTTATGCCGTCACTTCAACCTCCTCCTCCAACTCTTCCCCGTCCATCTACATAATTCTCTTCTAATGATTCCTCTCCTTCCAAGTAGACTATTGGATCCAGAAAAAATTGTCAACGTTTTGTTCAAGAGGATGTTTTTTGAAACTCTACTGTTCAATCCTCTCTATGTTTTTTTTCTTTTGAACCATCTTTTGTAATATCTATATATATATATGATATGAAGTATTATTTTGGTTCAAAAATTATCTATCTCAAATATTTATGCATATGTTGAGGGATAGCACATTTTTAATCATAAGGAAAAAATTTTAAACTATGCATATGTTAAGGGGGAAAATTGTTACAAAAAGCACCAATACAATTTTTTTGAAATCATAATCTAAAGAATTTTTTATCATAAAAAAGGAGGAGATTGTTGCGAAAAAATCTCTTTAAAATGTTTTAATGATAACAAAATTATCTCAAAGATTATGATTAAGTCTATTATCTAATATGTGCTTTTTAGTGTATTTAAAATTAGAAAACAGGTCATGTCTCACAGTGATACAAAAAGGAAAAGCATAGCTAAGACAAGTGAGCACATCCTCCAAGCTAGAGGATAAACAAATAGAGGATGAAGCTTTAACCTCTGATAAAGAGGATGAAGCTTTAACCTCTGATAAAGAGGATGAACAATACTTTAGAAAATATGACTCTATTACTATTTCAAGGAAGATGAATCTGTATCTAAAGTCAATTAATACTAAAAGAAAAGAGAAAAACAAATCACGAGAAAAGGATCAACGTCAGAGGATAAACAGATAAACTTATGGTTCCATTCATCCTCCTACAAAGGAAATGGCCAAAAGTACCATATTAAGAAAAAGTGTTTTCCTTAACACAAAAAGCAAGACTGTACAGTTCTTGGAAAAGGAAAAATTCAAAAGTACAAGTCATATCTCAATTGATGAAAAGATCATCCTCCTATCTGAGGAAAAACTTTGAAACTCATCCTCTTACGAGCATACAATACAAGGAAAAGTTGAATGGTGTTTATGTAATTCAAATTGAGTATCATGGATGGTTAAGCAAGCATCTAAGGTCACGTGGCACTTTTTCTTGAGAAAGAAGTCTCATCACCCCTATAAAAGGAAGAGAACTCTTCATCATTCATCACAACATCCACTCATACAATAGAGAAACACAAATAGCTAAGAAGAGCAGTCTCATCCCCTCTTAGAACTTTCTACTGTTTTCAACTATATCTTTGAGTCCATCATCTTAGAAAGTTCTGTAAAGAGAAAATCGTAATCTCATCCAAAATCTCTCATATTGTATATTCCAAGTTAGTATTAACTTGGTAATAGTTGTAACTCAAGAAGAAAATTTGTGTAAGCCTAATGAGGCTAAAGAACATACACAAAGAAAAAAAGTCCTAGAGGAGGACAAGGCATTTTGAACATTTGTGAAACTCACAAGTTTGTGAAGAACTAGATGTAACCCATTTTGGGTGAACCATTATAATTCTGTGTGTGTCTCTTTATCTTTTTTACAAATTCTATTACTAACATTATTACTATATTCAGTTTTTCATCCTCTCGTAGAGGATACGGTTTTTAAAATAGATTACTTTGAAAGTTTTTTTTTTTGAAACTCTAATATTTCTATTCAACCCCCCTTCTAGTGATATTTTAGCTACTACAATATTGCCCTCTCTTCGCTAAGTCTGATACGCGAATTAGCACTACGTTTCAGTGCCTCTGATAGAGCAAACCATTGTCGCAACTCATTTGCCTCTGATGAACTCAAATGTGGATTATGATGGTCAGCCTTTGCCTCTAATAAGCGTGATAAGAATTCTTATGCCTCTAATTTGATAATCACATCAAGTGTTTGAACGTCTAACTCTGAACTTCCTCTAAAAAAATTAACATTTTGAAAAAGTCAACACTTTGAAGAAAAAGCAATTTGCACGTGGTCTAAAACACGTCCTAAATTAGCTACTTGTCTAAAGATCTCAAGACACTCTTTGATCGTCGTTCCCTCAGGTTCCCAACTATATCAAACATATACGTCGAATCAATACAAGATCAGTCTCTTCTGGAAAGTCTCTCTGTCAAATAAATTCCACAAAGATACAATGCGAAACTTCATGGATTACCTTATTTTTTGCAATCAGTATAGTGGCCAGAAACCTTAATTGTACACTATAAAGGAAACGTCTCCCTCAATGAAGAAAGACACAACATACAAGCAACAAGCGATAATCACATTTGTACTATTGCTAACTTCCTTTTAGTATTAAGAGAATTTTTCTAAAGCAAAAAAGTTGTAAACACTCTCTTCAAGAGCTTATTCAAATAAATCTCCAAAAAAATTTGTTGTAACCTAGCCCAATAGTGGTTGCCTTCTTCAACAGCCTGACTGTACTAAGCTAGAAAGTTAAGAGAAGATTGAACACAGTCAATGTGACTAGTAGGTGTTCAAGTGTAAGTCTGATTCAGTGATAATTTAGTGGATTAAATCCTTTAAGTAAAGGAACTAGATGTAACTACCGTGTGGGTGGTGAACCATGATAAATTGTTGTGCCTCTCTACTCTATTTTCACACTCGTGCATTATCTTTTTTACTTTGAGTATAGCCACACAAAAGTTTTTCAAATATACAATTCAACCCCCCCCCCCCCCCCCCCCCCCCCTTTTCTTGTGTTCTTTTCGTTCTATAGTTGGCGTTAGAGTTTGGTCTCTATCTCGTACAACAAACTATGGTGAAAAAGTTACAAGAGGAAACTTTAAGAGGTCTCCTTTTTTTGATGGAGAGAGATTGGAGTACTAGAAAGACAAACTCATAAGTTTTTTCATCTCTCACGATCCTAAACTTTGGGACATAGTTGAAGATGGCTATGAAGCTCCTAGAGATGTTGGTACTAAAATATCAAGAAAGAACTTCGATGTTGATCAAAAGAAACAATACAAGATGCATCATAAAGCTAAAACCTTCATGATGAATGTCATCACTTGCAAGAAGTTTGAAAAATGCAACAACAAAGAAATAGCTAAACATATCTTTGATGCCCTGGTTCTTAACTACGAAGGAACAAGCAGGTACAAGAAGCCAAATCTAATTTGCTCGTTGGAAAGTATCAACTCTTTCATATAGAAGAATATGATGATGAGGACCTAAAAGTGTAATTTAGTCATATATAAAATACTCGTTTGCTTGGCAAAAAAGGAAGACATTTCCAAGATGCTCAAATATGAAATAACATCAAAAGCAGGAATATGTAGAAAACTCTTTCCAGAAAATGTGGGAAACGGAATACTACAAAGAATAATACACTCAAGTTTATCGAAAGAATTCTGGTTTCTACCTAATATGTATATGTAAAAACAAGAGAAGAGGATTACAAAGAATATAATCATTAGTTTACCAAAGGCCCCAAAAACAGATAAAATTAAAAAACAAACATAACATAACAAATCAATACAGAAAGAGGAAAATAGTTAGTTAACTTCAGTGGTCCTATCCTTGCAGAGCATATGCCACTCTTGTAGCACTGCTGCTTGAAGAGCTTGATGCTCAGCCTCCTCAGCAGTTAATTTGGATAGTGTTGTTGGTCCCTTCTGTTTCTCATCTTCTTCCCCATCCTTCCTTTTGTCTTTCTCTTCTTCCTCTTTCTCGTCGGATTCGGATTTTGGTGTTTTGGGCCGTGGTTGGGCTGCCTTCAACAAGGCTATCCTTTCCATTGATATTCGAAGCCTCTCGGCTGCAGCCGATTTGACTTCATCTTCAGGCATATACTCCACACCACCATCAGTAAGGTCATCCAACCAACCCTGAAGATCTGATGCAATCTCCTTGGTAATAGATGCATCAGATGCTCGTACGACAAACTTGCACATCATGGTTGTCGTTTCGTCACCCAAATCCACATTTCTACTCACTTCACTTGCACCAAAAATCATCAGCCCCAAGAAGCCACCATGCCATGTTTTAGCAGCATAACACAACTGTTCCAGAATAGGATGGAGGAAAAGGAGCAAAGGGTCAGCAAATTCCGATACACAATACAATGCATATAATACCTACTTTTACTATTGCTTTATATCCTATTTTATGTCAGCCAATTTGCTCTACCGCAAGGTACATAACTGTTTCAGAAAAAGTATAAGCATACAAGTAAAATCAAACAGAGGACAAAGATTGAATAGTAACAACTCTAAATTTAAGAGGACTATACATACTAAAAAAAGAACTTATTTACAGCTTATTTAATCTTATCTATGACATAAGCACTTGTGTAAGTGTTTGGGTGATCTCAACCATTCATTTTTCTATCTTTATTTTTACACACATTTTCTCTCTAACTCAAACCATTAATCGAATGGTTGAGATCAAAACGTGACCCCCTCATTTTTTTTTCAACATGTGGGGATCCATTCCCATTTAACCACATTATCTCTTTGACTATAGAAATAGTTTATATATAAGCGCTTATATGATGAGCACTTGATTAATAATACACAATTCAATTGTTTGGACAAATGCATGCTACATGATTACATGAATGGTACAAAAACATTCTTTATGAAAGGCATAAAAAGGAAAAGAAGATAAATAGCAAAACCACACCTGAAATCCTGCCACTGTGCGGATAATATGTGAACAAACTTTGTGGAATGGCTTGGAAGAAAACGATTTCAGTCCACTCAAGAAAGGAGATGCACCATACTGCTGGGCTGCAGTAGCCTGAAAGCCACTCCCTTCGTATGTATATGTACCAGTGTATTCTACAATAGCTGGCAAACTGGGCCAAAGTCGGAAAAACTCAACAGGTGATATTTGATGTGGTAAAAGTAGTTCTGTCAATGGAATTTTATAAGGTTGACATCTCAAAATCACTGGTTCACCTAATTCTGGTCTTAAGCTTCTCTTCTGTCTCATGATTTGAGGATCCTCCTCAGCATAGTCACCTTCATAGTCTCCAACAGCACCACTACCATAGAATGGGTAATACAACACTTGAACCCAAAGGGCACATCTTTCAAAGTGGGAAACACCAACTGTCACACTGCACAGAACTGGATCCTGAGAAGGTAACATCATCACCAGGAAATGGATCAACAAGCTATTAAAAATAGAAGAATAGTGAAATTATTGTACAAAGAGACAATGCAAACCTTGACAAGTATAACCATATAAAATAAATAATTGGCACAAAATATAAAATAATCCAGCATTATTTACATAATGTCAAGTTCCAGACTCCAAATCATAGGTAATAATACCTAATAGGCTGCTATGATTTAACAAAAGAAGGGGTACAATCAATATATCTTAAAGTGGCAACTTCTAACTTATGTTCATGCTCAGCATGCAGAACCAAATCCGATGATGGACAGAATCAAGTTTAGTACAAAAACTACAAAAAGGAAGGAAAAATGACTAAAGAGAAGAAGGTAGAAACCCTCCCAAAAAGAAAAGTTAAAAAAACCACTAGTACCAGAATGGGTGTCATTTTTATTAGGCATTGGTTCTTGTTTTACATGATTGTGTATCATGTTATTTAAGATTGTAATCTAGTGCTTCCTTTGATAGACCTCTTCAAACTTAGAAATAGATGGCTGTAATTTTCCGGTGAATCTGATAGGAACCCAAGAACAGAATAGTATAAAGTGATTGTATTATATCCAGTTTGTCGCTATACTCTTCAGAACAAAAGTCCTTCGGAGGATGAGAAGATATTCCTATAAACTGAATATATTAATTATGCAAATATCAACACCCTCTAAATTCCTTGTTCGGCCCAGTTGTTGGCTTGGGCCTAAACTAAGTATCTTATCTGAATCCCGCTAAATAAATATATTCTAATGGGAACAAAACAGACTACTGAAGTCCTTTTGGAAAACTTCCATAATTCCAGAGATCAACATCATTGCCATCAATTTCCAAGTCTGCTTGTGCCCTTTTTTGTCATGTTTGTGGATTAGGGCTCGCTTCAATTTCAGCCAGGTTAATTCATCCTCAGTTTCATGAAGTAGGTTGAACAATTGAATGGCCGCCCCTTGTGTACTCAGCTTAGCTAGCCGTACCTTCACTTCTTCTAGCAGGATCTTCGCCGTCAAACAAAGGAAATTCCACCTTCTTCACAGCCATCTGGTGTTCCATCATTGTCTCCTCTGAGAAGGCAGAGACAGGAGTTCCTTCCGGTGTGCTACACAGTTTCACGGATTCCTCTGCCAGAGTGACGGAACTCTAGGAATGTCTGACGCAAGGTCTCTTCCATCATTGCAATATGTGCCTTCAAAGCATCAACTCTGTCCAACATTTTTTGTGGCATTCTCTAACTCCTCTCGATAGATCCAGCAGGTCGAACCAATGATAAGACTCACATAATTTGAATAGAGAAAAGATGTTTATTAATGGTGAATGAGCAGAATTGCTCTTACAGTTCGGATGGCAACCAGAGCTTGGAGCTCCTACTAGAGAAAAAGATTCTACTAAACTGATTCAATAATATTCTTTTCCGAGAATGTCGAGACAGAAGTTCTTTCTGGTGTGCTATGCAGTTTGTGAATTCCTCCGCCAGAGTAACAGAACTCTGCGAATGTTTGATGCAAGGTCTCTTCCATCTTTGCAATATGTGCCCCCAAAGCATCGACTCTGTCTGACATTTTCGATGGCTATAGCTAGCTACTCTTGATAGATCCGGCAGGTCAGACTACTGATAGGTTCACATAACTTGAATAGAGAGAAGATTTTTATTAATGGTGAATGAGCAGAATTACTCTTACAGTTTTGATGGCAAAGTGACAACCAAAGCTTAGAGCTCCTACCAGAGAAAGAGATTCTCCTAAACTTGATTCAACAATATTCATGCCTGCCTTTCATTAGAACTTACCCTCCTATATCCTCTTCTTACTAACAGAATTCCCTGGAATTCAAGGAACTATCCTAACCAACTCTTCTTCCCTCCTTCCCTCCATCCCTCTTTCCCTTGGCTCTACGGACTCCACTCCCAAACTAACAGGCATGGGCCATATTTTAGTCATCACATTGTAGTATGGCCCAAGGGTCCGTCCTATCAGCTTTACTCTAAAGTACCACCCCATAACCACAGGCCATAGGATAATTGTCATTGAACCTAGATTGTACTACCTTTTTCTAGTTTTATTTTATTGATAAAAGCAAAGAAAATAACACAATATATCAAATGGAAAGCAAAAAATTAAGTACTTTCTGAAAGAATACTTCACAATCATCCGACACTAGCTGAGAAAAGCATTGGCAGGTATTGAAATGGAAAGGTTTTAGCTTCCAAATCCATTGTCCTTCCAAATCTTCTTTCACAATTATCATAGAATTGAATACAGCTTTTGCCTAAAAAATTGCCATCTTTTCCTTTTGAAATATACACCAAAGCAAGTCCACATTCGAAACTCCAACAAAACATAAGGAGCTGACTATTTATACAAATAAAATATGCAAATTAAATGTGAACAATTTTTCCAGTGATTACACATATTTTCCTTCACCTTTGTTATACATCTACAAATATAGAATTAATTGGCTATAAACTTCCAGTGAATCCAAGTAACAACAACAACAATCAAACATTATCCCACTAAGGGTCGACTACATGGATCAAAAGACGCCATAATGTTCTATCATATAGCATATCTCTTTCCAACTCGTTAATCTCTAGGTCTTTTCTAATAGTGTCTCTTATAGTTTTCCTAAGTCTTCCCCTACCGTTAGCTTTGTGTTGTGACTATCCTTCATTCGATCTACTCTCCTCATTATAGAATCTACAAGTCTCCTCTCCACATGCCTAAACCACCTAAGCCAAGTTTCTACAATCTTTTCTACTGTAGGTGCTACCCAACTCTCTCTCTCTAATGTTGTTATTCCTAATTCTATCTCATCTAGTTTTTCCACACACCCAACGCAACATTCACATTTCTGCTACACTTATTTAATCCTCATGTTGGTTTTTTACCGCCCAACCCTCTATCCCATATAACATCACCGGTTTTACAGCTGTGACATAAAATTTCCCCTTCAGTTATTTGATAATTGTTGTGTATTATTCTGACAAATAGGGGCTCCTTTTATAGGAGAAAGTACAATTGTTCAGCTCCTTAAATTTAGGAGTGACATAAAGAAAATAAAAAAACCGAAAGAAGAGGAATAGTTCTAATAATGACAAGATATTTCATGTCCAATTTGCTTATCAAATGTTCAAAACTTGTTCTGGTCAAGCTCTTGGTCAATATGTCAGCTGTCTGTTGATTGGAAGGAACAAATGGCAAGCAAAGAATACCAAAATCAATTTTCTCTTTTATGAAGTAGCCATCGATCTCAATGTGCTTCATCCGATCATGGTATCATGAGCCCTAGGTTTTTTATCTAGGCAAAAGGGATGAACCCCCCAGCAGATGGAAGCTTTGGTCGCGGCGGCGACCTTGGCGATGGAACCGGACCAGGCGGCAGCGCCGGTGATGCACGGGCCGCGGTGGCAATCCAGCAGGGGGTACTAGCCGCAGTGGCAGCCTTGGTGATAGAACTGGCCCAGGTGGCGACTCGAGCAACAGCGGCGACGGCCATGGGTGCAGTCACAGTTCTGGTGAAACCGGTCAGTGGAACGATGGTTCCTTTCAAACTGGACGTAGCTTTGGAGAGTTTTACACCAATGGCTATTACGGCAGCTATGGCATCGGATACGGAGGGACTGGCGGTTTTGGTATGGGAGGAAACAACCAAAGTAATTCCTTACAAGTCAGCGTGCAGAAATTGAATGGGAAAAATTACACATATTGGAAAATATGGCTTCCTGAATGGTATGATTCCAGAACCTGCAGAAAAAGATCCAACTTACAAGTACTGGAAATCTGAAAATCGTTAATCATTGCTTGGCTAATTAGTTCGATGGAGATAGGAATTGGGAGACCATTCATGTTTATACCTACAGCAAAACAAGTATAGGAAGCTGTGAAGGATACTTTGATAATCAGAACTCATCTCAAATTTATGGTCTGAAATCGAAATTGTGGAGCCTGAAGCAAGGTGAAAGGATGGTAACAATCTACTACAATGAGTTGATGACCCTATGGCAAGAACTAGATTTGTGCTATGAAGATAAACTGGAAGTGTATGGAAGATAGTGTTCAGTTCATCAAGAGGCAAGAAAATGATTGTGTTTTTATTTTTCTTGCCTGTCTAAACAAAGAACTTGATGAAGTAAGAGGCAGAATCTTGGAAAAAGCCCTTTACCATCTCTACGAGAAACTTTTTCAGAAGTCAGAAGAGAAGAGGCAAGACAAGAAATGATGATAGGAAAGTCAATCACAGATGAGTCAGCACTAATCACCAGAAATTTTAATGAGGAAGGCAAGAAAGATAGTAAGAAATTAGATAAGCCATGGTGTGACCATTGCAAACGTCCGTGGCACACGCGCGAGACTCGTTGGAAGCTACATGGGAAGCCTCCTAATGCAAAGAAGAAAGGAGAAGGTCGTGCATTTCAAGCTACTTCTGATCAAGAGTTAGTCTTCCTCAAGTTCATTTCCGTTCACCAAGGAGAAGGTAGTGCATTTCAAGCTACTTCTGATCAAGAGTTGAAATTTCTGCATTGAAAGCTTTGAAAAGAAAGCTATGTTGGTAAGAGAAGAAGGGTCGAGAAGAAGCTTCATAACATAGCTTTCAAATAGGAGAAGTAAGGTCCCGTACGATTACTGTATGTCTAAACTCTTTCTTATTTTTATTTTTATACTTAAAAATAACCTAGAAAGAAAAAGACAAAAAAGAAATTAAAAACCCTAAAACAGTTTAAAAAGCGAGGGTATTTCTGACTTTCCATCCTTAAATTCGTCTTCTCCCACCCACGAATGCTCCGCAAAGAACACCGCTACGTCTGCAACCCTAATTCGCGCTGCAACACTGTTTTGCGTAGCACAGGGCCGCCACGATGACCGCAACTGACTACAATGCACAAAACAGACCACTTCTGCAAACACTTCCATAATTTCAAAGATTAATTATCATTGCTTCTTTTTCCTAGCCTATTTGTGGTTTTTGTTGTGATGCTTCTTTTTTTGTATGTTACCAATTACCATATCAATTATTCTACATCCTTCTCAGATTTTTTTCACCAATCAATAAGTCCTAACCCAAACACATTCATACAATTTAATGTCAATTACTATAGTGGTGAGCTGCATATGACCACTTTGAACTAAAAGTCAGTAAGTTGTAAATTTCTAGTGAATCCAACTAAATAGATGTTCTAGAGGTAATCGTGTCAGATTAGCCTGAAAAAAACACTGGGCCAGGACATGTTTTCATAGGTCCAAAAAAGTTAGGCAGGCTAGAGAATATGGTCGGTGCAAATCAAGCAGCCTGGGCTTAAATCAAGTAAAAGAGTCAAAATAGGCCAAGCTCATAAGGCCTTTCCATTTGACACCTCAGTCTGAAACATTCTAGGCACGAGACTACTCCAAAGTACAGAGTCTACAGACTATAGACACACTCCTCAACTTTCTAGACATATTTTAAACAAAAAGAGAAAAAATAACCAAAAAGATGAAAATACAAAATAGCAATCTCAAACTGGACTGGAATATGCAGTTTAGAGGAGAACCTGTGAAACAAGATTACGCAACTGCCGCACTGCTTGAGAAGAACCATCCATATAATATAATGCACCAGATAATCCCAGGCGTACATCCACCCGATTTAATTCGAGCTCAGTTAAATTTAAGACCTGAAACATTTATATTTGTAGAAATGAGAAACATTGTAACTGCCGTTTGATAAAATCTGTTCATAAAACATATAAGATCCTCAGCCCATGTGATTAAACCATTAAGAATGAAACACTTGAGCAATTCAAGAATGCATTTAATTTTTTATCAACAATTTACAGAAAAGTAATCCAAGCAATAGTAATTTAACATCAGTATTTCTTCTGTGAAATTATGAATTTAGGAAGCCATGGCAATGGCAGGCCTGAATGTGATAATTAACACCAATTTTAATATTAATTTGTAAACCCGTTTTGACTGGAATACTATACACACACTAATGCAGCTTTCATACTAACTAAACTGGAACATTAGCTTTCACAAATTAGCAAGATTGTATTGTTAAATGTACTACTTTTTTCCACTAAACATAATCAATTTGTCACATGGTGTGTATCTGAAAACAAAAGATAAAATGGTTCCTCACATACTTTAAAGTAAAAATTAATCTATTAAACATCAAATTAAGTGCCTCCACTTTGACAGCGAAATATAATGACCATTACAAAAAAGTCTACGTAGAAACTAAAAACAGTGTAAATGTTGAAAATGTTATAAGGAGCCCAAAAAATTGAGAAAGAAATATAATTGAGGAGGCTTTGACCTTTAAATGCAGAGTTATCCTTCCATCACTTGAATCTGCTAAATGATAACCTTCAACATAGCAGGGATCACTGCTTCCAGTTAAAGTATTTGCAGTAGGAGGAACCTTAAGTGAAGTAGAATCAACTCCTTTGGTCAGCAAAAGGGTTAGTTCACTCGGGTCTGGTCGCCATAGCTCTAAAATAGCTTTGTGAACCAATCCTTCCAACTTTCTATCCTGAGCAGCAGATGCTTCATAAAACTGAACAGTTAATTTATGGTGGCTAAATGGGTAATCCCCTCTGGCTGCTGTAACACCAGCCCACCTGGGGAAAAGGTAATAATAATGATAAGAGATGTGATTACAAGAAGTATAATGTAATGAATTAAATTCATGATTTGAATTAATAAAGATCAAAGAACATTTTTAACATTAGAAATCACCACTAAGCACCAACTCAAGCAGGGAACAAAATGGCAAGAAGCTTTTCTACAACTATCACCATTACAGCCTAAAATTTTGCAATCATAATAAACTAGACTATCAATTAAATGATCACTCAAAGGGAAAAAGAAAGAGTGAACTGAGGAAACACATGAATGAGATAAATATCGGCAACAATGCCAGCAGTAATAAACTTAATTTTGCACAATATCCTCACCTACTATCAGGATGGCTTGAAGCGTATTTGATTCTTTGCAATATCAAACGGCACTGATGCTTGCTGACAGAATCAGCCAAACGATTGTTCCTAAACTCTTCAAGCTCTTTAGTGAGTAACTGTCCAGCTCTAGGGTGGCGCGATCCCAACCTTTGAGCAGATATAAGAACTGCCTGTACATCTTGAACTCTGTTTGTTGTTTCTGTAGTTGAATCAACATTGAAAAGAACCTTGTGTATATTTGATATAATAACATTAAGAGGATCATCTGGGTCATCTGCTAGGAGTGGATCCAATCCTTCTATATCTATGTGTTCTGCAATAGCCCATATAAGGCGGGCCAATATTCTTGGTGTATTGACCTGTTACATTCACAACCATTAATATGCAAGAATTGAAGTGTAGAAAGACCTATTTGTGATTATGCACAAGTAAAAAAATCGACGTGATTGAAGAAACTCAAGTTGTGTAAAAATGATAATATATAAGATATAAAGATGCAAAGGACAAATGTACCAGGGGCATGAAATCAAAATTTCATAATTTCGACAGACATTTTATTTTAAATTTCACCATCTATGTGAAGATACTAGTCTTCTAAAATCAAAAACGAAAAAAATAAAATTTTCTTGGTATATCATATGTTGTCACAGAATAAATACATTGCTCAGAAAAACAACTTGCTAATTCAAACATGTCCTAGAGGTTCTTTAGAAAATTAAAATTTCAAATGTCTTAGAGTACTCATTAAATATCTTCCAGGATCAAACAACGTAAATATAATTCAGAACAACATGGAGGTAAGTAACTGAACTGAGTGATGACTGACAAATCCAACAAACTAACAACAAAATTTCATAATCAAATTTTGTTGGCATTACAACAGATGCCTTAATAAAGGATTGAATAAAAAATGTCCTAGAGAACTTATAAAATATCTTCCAGGTTCAAACAATGTAAAAATAATTCAGCACGCCATGGAGGTGACTAACTGAATGATGATTACCAAATTCAAACCCACCAACAACAAAATTTCATTATCAATTTTATGGGCATTACAACAGATGTCTTAATAGGGGTTTAAATAGCCACAACGTAAAAAGCTTGAGAATTAGAGTAAAGTAGAAATTGAAGGGCTTTTGTTATAAATTTATTAATAGTTATAAATAACATGTTTTTGAATGCTATTGGACACATACAGGCAATTGTCGGAAAATGAAATCGTTATATGGAAGCAGTGCTGAATATTAGATGTTGTAGTTTATGTACCTCACGTAAGTCCCTCACAAGTTCACGTTGCAAGTTTTGCAATCTAGTCTCATTCAAAATTTGGTCCTGAGAAGCTCCGTCTTTGACTCTCTTTACACCACCCCTAGTATCGTATATGCAACATAGCCTAACAAGCAACTTCGAGTAGCAATCAATTGCATAGGTGCGGCCATCACAATCCCATTTAACACAAGGCCGACAAACTTCCACCACTTCTAAAGAAGGTTCAGTCCAGTTTAATGCACCATAACCAGTTCCGTATGCCAAAGCTCCAATGACCCTGCTCTCCATGCCCGAGTTTTTCTGTTCAGGCAAAGGCAGAGAAAGCTGAAAGCAACTTTCCACTAGTGATGCAACTAACTCCTCCCTAAATATGCTTTTACTTGTAATGCTATTAAGATCATCATTCACTCTGGCATCCTCAAAAAGAGAAGCAATATCAGTTCCGGCAAGAGGTTTCTGACCTCTTCGGACGCTTTCCTTAGCAAATAAGTCCACACAAAGAGCCGTTCTACAAATACAAGCTAAAGCATGCATGCGATCAGATTCTGCTCTCAGGTTTCTCACCATCAAAAGTAGCCTCTTGAAGAGTGAAACCTAAAAGAAGCCATTTATAGACAATAATAAACATTATTGTATCACACACACAGCAATTTTGTTTGACCAAACATCCAATGCTATGCCTAAAAGATCCAGTATCCCAAATAATACAGAATAAAACACATTTCACGCACAAGACAGTACTAACGATAAAACATCAATGTCATAATAATCAATACAAAGATGAGAAACCAAAAATCTAGACGGTTGAAAGCTTAACCCATTAACATGAAGGATATTTATAATAACCAATATAAAGATGAGAAACCAAAAATCTATATAGTTTAAAGCTTAACCCATTAGCATGAAGGATATTTGCATATGACTAGTAAAATTTTGACGTCAATCATAATTCATAGACCAAAATAAACCATTACATTTTAGGAAATGCATAGCTTGGTGAGGTTTCAAATTGCAAATTGCGGTAGACTGCATCATTAGTTAAGCCAAATTGTGATTGTGATGAAGCCACAATACTAAAAAAATCTTAGTGCATCAGCTGACCAAAATTTTAAACAATTGAAACTAATATGAAATTCATGAATTTGAATGAAACTAGAGTGACCATCACCTGCATGTTAAGATCAAGGAGATGAAGATTGGTAACAACAGCCCTAACAATACTCTCTCTAGCAGAAGCAAATTCCTGCCTATCCCAAAGTGTGAGAATAGCAATAGTCGATTGCGATGCCCATTCCGTTTTCCCTCCAGGCACATCAGCCAAATACAACATATTAATCCCAACTTCATAAATCAATGCTGGTTCCAATGACGAAACTAAAAAAGGAGCCAAATGTGTAACCACATCCGAAACACCAACCAACTTCTCAGCATCAGGGTCAACCTCAGCACCACCACTGCCTCCACTAGAAGACTTCGACAGTTTCCTAATGACCTCGACACCACCAGAGGCAACAGCCTTAACCGAATAAACAACTGGAAAGACAGTAGCCCGGAAATTCTCAACAGGCAAGATCAAAGACCGAGCCATAAGCGCCCTACGCTTCTTCCAAACGAAATCAACCATGGAAGAAACCCAATTAGACCGAATAGCAAGTGAGTTTTCGCTATCGACGAGCTTATCTCCAGCGAGTTTACTCATCCGCTTCGTGCTAAACTCCTGGAAGAGCCGGCCAACCGAATCGAAAGCAACCTTCGAAACAGCGTCGGATCGGTCCAGCATGTTAGCTCCAATGCGGCCCCACCAAGCGGAAACACGATCGAGAAGGTTAACATTGTTTTCACAAAGCGTCACGAGATCGTCACGTGCGAGGACGCAACCAAGGGTTTCAGTGATAGAAAAGCGAAGATTATCGCTAGGGGAATCGAAACAATCAGAGATCTCTTTATTACAATCGGAAATGAGTTTGGCTAAGCGATAAGAAGGAATCGCGGCGAGAATCGAAACAGCGGCGGCGGTTACATCGGGATCAGGGAAATGAAAGTCGTTACGGATACCAGTACAGACGGTGTCCCATAAATCGGGAGTTAAGCGAGTGGAACGGATGACGTCGAAAGCGAGTTTTTTACAGACGGCGGAGGCTGGAGCGGCGACGATCTCTTCGACGGCGGATTTGGCGATGACGGCAATGTCCCGACCAGCGGCGGATTGTTGGAGGGCTTGTAGGAGTGCGCCTGATTGGCGAAGGGCGTCGTTGGAGCGAAGGTCGGCTTGGATCTGGGCAAAGAGGATGTCCATTTGGATCCAAGTTGGGGTGTGATTTGGAAACTATAACATTAGAAAAGAAGTGAGAATGAAATCATTTAATGTATTGATTTTTCAGGTGATGGTGATGGTGTTTGTGAGAGAAATGACCAGACTGGTGAAGTGGTTTACATGGGAATGGTAAGTTAGTGTTAAGTCTAGATGCTCTTAGCAAGAGGAACGTTGGAAGCTTAGAAGGAATTTTTATTTTTGTTTGGGCAGGTTTTCTATCTATGAATATGAAAAATAAATAAATAAATAAAAAGTATCACAATCACACACACTTCTTTTTAGGAAACAGTCACACATTTTTTTATAAAGGAAATTTAATTCATTTAATTATATATCAAATGATCAATATGTGTAGAAATATCAAAGTAAAGAGAATTAATATTAAAGATAGTGTCGACACTATTCATTTAGTCTTTAAAATATTTTCATCAATACTCTTTCTCTTTAAATTTGTTAAATTAAATCTCAAACTAATCACATCAATCTCAAAATCATCGTATAATATTTTTAAAATCTTGGGTTCGTTCGGAGTTTTCTTTACAACCTTGTTCACTTGATTTATTTTATTTTAAAACCAAATTGTAATATTATTTCAGTTATAAATAATAATTAATAACTAAGTTAATAAAAATATGTGTTGATCAATTAGAAATTTTAATGTCATTAAGTGTATGTTTAGTTTCACTATTGGAGGAGTCAAAATTGATTTTAAAATGTTTGAATTGATTTTGAGAAATTTGGATGTCCTCGAGTTGAATTGATTGCCTTCCATGTTGATTCTAATTTTTAAGTTATAACTTCTTATATTGTAGTAAGACAAATGCCTTTTTTTCTTTTTGTATGTTCTTGTAGTACAGAGAAGACATCAAAAGGTTCATCCTTATGGTAAGCTTCTTCAAGCTTCAAACAATACTTTGTTTGGAGAAGCTTTAAGAATACTCAAAGCATGAAGCAGCAGAGTTAAAAATATTTTAGTAGTTTAAGTCTTTTGATTGTATAGGGCGAAATCTCTTTGTAAGTAGAGTACTAGATGTAGAGAAAGTTGTTGTGAACTAATATAAAAATATTTGTGTGTTTTTCTTTTCTTTTATCTCTTTATTTTGTATCTTAGCAATAATAAGAATTTTAAAAATTTCATCACTGAGAAACTTAAGCCACTCAAAGAGAAGAAAAGAACTCAATCATGTCCACTACACATAGTTAAAGTTCTAATCCATATATGGAAGTTGAATACTATCTTATTAAATGTAAGGAAATATTTAAACGTGATTAGTAAAAAAGTATAGCTAGAAGCTTAGTTGAACTTCAATGATCTATAGTGCTGGTATGTCTTATAAAACTTATATTTTTATATTTGAAATCTTCAATGAAAAATGTTATTAATTTAGACTTTTCTTAAAGAAGAATAAATCTATCAAATGAGAAGTACTAGAAGACTAAAACTGAACTTCATCTTACGATGAAAAGAAATTTTAGATCACATTAGAAAGTTTAATGCAACTCATAAAAATGTGATAAATCATTTAAACATTTTGTTTAACTAACCAAGTAGAGAGAAGTTTTTTCATTACAAAATTCAATGATCTGCACTCTTTTGTTTCCTTGTTTATAAATATGCAGTGAACATCATCAAAAGAATCTTGGATATCATTTGCAAAAGGAAGTCAAAGCTGACTAGATGAAATATAAATGTGAATCTCGCCATGATCCAAGATGTGAACGGATTAATGTTGGACTCATCACCTAATGACTAGACTCATGGATAAGTTATGTAATCATCTAGCTCTAGAGAAGTAACTTAAACAATAGTCTGGTAATGGTACATGGTAAGTTCAATTTTAAATTTATTTTATTCTTATGTCTCAACGTAAGTTGTCTTTTCGTATCTTACTTTTGTCTTATCATATCTTTTGCCCAGTTTGTATGTTATAGAATGCTTTAACTGTTTTTATTTTCTACTTTACGTGTATTGGTAATTCCTTTGTGTAACTATCATTTTTTTTATTAATTGGTTAAGTGATTAATTTAGTCAAAACATAGAAAAAGCTTTACTGTTTTTCAAAATTGTTTTTATTATGTTTACATTGTTACGTTGAAACCGTAATTGTTACTTGATAAAACCGAAGATCTTATCTTTATTTACTATGTTTTTTTCTTCTCTTTTTATACCTGACTTCTCGAGCAAAGCAAAATTGTCACTTCAAAAATCTTTCAAACTCTCATCTTCACACATAAACCCTAGTCTTTATCTCTAAAAGTTTTCTACCTAAGTCCCCTTAGAAAAAACAATTGTAAACTATCTCACCTTTTATTGAGCCTTCATTTTCCTATAATGATCATCTTCTTAAAAATCAAATATGTTGTTCGACACAGTCTTTGTTATTCCTCATCATAAGGTTTTTATTGTAATGAGTATTTAGGCATTTCAAGAAGCACTTAAATTTCAACTCAGTTGGTTCTTAATGCTAACATCTTCTCCTTATGGTTAAACCTTCTTGACTTGCATCTTAGCCCTTCAACCACATCTTCCATTTTCTATCTCTAACAAAGATACCACCCCAATCTCACCATTTTCACATCAACTTTAGAATATAGTCTAAATAATTTCATCTCTTTGTCATTCACTTGTCTATTCCTTATCTATCTTCACCTTAGGATACAATAACTCTTTCATCCAAAAGAAAGAATCGTTAAGAGATATAACTATCTTTTTCAAAGTCTCCTATGGTAGAAAGAATGAGATAATGAAGTTGCTCCAAGATATTACATGTTAGAACCAAGTTGGTTTGAAGAACAAGATCAACTCTCAATTATTTTGATGATAACAAAATTATTTTGTGCGAACAATTTATGTTTTAATGAATTTGTTCAAGTGTGCAAACTCTATAGTGTGTGTTTTAAAGACTTCGTGTTGGATCCTCTGTTTAACAAACAAACAAAATCATCAAATCAAATGCTAGGGGTGTACACGGGTTGGATTGGGTCGTTTTTGGCCAAATCCAATTCTCGAATCGATCACTTTTATTTGGATTGGGTTGAGCTTTCAACCCATAATTTTTCCATCAAACCCGAACCAAACCAACCCAATTATGTGGGTTGGGTTCACGGGTAATAAAAAATAATATTTTTTTAAAAAAATGTAATTAAATTTAAATACTTGAGCATCTAAAAAATAATAAAACTATATCACAACATATCATTTAATACTTAAAATACATCCACAAACACAACAAAACACTTAAATTAATTAATTAGCAACAAATTCTCAAACATAGTCCAACAACTAAATTTTAACTATACATCAATAGTAAAAATATAAATAAAATATATATGTCATGTCAATGGGTTGGGTTCGCGGGTTCATGGGTTAAAAAAGTTAAATCCGCTACCCAAACCGAACATAATTGGATTTCAATAGTTTGGTTCGGGCTAGACTCGAACTTGAATGGGTTGGGTCAAAATGCAGGTTAGATTGAATTGGGTGACCGGGTCCACGGATTTAGGCGTACCCATGAACACCCCTATCAAAGGCAATGCTCTGTGACTTTGGTAAATGTTCTATTCGTCTGATTTTGATCAACGCCCTTCTATTTAATCTAGTTAATGCAAGACCACTATGATACATTTGTGTTTGAAAAATCTGGCAACCCAATTTGATATCCAAAGTCAACACTCTGTTTAAAGTCAATAATCTACAAGTCAATACTTTAAGCCTAGAACTTTGATGAAGTCAACAACTCAACATCCTTTACTTATCAAAGTTAAACTTATCCTCTCATTAGTGATATACAAGTCAATCGTCTAATGGGATCATCCTATGATATTCCTGCCATTTTCATCAAAATACGTTGAATCAATTCTGAAGACAAATATGAACAAGTATTCAATGTCGATTCAAGATTTATGAAGAATGGTACGATCCATATTTTATGTATGAAATTTTTGCAAATCACTGCAATAGTTAGAAACCGTAATTGCATTGGAATTTTCTATATAAAAGCTTGTGATCAACAGTGCAAGATATACAAGAACACAAACAACATACATACATACATACAACAACGTTGAGAAATTTTGTACTTTACATTCTTATTGAAAAACTTGTTTACCATTTGACTGCAAATTTGTGTAATATTCTCCTGTGAGAGCTTCTCATAAAACCTAAAATCACTTGCTTCTAACCAAGCCTAATAGTGGTTGTTGTCCTCAACAGCTTGGCTGTATTAAGCTAGATGGTTGGGAAGAATTGAACACAATCAGTTTGACTAATAGGTGTTCCAGTGGACTTGTAATAAATCTATTGATTTAGTTGATTAAATCATTCAAAGTGGAAGGAGTGGACGTAGCTACCTTATCGGTGGTTAACCATAATAAATTGGTTTTGTGTTTCTCTTCTCTATCTCTTTACTTTATATTGATTTATCTTACTTTCAATAAGTATTATATTATAGAAAAGTTTTTACCTTTACAAAAAACAATTCAAATCCCTTCCCTTTTCTTGTATTTTTCATTCTTCATTACAAACCTTGGAGAAAACTACACTTATTTTTAACATGTCAACAAGGATCTGCCATGTGTCTCCCAAGTTGTTGAAGAAGATTGATCGTGTGTTCATTGTAAGTGCAAAATTGGTTTAACTACAATCCGTTGATTGATATTTTGAGGATAATAAAAACAATAGAACAACTATTCCCTGACTGTGTTTGCGAGTGTGCAAATTAAGTTAGAAGAAAAATTATACTAACGACTATCTTTGAATGTAGCCTGAATTATGAGTGAGTTAGATATAACAATCTAAGTATTATTAACACAAATAATATTATTACCTAATGAATGATTAATTATGTTTACTAATAGAGTAAATTATAATGTATAAGAAAGTCTGTGGTAATGTTATAAAGTGGATCTTCAACCGATTGCAACAAATGATTCACTAAAGTATTGTTAACAAAAGCTTTGCAACAAGCATCTAATAACTTATACTCCGAGTCAAAGCTTAGAGGACAATGGAAAATAGTCGATGAGTGTTCCTTTTATCACAAAAAAGAAGCACTACTATGAGAATCTGCCTCTTGCAAAAGTCAACCATAAGTCAAGAATTTTGATGATACTTTAAGCAAGATTTTGAGAAGAAAAGGTTGTGATATTTAAATCACATAATCCTCTAATAAAGGAAGCATCTAAAAAATTCAACGATGTGATAAAAGTCAAATCATCAAATTGAAGCATTTACAACAATCTTCTAATAAAGCTATGATGTGATGATGTTAATGCCTCTAGGTCAACAAATCAACATTGGAGTCAACAGACAATTATTAGTCTGAAGACAAAATTCCTACGAGAAAGAAATCTGAATCTTTGATAAATCGTACATGTGACGTGACAACTGTCTTAATAGTACAATAGTAGCTTGGAACAATACTATGAAAAGTACATATTTTTCAATGGCTCTTGTTGAGGTAAAAAACATTTTTGATATATGTTTTAATGACAACAAACCTTATGAAATAAATGATTAATTTTTATAAATGATGATATACTAATGATTGCACTTGAGTTTTATTTAAGGAACATGAATTGTGTAACACCCTCTAAATTTATTATTTAAAATAATTAAGACCTATAAATATATATATTTCTCAATATTAAGGTGTGATAATTATTTGCCTTGTTCGACTTATTGTAGTTGATAAAATTATTAGTAAGAATTATTTAATCAATGGAGAGGCTTTATATATATATATATATATATATATATATATATATGTTTTTTTAGTACAAGAAGAATTTGGGCTAAGGATTTGTGGCTTGGTGTAACCCAACCCATAATAGAAATTTGGGCTTGGAGTTTGTGGCTTAGTTTTTGTATGATCAAGGTTAAGAAAAAAATAATAATAAATAAAATAATATTTTCTCCCTTTTATTCTTTATTTGGGCCCAACACTATCTACCCAATAATCTCCACTTTAAATTTCCCTAAAGTCCACAATATTTCCATACTAAGTAATAATAAGCAGAAAAGAATACCAAAAACCCTAGCCGTCATCTCCTTCACACCTCCTCTTCTTCGTGCATCAAACTTTTCTTGTGAACAACTTCGTGGGGGCTTAGAGCTTCGTACTAGGAAGAAAAGCGGCCAATGTAAGGGCTTTTCCCCGCACAAATTATAGTTAGACTGTTAGTTGGATGACATTAAATTAATAATTGTAATTGCTTGCTTTTGAAAGAAATAAATTGTTGGAACCAAGTTGGTTATTTCAATTAAATTTTGATATTAACAAAAGTATTTTATGTAAATCGTATTTTGACTGAGAAGAATGAAAAATAAGAGGATGTATGACGTCACCAGAGGATGTCATCAGAGGATGACGATAGCAGAAGATACCTCCAAAATATACAACCAGAAGATACCTCCAGAATATACAACCAGAAGATACAAATTAGAAGCACAAGATGTCACTAGAGGATGACGTCACCTGAAGATAAAAATGCCACCAGAAGATATCACCAGAGGATACATCCAGAGGATACCAGAGGATGCATCCAGAAGATACCAGAGGATGTCACCAGAGGGTACCAAAAAATAATACCAGAGAAAATAACATCATCAGAGGATATTTTTCTTGGCCCAGGTCAGAAGGAAGCAGAGTCCAGAAGGAGACTTGGACCAGACCAGAAGAAAGCTTGGCAAAGGGTGACTTGGTTAATACCAGAAGGAAACATAAGTCAGACTTGGTCCAGACTTGGTTTAGATTAGAAGATAAATAGTCCAGATCAGAGGATCAATGGTCCAGATCAAAAGTTCACAAAATGGTACATATGAGATCGCAAGGTCTAGAGTTGGTCTAGATCAGAAGATCATACGGTCCAGAATTTAAATCATGATGCAGATCAATGAAGACTTGATTAAAATTTGAAGAAGACTTGATTGAATTTTGATAGAATTTTGATCAAAGTATTAAGAGGATTTGATTCAAAAAATGACTGAAGACCTGAAGGAAATTTGAATGCAATCTGAAGCTAAAAAGATACGGTTTAAAATTACGAGAAACATGATTGGTCAACAAAATTTTCAAATGTAATCTGAAGCTAAAAAGATACAATTTGAAATTAAGTGAAACATGATTGGCCAACAGAATTTTCAAAGGAAATCTGAGCACGATTTATCTCGAATTTATGCTTGGACAAACCCTTAAATGTAGCTATAAAATGAGGCTTCAGGCAGCAGCATTAAGCATTGAAAAACACAGAACTCAAGCTTCAAATTCAAAGTTATCCGAGAATTAGAGAGAAATACTTGAGTGGAAAAACAATATTTTCTAAGTGTTTTCGAAAGAGAAATTCAGTGCAACAATCAGCTTTCCAGAAGCAAGAATCAATGCAGCAATCAACATTCCAGAAGCAACTTTGTAGAGTTCCAAACCCTTGTAATCAAACCTGTTAGAGGTGTAGATTCCTTCTTCAATCTGGGGTTGTCAGATTGGTAGGAGAAGAATTGACTTGTAGAGTCAAGGTGCCGTTATCGTTCCTCAAAAGTCTGGGGTTGTCAGACTGTTTGGGAAGACTGACTTGGAGGGTCAAGTGTTGTAATTCAAAGGTTTTGAATTAGTGGATTAAAGCCTTTCGGAGTGAAGGGACTGGATGTAGCCAAGTTAATGGTGAACCAAGATAAATCGTTGTGTTCTTATGTTGTTATTATTCGCTGCTGAGTCTGATTAATTATTTATCAAATAATTCATATCAACATTCAACAAAACAACAAAATAATTCATGTTTGGCAAACACAATTCAACCTCTCCTTCTCGTGTTTGCACCTTCATATGGTGTAAATGAATTCAAGTCCCGATTTTTATGCGTACATGGTGAAAATTATTATTTAATAATTATTTGTCTATGAAAATATGATTCTCTTGATAAGGATGTGTGATATGTGATCTTTGTGATGTGTGAATAAGATGATGGTTTTAAAAATGTGATTTTTTGTTGAATGCATATGACATGATTCTTAGTGGGTTGTGTGCGAGTATAGTTTTGATAATATATGGTCATGTCATGGCATATGCATCTTTGTGGGAGTTGCCTGAGTGGTAGGTTTATTTTTCCCATTGGTATGAGTGATTTTTTTTTTTGTGGAAGTTGCCTTAGTGACAGGTTTATATCCGGATCATATAGTTTTAGTAGCATGCATTATACATATAACATTTTGGTTTGATGTGGACAATGGAAAAAAATTGACCCTTTCAACTACATTTTAGGTACTAATGAGTTCAAGGAGATTCAAGGGTAGTTGATGTATTAACGTGCGACGAACGTGAGGTAAAAATGGGGTTTTCAAGACAATTTTGTAATAATAAGGATTGCCGCAATATTTCTATGTCTATTTTTTTTTTAAATTTTTATCACCAAACTTTTAAATGCACTCAAATTCTAGAAATACGGAAGTGGGTTTTGCTTCCATTAGGAATAATTGATTTTTCCTTTATTTTAGCTTAAATCAACTTTTTTTAATAATCTTAAATAAATGTGATTGTTACTAATTATTTAAAAGCATAAATGTAGATATTCTTACCAAAAAAACATTATCGTAAATTTTTCTAAAAGTATTTTTTTTAGTAACGTTTTGGACAAAAAATCAGGGGCGTTACATTATGGTATCAGAGCAATAATCCTCGAAATTTTTGGGGGGGGGAAGATTATGTATGACGCATGCCTTGATTTATGTGTGATGCTTGACTTTGGTAATTCTATGATTTATTACTAATCTGGTTATATATATATTCACATAGGGAAAATTTACATTTTGCATTGATTATTTGTTCTCTTTTAATACTAATTGAATTTTTTTGTTCTCAAAAACAAAAATTTTCCTTCAATTAATTGCAATTATGATATGCCTTAAATTCTTGATCCTACGATTTGAAATAGTTTTAATTTGATTAAATGCAATAATTAATTATGATTTTATGATGATATGAATTTATTGTATTATAATGTGAAATTATCTCGATTTAATTTTATTCAATGCAATAATTGCTTTTGATTTTATGACGTTGTGAATTTACTCTTGCGATTTGAAATTTTTTAATAATTGTTGTTTGTATGTTATGAATTTATTATTCGTGAATTGATCACGTTATGAATTTAATATTATGATGTTATGAATTTACTCTCGTTATTTGAATTTTTTAATAATTGTTGTTTGCATGTTATGATTTTATTATTCGTGAATTAAGGACGTTATGTATTTAATATTATGATGTTATGAATTTACTACTCGTGATTTGAATTTTTTTAATAATTGTTTGTACCTTATGAATTTAATAATTGTGATTTAATGACATTATGACGTTATAAATTTACTATTATGACGTTACAAATTTACTATTCCTGATTTGAATTTTTAATAATTTACAATTCATGATTTAGCTTGACGTTATGTAATAATCGTTTGTACATTTATGACATTATCAATTAATTGCCATGGATTGAATTTATTTTTTAGTTGTTATTTTGCTATATTGTTGAATTATTGCGTATTAAATTAGATTTATTTGATTTGAAAAAATACGATAATTAATTGGTCTCTACCTTAATAATGTTATTAATTAGGCCAATTGAATTTATAATGATTATTGAGTGACCCGAAACTAGTATATAGCCGTGATAAAATATTCCTTACGACCCTAAGGTTACAATGAGATCACAATGTTATCCTAATTAGATAATTTGTAGGAAGTATGGCTTGTCGCGCAAACCGACCAATGCCCCAAGGAAAAAGTGCCATGACTGAAGCAATCCAAGCCATGAATACAATGGCCGCCACAATGACCCAACAAGCTGCAGTTCAAGCTCAACAAGCTGCAGACCAAGCTCAACGTAATGCGCAGAGGGACCTGAGGGAGGAAGCAGCTGTGGCAACGAGAGGACTGACTGAATTCCGTAGGCAAGATCCGCCAAAATTTAAAGGGGAGCATGACCCTGATAAGGCTGACCTCTGGCTGCAGGATATCGAGAAGATCTTTGAGATCCTCCACTACCCAGATGACACGAAGGGGGAGTATGATGCCTATTGGTTGATTGGTGAAGCTGAAAACTGGTGGTGAGGGGCGAGGCAAATGATGGAAGGAAATCACGAAGAGGTGACCTGGGAAGTTTTCAAGAGAAAGTTCTTGGGCAAATATTTTCCGAAGAGTGCTA
Organism: Cicer cuneatum; assembly: GCA_037974295.1. NCBI lineage: Eukaryota > Viridiplantae > Streptophyta > Magnoliopsida > Fabales > Fabaceae > Cicer > Cicer cuneatum. Next base: position 40,081,686 of record JBBPBO010001986.1, read on the forward strand.
GGGCTGAGAAGGAGGCCCAATTCCTGAGACTATATCAGGGAAGTCTCACAGTGTTCGAGTATGCAACAAAGTTTGAGTCCCTAGCAAAACATTTTTGCTACTTTCGTAACCAAATGGATGAAGAGTACATGTGTAAGAGGTTTGAAAGCGGGCTCAGATATGAAATTAAGGAGTCTGTGGGACCTCTAGACATACGTCAGTATCAGGTGCTAGTGGAGAAGTGCAAAAAGGTGGAGATCATGAACACAGGGCCGCCTGAACAGAGGTGCTATTGGTGGACCAACGAGACCTCGGGTAGGAAATCAAACACAACCTTACCATTTAATTATGGGGTTCTATCTCTAAATATTAATTTCTAATAGGGAAATGGTGACCAACAAAACAAAGGCAATCGGTTCCAACAGAAAAAGCCTTATGCCCGCCCACAAGGGACTACTGGAGATTGACCAAGAGCCCAAAACAGGGGAGATCAGAGGCATCAGAATCCAACACAAAACCAGGCGCATATTGTTCGATGCTATCACTATGGACATGAGGGACATAGGGTGACTGAGTGTCCAAGAAGAACCTAGATATGTTATGCTTGTCAGAAACCAGGCCATCTGGCAAAAGATTGTCGGGAGAAGGATACTGTCAACAACAAGGATGTGACATGCCCTACTGCTCGAGGACGTATTTATCACATTAGATGAGAAGAAACACCATCTTCCTCAGAACTTATCCATGGTGAGTGTTTTATTGTTGGAAAAAAATACATTTTGTGATATATGATTCTGGGGCAACACACTCGTTTATTTCATTAGATTGGGTGGAATCACTCCAACTAGATGTCACTACCTTAGCATTCGATTTAATGGTTACCCTCCCCTCTACTGAACCAGTAAAATGTAATTTGGCGTGCTTGCAATGCCCGCTGACTGTGTTTAAAATGAATTTTAAGATCGATTTAATTTGTATTCCTCTGAAACATCATGGAGTAATTTTGGGAATGGATTGGTTGTCTAGCAACTACATCATGTTAGACTATGCCCGACGGAATGTGATATTTCTGGATCCTGATATTTCTAAGGTTGTGAAGGATTTCTTTAAGGTTGTCCCACCAGACGTACTAGGACTACCCCTAGTCCGTGATATCGAATTTTCTATCGATGTTATTCCAAGTACTGGACCCATCTCTATTGCTCCTTACAAAATGGGCCCCTTAGAGCTATCAGAACTAAAGAACCAATTGGAAGACCTTCTATTTAAGAAATTCATTCAGCCTAGTGTGTCACCATGGGGAGCCTCCGTGCTTTTGGTTAAGAAGAAGGATGGAAAATCGAGAGTGTGTGTTGATTACCGACAGCACAACAAAGTCACAATAAAAAACAGATACCCTTTACCTCACATTGATGATTTAATGGACCAACTTAGAGGGGCAGAGGTGTTTTCTAAGATTGATCTAAAGTCGGGATACCGCCGGATTCGAGTGAAAGAAGATGATATATCCAAGACAGCCTTTAGAACGCGATATGGGCACTATGAGTACTTGGTGATGCCTTTTGGAGTGACCAATGCGCTAGCTATCTTCATGGATTATATGAACCGTATCTTCCTCTGTTCTTAGACATGTTTGTGGTGATTTTTATTGATGACATCTTGATCTATTCCAAGAGTCGGGAGGAACATGAGGAACATTTGCGTCAAGTTCTGCAAGTACTGAAGGAGCAACAACTATATGCCAAACTAGGAAAATGTGAATTTTGGTTGGAAGAAGTGAAGTTCTTGGGATATGTAATTTCTAAGGAAGGGATCGTTGTCGACCCATCTAAAGGTAGAAGCCGTGATGGCATGGAAACAACCGCAGACAGTCACATAGTTTAGAAGTTTTCTGGGCTTGGCTGGGTACTATAGGAGATTTATTGAGGGATTTGCTAAGGTTGACGCTATATTGACACATCTTACGAAGAAGAACCAGATTTATGCTTGAACTGAGGAGTGTGAGAAAAGTTTCCAACTGATGCAAGAGAAACTAACTACATCCCTAGTGTTTGAAGGTGCAAACACGAGAAGGGGGGGTTGAATTGTGTTTGACTTAACTTGAATACTTTTCTTGTTTTAATACTTTTAAAACAAAACTTGATGTATAATTAAAACTGAGTTAGCAGCGGATAAAAATAAAAATACAAACTCACAAATTTTATACTGGTTCATCGTTAACGAGGCTACGTCCAGTCCCTTCGCCTTGAAGGATTTCACTAATTCAATCTTGAATTACAACCTTGCTACTGACCCTCCAAGTCAGTCTTCTCAATAGTCTAACAATCCTAGACTTCTTGAGGAAAACAACCTTGTCTTCAGCCAATCTGACAACCCCAGATTGTAGAAGAATTCACAACACTATGAATCTAATTGCTAAGTACCTTGCTACCCTTTCTGAATCCCTCAGTTTGTAGACTCTACTTCAACAACTTAGATACAACCCTATCTAATTGCCAAGTACCCTGCTACCTCTACTGACTCCCTCAGATTGTAGACTCTACTTCAACAACTTAGATTTGCCACAGTGGAAAGAAAATAACCCTGCTACCTCTACTGACTCCCTCACAATTGACTTCTATGAAAATTTGGGTGTTTGTTGCTTTGGAAGTGTATGACTCTTTTGTGATTTTTCGATACTTTATTCTTCAGCATTAATTCTCTATTTATAGTTGAACTTTAGAACTTCACTGATGCTTTACTTCTGCAGTATATTTAGATTAATCTGTTTTGAGAATACTCTGGAGTAGTTTGCTCATATTCTGTTTTGAGCCTTTTGCTCAGATTCTGTTTTGAGCCTTTTTCTCCAATTCTGTTTTGAACATTTTTCATTCTTCTTCTTTAATCCTTATGATCAAATCTGCCCCATTGGATCTTAATGCGATAGTCCGCATCTGGACCAGCCTATTTCATATTTTGTGATCCTCTGATTTCGGCCATTCCTGGACCAGACTTCCTAACCCTATGATTTCGGCCAGCACTGGGCCATGGTCTGATTTTCTGATCTGGACCATCACTGGACCAAATAATTATTTCTGAACCATTGATCTGGAAATTTTTACTCTGATCTGGACAGATTCTGGACTTTGGTCTGGAACAAACTGAAATTAACTTGAACAAAAAATATTTCAGTCTGGACATTTTATCTTTAATTTTGGACCAGGTCTGGATTGATTCTAGAACTCATTTCTTTTGGTCTGGACTTAGTTCCATGCCCTGAATCATGCTATCTTATGATCTTGGCCAAATCTGAATTGATCCTTTTGTTCTGGACTCATAAACATACCTTCTGGTCAAGTCTGGAACAATTCTGGACTGTGTAATTTTTCACTGCCAGGCCATCTTCTGGTCAGAATAACTTCTGGAATAAAATTGATATTTGACTCCTGTTTGTCTGGAACAACTCTCCTTTTGGCAGGCTTTCCAATGGTATGATCCATGTTTCATTATGATTTTTTCTTCCTTCTGTTATGGGCCACCAAACATATCCTCTAGTGATGTTTTGACATCCTGGAACATCTTCTGGAAATTCCAGAATTCATTTTCCTTTGATCTCTGCTTCTGTTTCCTTCAGTTTCTGGGGCATTTAACTTAATAATTCAAAGTACAAAATAATTTTACATTGAGTACATTTGTAAGCATCAAAATCCTAAGTACTTAGAACCAACTTGGTTCCAACAGTGTTAGTGTTGCCACAACCAGAAGAGCCTTACGAAGTTTATTATGATGCCTTCTATCAACGATTGGGTTGTGTACTGATCCAAAACAAACAAGTAGTGGCCTATGCTTCAAGGAAATTTAAGGTGCATGAAAAGAATTATCCCACTCATGACTTGGAGTTAGCTGCAATTGTCTTCGCATTGAAAATTTGGAGACATTATCTGTATGGGTGTAGTTTTGATGTATTTAGTGACCATAAGAGTTTGAAATACTAGTTTGATCAAAAGGAGCTTAACATTAGCAGAGGAGACAAATGGAGTTTATTAAAGATTATGAGTTCACATTGCATTACCACCTAGGGAAAGCGAACGTGGTGGCTGATGCCCTAAGTAGGAAGCGCATTCATCTCTCGTTTCTAACAATGAAGGGGTTCGAGTTGTTAGAGAAGTTATGTGACTTGGATCTTAATTTGGATTCTACATTGGGGAAAGTGCACTGTGGAATGATCATTATAGATAGTGAACTGATGAATGAGATTAAAGTTCTCCAAGTTACAGACGTGTTGACTCAAGAGAAAAGGAAGTTGTTCGAGGTCGACAAGGCACTTGAATTCAAGGTGGGCCCAGATGATATTTTGAGATGTAATAGACATGTTTGTATACCCGATAATACCGAATTAAGGAGGACTATCTTGGATGAGGCCCACAAGAGCAAGCTGAGTATTCACCCTGGTACCACCAAAATGTATGAAGACCTTAAGCAGAAGTTTTGGTGGTCAGGAATGAAGAAACAAGTAGCATAATATGTGGCTTCGTGTTTGACTTGTCAGAAAGGTAAGGTAGAACATCAAAAGCCAGGGGTACTATTAAGGCCATTAGACATACCAGTATGGAAATGGGATAATATATCCATGGATTTTGTGGTAGCATTGCCTAAGACTCAACGGAAGTTTGACTCCATTTGGGTGATTGTCGACAGGTTGACCAAATCTGCCCATTTCATACCCGTGAGGACTAATTATGATGTGACTAAGCTTGCAGAGATATACATTGCAGAGATTGTCAGACTACATGAGGTACCCTCTAGCATTATGTCAGATAGAGATCCGAAGTTCATTTCTCCTTTGTGGGGAGCATTACATGAGGCGTTGGGTACTAAGTTGAGATTGAGTTCGGCCTATCACCCTTAAACGGACAGACAAACAGAAAGAACTATTCAGACCTTGGAAGATTTATGAGAGCGTGTGTGTTGGATGAGCGAGGAAGTTGGGATAATATATTGCCTCTCATTGAGTTCACCTACAACAACAACTATCATGCAAGCATTGGGATGGCACTGTACGAGGCTCTGCATGGGCGTAAGTGCCATACCAGATCCTCCGACGTGTAGGTCTCGTAGCTTATCAAATTGCCTTGCCTATGAGTTTGGCCAAGCTTCATGACGTGTTCCATGTGTCACAATTGAGGAAGTACTGGGCTGATCTTCCCATATTATCGTGCCAGATGATATCCAGTTGTAGGAGAACCTTTCTTTTGCAGTTCCACCATTGAGCATTGGAGACAGAACTACTAAGCACCTACGAGGTGAGGAGATCACATTCGTCAAGGTAATTTGGGACCAAACAACTGGATATGCAACATGGGAATTCATCAAGGTTACTTAATAAACCATTGTTGCCATCACCAAGTGCATGAGTGAAATATCGATCATGGAAAGTGGGTATGATCAAATAATGGTTTGACCAAAATCAACAAGGAACCTTTTGAAGACCCTAAGGTTAACACTGAGGCAGTTCATATGAAATCTAGATACATGGTCTGTAGAATGAGAAACACAAGAAAGAGGGGGTTGAATTTTGTTTTATTTTAAAAACATTTTAGCAATATTATAACCAAGTGATGAAAATAGAACAGATAAAACATAAAGACATAAAAATACATCCAATTTATCCTAGTTCACCACCTACACGATAGCTACATATCCAGTCGCTTCAGACTAAAGGATTTAATCCACTAAATCACAAACTGAATCACACTTGCACTGAACACTTGCTTGTCAAAGTGACTGTGTTCAAGTATTCTCAACCTTCTAGATTGGTATAGTCAAGCTGTTGAGGTATCTTGCCCATACTGGGCTAGGTTACAAAAGAATAAGTTTAAGGGCTTTCTGAATACTCTCACAAGAGGGTATTTACAAGTTGTATTCTTAGAAACTATTTCTCAGCATTTAGACAAAACAAAGGATAGAGAGCAAGCGTGCAGAGACGACTGTATTATGCTTATCCTAGTGCATTGTTGTTATATTTCAATGAGGGTTGCACGCCTTTTTATAGAGAACTTTAGGGTTTTTGGTCGTTGTCCTGATTGGAAGAAATTAGCATGTATCATGAAGTTTCGTATCATATTTTCAGAGATTGATTTGCTATTAAACCTTGTTTAGAAATAGTCATTGTAATTGATTATGGTTATCTTGATATGGAGAGAAAGAGAGTAAATGATATCATGATCAAAGTATGTAACATTGACCTTCAAATAAATAATGGATTCAGAGTGTTGAGCAAACGATATAATTTTTTTAATCTTTTTCATAGTGTTGACTTTTCATCAAAGCAATGACCTTTTAGAACATTGACATTTTCGGATGTTGATTTTCATCAAAGCAATGACTATTCATAACTGTACACTTAAACGTAACATTAGTGCTTTAAATTGTTCCCACAAAACAATTTTGTTATCATAAAAAACAAGTAAGGGTCATAGTTCTTCAAACCAACTTAGTTCTAACATGGTCTTGTTCAAAATCCTTATTGGGTGTATAATGCCCAAATGTGGTTCTATGGATCACGTCATCAAGGATCACAAGGGGTTAAAATGGAACATCTTCTAGAAGAAGAAAAAAGGCCAACATTCCTCCTTTGGTTCTAGAACACATGAGGTCATGTGTTATCAACTCTTGGTCTAGTAAGATTAAAACCATCCCTTATTGCAGACTTATAATTGCTATGGTGAAGAGGACACCTCTCATCAAGTTATTGGAAGAAGTTGGAGGGCCAACTATTAATTAATGGTTTTCTCCGCTGCTCCTGTCTTCAACATTAAAAACGTCATCAAGATAAGATTAATTGTTGCAAAGAACAATATTAAACTAGATAATGAGATCAAGAAACTCCCTAGTCAAACTAGTGGGTCACAATAAACTTCCTTTAGTGTTGAAGACTCTAATGCTCTAATCCTTGAAGAGAAAAATAAAGAGGTCATCCAAGAATACATCAGGATGTACCACACAAGTCAAGAAATCCCTCTTGTTTGCTTCCCTCTACCAAGAGCTTCACAAGAATATTAGAAGAAATGAAAGAATTGCAGTGGATGAAAAATAGGACGCTAATGAGGAAAAAGCTAGCCTCATTCCATGCAAAAGATAGAAGGTAACTTCTACTATTGAATGCACATTTACATCTATTATTTTAGTAGTAATGTTGATATTAATGAATCCTACCCTATTAACATTGAATTTCCAACCTCACCTCAACAAGACACAACCTTCACACTCCAAGCTCCAAAAAACAACACTCCTCAAACACTTACTCAAACAAACACACAAACCATACTCCTACTAACTACTCTGACCTCTAACCACCACTCACCCATGGTTCTTGTAAGACCCTTAATTTTTAAATTAAAATTATGGATGAAATATTAAGTGTATTTTGGGGATATTTGTAAAATATTTAATATATGTATGTTTTGAGTAAATATATATATATATATATATATATTTATTTTTGAAGATATATTAAGAGTATCGGATGAAGAATAAATTAATTCAATTACGAGTAATTAAATTAACGGACAGTTAATTAAGGGATTATCGGCTAATTGTGACGAGACTGGTTAAGTGCTGAGGATCAGACAAGTGTCGGGTGAGGTGGCACCCACACAAGCCTATAAATAGGAGTGAGAAGAATGGGTGAAATCAGAACACCATTCCTCCTCCTTCACTGCCCATACTGCATGTAACAGTATCCCTTCCCTCCCATTCTATTTTCTGTTCCAGTCCGTTCAAAAGAAAAAAAAAGAGGGAGTTCCTCAAAAGTGACATTAATTGGAAATCTAAGCACCAAACCAGAAAACCCCCAGTACAAAAGTTGTTCCCCTCATCATTCCGAAGCTAGAGAACCTATTTTCGTAGCAGCAAACGCTGGCGGGAGTTTCGGCGATTTTTGACGCGTAAACGGGAACGAAAACAAAAACGTGAGAAGTAGCAGAAACGCAACAAGGGTAAGGGCACCTTCCACTTTCTAGTTGCATTAGGGCTGTAAGTGCATAACTGTAATGACACTACGGGTGTTTTCATTACTGTTTTTGAAGAAAAACTGTTTTGCCTGTTGATTGAAAGAAATGAAAAATGCATTCTATGATGTTTTAAAAGTTCTGTGATGATTGTCGTTTGGGCTGAATGCGTTATAGTTGTTTTTTCTAGTTGCATTAGGGCTGTAAGTGCATAACTGTCATGGCATTATGGGTGTTTTCATTATTGTTTTTGAAGAAAAATTGTTTTGCCTGTTGATTGGAAGAAATGAAAAATGCATTCTATGATGTTTTAAAAGTTCTGTGATGATTGTTGTTTGGGGTTAATGCATTAAAGTTGTTTTGTTTATGTGGGAAAGTTGAAAAATGTTTTGCATGTTATTTTGAAGATGATTAAAAATGCTTGTTCATAAAACTGCTTTGAATGTTGTTAGAAAATGCGAAAATACACTCTGTTGGTGTTTTGGTGTATGTGCTGCTTGCTGTTTGGCTGAAATGTACTAATGTTGTTCTGTTTGTATGAGAAAGCTGGAAATGCTTTGCATGTCGTTCTGTTTGTATGAGAAAGCTGGAAATGCTTTGCATGTTGTTCTGTTTGTGTGAAATAGCTGGAAATGCCTTGCATATTGTTCTGTTTGTGTGAGAAAGCTGGAAATGCTTTGCATGTGTTTTGAGAAATGATCAGAATGTAAATGATTAAAGATGTCCTTTGTTGTGGTTGACATTCTGTTTTTGAGTGATTCTGGTAATGCTGATGTTTTCAAAGGAAAAGCGATTTTAAATGATGAAAGTGTTTTCTTCTGGAAAATCTGTATTGATGAAAAAAGTCTGAGTTTTATGGTTTGCAATAGAATGGTAAAACTGTTTTGGGGTTGTTGGTTTTCCAAAGGAAAAAGTTTGAAAATGTGTTGAGGGCTCAAGAAATTTTCACTGAATTCGAAGGTGTATTCGAATACAACATGAGTGTATTCGAATACAACCTGCCAAGCTTCTGTTTTACTCAAATTTTCAAACTTGTATTCCAATAAGGGCCCCTGTATTCGAATACAGAGGAAGGATTTTTGCTTATGATTTAGCATCTGTATTCAACTACGACTCTGTCGTATTCGAATACAAAAGTGAAATTTTAACACTGTATTCGCATCTGTATTCGACTACGACAGTCTCGTATTCGAATACAGGATGCTGATTTTCACAATTTTTGCTTTTGTATTCGAATACAAGGGAGCTGTATTCGAATACAAATTCGGGTTTTTCCAAAAACTCAGTTTTTAGCTTATGTATTCGAATACAGATTCGTGCTTTCCAGAAAATCAAGTTTTAAGCACTGTCATGTGAACTTTAAAGTGTTGGGGAAGGTTTGAAACAATTTAAAATGAAGTTTTTGAATAGTTTTGAAGAAGAGATGACGAGTTTAATAAAAACTTCAATGATGGTGGGAAAATGCTGAATATACACTGTTTTTGTCTTCTGTATTCGACTACAGGCATGCTGTATTCGAATACAGAATGTTGAAAGTACAGTTTCAGCTTCTGTATTGGAATACAAGGGATCTGTATTCGAATACAGATTCGTGTTTTTCAGAAATCCAGAGTTTTAAACATAGTTTTATAAACCTTAAATGTTGGGGAGTATTTGGGAAGGTTTGTGACAAATTAAAATAGATTTTTGTGATAATTTGAAGAGGTAATGATTAGCTTTTGAGATTTCTACTGAAGTTGTGAAAATACTGATTTTTACACTATGACAGCCTTTGTATTCGAATACAAGAAGGCTGTATTCGAATACAGAGTGCTGATTATGCACTGATTTGGCTTCTGTATTCGAATACAAGGAAGCTGTATTCGAATACAGATTCGTATTTTCCAGAAATCTCAGTTTTAAACACTGTTTTATGAATTTTAAGGGTTGGGGGAAAGACTTGTGATAATTAAGAATGGAATTTTGAGATAATGTAAAGTGATCATGATTGCTTGACTGTTTAATCATGATTGTGATGATGATGATATTGATTGTGTTGAGATGTTTTGAAAAATGATGGAAAGGTTGAATTTTCCTGATAATGCATACTGTTTCAGTGAAGAGAAAACACTGCATATTCATACATTGCATAGTCAAGTGGTACCCGCGATGGGCCATAGAGTAATGCGTAAACGTGCTGATCTGTTGAGCGATTGCACGAGTGCTGGTCTGTGGAGCGACTGCACTGGTACTGATCTGTTGAGCGATTGTACCCTGAAATGCGCAAAAACGTGCTGATCTGTTGAGCGATTGCACGAGTGCTGGTCTGTGGAGCGACTACACTAGTACTGATCTGTTGAGCGATTGTAGCTGAGTATATGTCAAACGTGCTGGTCTGTTGAGCGACTGCACGAGTGCTGGTCTGTTGAGCGACTGCACTGGTGCTGATCTGTTGAGCGATTGCACCCTGGTCTTGAGGGCCGTTAAAGTCAAACATATCGTGCTGGTCTGTTGAGCGACTGCAACTTGGTAATTCCAAGAAATTGTATACATGAGCATATACATATTGCATTTGGGGATTGACCGGTGGGTCACGATTTGGTTATATGATGATGGTTGGAAATTGATGTGTGTTAGTACTTTATGAAATCTGATTTTTTTGATAAATGATTGTGATTGCTGAAGTGTTGGCTGTACTTACAACATATTTCTCATATTAATTGGTTGCTGTTTTGAAAAGGCATACATGTCATGAAAATTCAAAATGAGCATAGTTATTTTCCATCATTGTCATATGTTATACCATGGGTGCATTTGTTCTGTGATATAAATGCTATGTGTTTATTTTTTAATTTCGGTCGGTGACCCTTTACTATTACATGTGGAATTTGGGCTTTGCCCTCATATGCCCCCCAAACCCATGCTACCCGTGGGACTCGAAAAGACGAAAACGTCGCTCGACTTCATTGATCGTTCCGTGCCTACTGCTTGGGTATACGACCTCATCTCATGCAGGGCTACGTACACGAGGAGATTGAAGAGGACCTGTAGGACCAATGGAGTGGTGCACAACTATGCGAGGATTGACTTTCCTGTGCCTTCCCGTTTGGTATTGGAGGCGCACGGAATTTTTTATGATGCGGAGGAGCCAGCTAGAGGGGTTGAGACGGAGGCCACCGTAGGAGTGGTGACTCCTAACCCGGTGATAGGTGGTGATGTACGTGATTCTGAGACGGAAGAGAAGAATGAAAAGCCGAAGCCAGTAGCAGCTGGTATTCCGGGTCCATCTAGGATATCCGATGATTGTTATGAGATTCCGGCACCGCCGAAGCGACCTAGATTGTGCATTGATCTGACTTCGGAGGAGACTGATCCCTCTCTGTATGATGAGGAAGAGGAGGTTACATCGAGGCGAGCGGTGGAGTTGGATGAGACTTGTTTGGGATGCGGAGGAAATCCGTGCTACTGTAGCTTTAGTGCATGATCGGTTAGATTTGATGTATAGGATTTTGAGCTGGAAAATGTAATTTGTTTTATTTTGGAAATTATTGTACTACTTTTCCGCTAAACTATTCCGCACTCTGATATTTTCTTATGGAATGATATGAGATTGTTATCTTTTGAAAATGTCTTAATGTTTATTATTAAATTTCCAGAATTAAGTACTTAGTGATATTACGATGAAGTTATTTTATTACGTTCATCGATTAATCTACGACGTACTATTTTATGAAATGAATTAAAGGAAATTGTATTTCAATTCTCAAAGCATTATAAAAAAAAGTAATACCTAAATCTTGTTTTCTTATATATTTTCTTTTTGTTTAAGTATTTTTAAATTGAATGTGTATATATTTTCTAAATATATTTGAATGAAGATTATATATGCATATGTTATTTAAAAAGAATCTTTTGTCTATTTTCTCAATTCTAACTTTGAAGGTTATGTAAGGAATAAAAACAAGTATTTTTTATTCTACTTTTTCACAATTTCACGTCAGCATTTATTTTCTTCTTCATACATTCAAATTATTTTTCTATTTTCAAAATTTTGGGTTGAATGTTATGCATTCACCTTGCCAGTAATTGTTTTGTACGTTAATATCAATACAAAATTTTGTAATATTCATAATCTCTATTTTTAGATATACTTTAAAATAATTGCACTTGCAATAACAGGGTATTTATTTGGGCTTTATTGTTTTTATATTAGTTTTATTTTTGATAGATTTTTATAGTTATTTTGACATTCGTAATCTCTATTAGTTTTAATTGTACATATAAAACTTTGTAATATTCATGATCTCTATTTTTTCTTTATACTTTAAAATAATTTTTTAGAACAATCAATATTAGTATGTTAGCATTTTTAATATTATAGAGGGTGAGGATTGAACATTGGACCTTTCATCCCACCCATCAAATAACCTTATAATTTGGTAATATTTATTCCCGCTATTTTAAAATATACTTTAAAATAATTTAATCAATAACAACAGGGTGTTTAATTGGATATTAATTTTTTATTTGTTTTATTTTGATAAAAATTTAATTTTATGGAATTGTCAATGTTACTATTGGTAGTATTATGTTGAAGGTGGAAATTTAAACCTACACATTTCTTATCACTCTACCTTCTAACTCAAATTATTGAAACTCTTGCCAAAAACCTAACTTAACCGATCCAATTATTAATCACACCATTTTAATTTAAATTAAATATAATTTTGATTCTTATAAATATACAATAATTCATTTTTAGTCACTTCTAATAAAAAATGTTGTCATTCGCCAAATGTTGGATCCCCGTTCGTGATGATGATTAGCTCCACTGGAGGGAAGTCAGGAATTTCACCTTAGCAATAAAGGAAATAAATTAGTAGATTTAGCCTAAAAGCACTAATGGATTTGTCTCGTCCTTTAAAAGTACGTATGGTATCAATACATGTTGGATGAGCTTAGTATAATCAAATTTTATTATTATTATTATTATTAAAAGAAAGAAAGAAAAAAAAAATTTGGGCTAAAAAAAAAAGATTTTAAAATCCTTAAGAAAAAAAACGAAAACAGAGCCACTGGAAGAAAGAAAACAGGGAGGCAACCAGAAAAGAAAACAAGGAAAGGGAAAGGAAGAAAAACATTGGTTCCGTTGATAATGAATTTGTAGCAAATTTTTTCTGGTTGGTTTATAATTTTAATATGTTATTTATACCACTGATTTTGTTCTTTTAATATACAATATTAGTAGTTTTATCTTCTTTTTGGAATATCCACTTTAGTGGAATGTTTGTTATTTGTTTGGTTTCCATCATTTGATTATCACTATTGTTGATTGATGTTCCTAATGTTACTAGGAAGACTCTAATATACTAATTAATTATTACGGTGAAATGTTTTACTAGACTATTCTCTTAATTTGAGAGAGATTTTCTACGTTAAAAATTATATGTCTCATATTTAATTTTCTACCAATTGTTATTGCTTTGTGTAATTGTATTTTTTGTTTGACTATTCATATATACAAGTGGAAAAAAATATTTTACAATATTAGAATAGCTATCTCTAATTTTTTTTCCAACAATAAAGTTCTATATGGTCTTAATACCACAACAACAATAAAACATTGATTGTAATATTACGATTGTCTTATTCGAAAAAGATATTAATATACATAAAAGAAACAACAACAATTCATAGATAATACTCGACATCAATTCATAGATAATACTCGACATCGATGAACAATGATAAGTCGATAAGTTACGGTTGAGTTAATACGTCACAAAAATGCTCACCCAACATCAAGAGTGAACTCAAAATCAGTGGTAAGTCGATAAGTTACAGTTGAGTTAAAACGTCACAAAATTGTTCACCCAACATCAAGAGTGAGACTCAAAATAAATTCAAAACTTTAAATACATTAAACAAACTTTCTTTTCCCCCTCCCTCCATTGAAGGAAAGTTAACTAACTTTCCATCTAGGGGTTGACCTTTTTCTTTTATAACTTGGTCATTCTCTCTTCCACGTTCGCAATCAACCTTTTCAGCTCATCGATTATCTCAAACTCACGAGTTTTGAAAGATGTTTTCACCTCTTCAACCATTATCTTTAACCTCTCGAATTCTGCCTCAACAACTATTAAATATTCAAAAGCTATTCTTTTGAGAGATTACTTTTAGAAAACTTAAACCTATTTTTTTGTATCCTAACCCAGTAGTGGTTGCTGAAGTAACTAAAATATCACTAGAAGAGGGGTTGCATAGAAATATTTTGCAGTTTTAAAATTTTCTCAAGTGTTTAAATCAGTATCCACTTCGAGAGGACAAAAGTAAGAGGATGGAAATTTAAAACTTTAAATATGAGCTAAATAAATAAAAGAGAGAGAGAGTATAGAAGATGACACACCCAGCTTTATACTGGTTCACCCATTGAAGGCTACGTCCAGTCCTCACACACTTGTGAGATTTTACTATTAATCAAAATAGATTAACCTCTCACAAAGGTTTGTTACACGTTTGTGTGTTCTCTAGCCTCACCAAGCTTACAACTTTGTTTTTTACAAATTCAAATATTCCCAAGTGTAACTCACTTGGAAATTGCAAAGTGATATGAGATATGTTTTGTGATTGTTCTCTTTTCTAACACTTTCTAAAAGGATATTTCAAAGATATAATGTAAAACTAGAGAAAGTATTAAGAGAGGATGGGTTTGCTCTTGATAGCCTTTATGAATGCTCTTTTTATGCTTTGTTGTTGTGTATTGAATGATCAAGAGCTCATTTCCTTTTATAGAGTTTATGAACCTCTATCCATATGTCAAAAGAGATACATGACTGTTGGGGACTTAATCAAATGTCCAAGGTCATTGGTCTAATTTTCAAAATTGCCATCCAGCTGTCCCTGAAGCATATGAGTATAGGAGGATGAGTTTGCAGTTCATCCTCGTGTAAGAGGTTCAATCCTCCTAGAAGTTTGGACATGAGATGTACTTTTCTTTTTCCTTTTCCAAGACATGTAAGATCTTGGTTTACGTGTCAAGTACAACCTTTTTCATACTTTGGTACTTTTGGCCATTCCCTATGTGTGAGGATAAATAAAACCAGAAGTTCATCCTCTTATCGTTTATTCTCTGGCGTGGATCCTCTTCTTATGAATTTTTTTATGTTTTTTCTTTTTGCCCACAAATTTATCTTCTCTTTATTTTGACTTGGATTCACTGTTTCAGTGATAAAGTATATTGTCTTCCATAGTTCATCCTCTTATCATTCATCATCTGATAGGAGGATAGAGCTTCCATAAATTAGGACATGACTTGTACTTTTGCCTTTGGAGCTTCAAACATATGGGTTAGCAAAATATAGCTGTTGGAGGCTTTGCTAAGTTTCCTTGGACGTATCTTTATTTGCAAAGCTGCCATTTAACCTTTATCCTCATGTTAAGTATGCTGAGAGGATGAGTATTGCAGTCTATCCTCATATTTGAGTTGTAGGAGGATGAAGCTTTCATTTTTTATGTGACTTGTGCTTTTTGACTTTTCCTTTTCCCAACAACTGTAGTGTATTATCAATCAAGGACATTGTTTTTTGTGCTTTTTTACTTTTACGTATTTCCTAAGTGCAAGAATGAATAAATTACATGAGTTCATCCTCTTTTCTGCTTTGTTCACCCTCTTTTCTATTTCGTTTATCCTCTAACATAGAAGTCATGAAGTCATCCTTATACTTTAGCATTGCTTGTCTTTTGACATAGATTCATCTTCTTTTAATTATGACGTACATTCATCCTCTCTTCAATATTGTTTGTCCTCTTTCTTAGAGGTTACAATTTCATCCTCCACTTGTTTATCCTCTAACTTAGATGACATGTTAAAATGTGTAAAATACACTTCATTTGATCAAGGAGGTGAGGAACCTGTTTTCTAAATTTAATACACTCAAAAGCACAGGTTAATAACACACATATTCATAATCTTTGAAATAATTTTGTTATCATTAAAACATTTGAGAGAGATTTTGTCTCAACAATCTCCCTCTTTTTGATGATGACAAAATTCTTTAGATTATGATAGATAATATTACATAAGAAATGTCTTGATAATGCTCCCCCTTAACATATGCATAACTTTCATTTAAATTATGCCTTTCATTTTTAAATTATGCTCCCCCTCAATTATAAGCATAAAGAATAAAATAGCATAATAAATAAAATAACATAATAAATTTTAACTCATAATCTTTCTCCCCCAATGTTTGCCAACCATAAAAAAGTAAGAATAACAGCTTGGAGACCTATTTGGACGGAGAGGACTCATCAGAAGAAGAGGAGGTTGAAGGACGAGGAGGATCGGGTTGAGGAGGTTGAGGTGGCAAGACAAGGGGATGATCTCCTGGGTCAATGGGGTTGATGAGATGTGGTTTGGATGATCGATCAAAGAGTTTAAGGATTTTGTAGTCGTTGAAAATGAGAGGAAAGAGTTATTAGGCAATTATTTGGGGTTAGTGTAGGTTTGTAGTTCCAAGAGAGAAGTAGTCGTTTTGTATTTAATGCTCATTAGCCATTTTACATTTAATGCTCATTGGAATAGGAGAGAGAGAATAAACAGCGAGAAACGTGCAGGTTCAAATTTTGACTTTTTGCCTTTTTCAAAACTCTTGGGGGAGGATAGAAGTGCATTATGAGTTGTCCATTCTCATATCTTTATTTTTTTTTTTAAAACAACGATAAAAAAATTAACAACTTAGATAGGTAGAGAAAAAAAAATCAGATTAAATTATTTTTGAAAAATTGATGATTGAAAGTTTTTCTAAAATATTTTAAATCGATCCTCCTAGAGAGGTTTAATGAAAATGTCAGCAAGCTGATTTTCCGTTTCAATGAAAATTAATTCAATATCTCCTTGTTGAACATGATCTCTTAAGAAATGATGTTTAATTTCTATATGTTTAGATCTAGAGTGTTGAATTGGGTTTTTAGAAAGATTTATAGCACTTGTATTATCGCGGAGGATGAGAATTTTGGCGTACCTTAGAGAGTAATCCTCTTGTTGATTCTTTACCCAAAGTATTTGAGAGAAACATTGGGCAGCTGATACGTATTCATCCTCTGTAGTTGATAAGGAAATGGTACTTTGTTTTTTGCATGACCAAGCTCCACTTGTGCTCTTCCTTTAAACTTTATCTCCGGCATAGTCAACATCACAATATGACATAAGGTCAAGATTTGAGCCTATTTTGTACCATATTCCAAGATCGGTGGTGCCAACAAGATATCTAAAAATTCTTTTTACCGCAGTGAGATGAGATACTTTAGGAGAGGATTGAAACCTTGCACAAAGACCAACTGCAAAAATTATGTCCGGTCTACTGGCTGTTACGTATAGCAAGGATCTAATCATCCATCTGTACTCCTTTTCAGATATTAAAGTTCCTTCATTATCTTTGTGTAGCATGGAGAATGGATGCATATGAGTGCTCATAGTTTTTGCTAAATTCATGTTATATTTCTTTAGGAGATCTTTGGTGTATTTCTCTTGAGAAATGAAGATGCCAGTTTCCAATTGTTTTATTTGTAAATCGAGAAAGAATTTCAGCTCTCCCATTATGCTCATTTCAAACTCGCTTTGCATGAGGTTAGAGAAATCTTCACACATCCTTTCATTAGTGGACCCAAAGATTATGTCATCCACGTATTTGTACTATTAACAGATCCTCAATATGAGTTTTCTTGAACAATGTTGTATCAATCTGTCATCTTGAAAAGCCCTTTTCTTTTAGAAAATAACTCAACCTCTCATACCAAGCTCGAGGAGCTTGCTTTACTCCATAAAGAGCTTTTGAGAGTTTTAATACATGATTAGGCTTCTTTTCATTCACAAAGCCAGGAGGTTGGTGAACATAAACCTCCTTATTTAAGAAACCATTCAAGAAGGCACTTTTAACATCCATTTGATATAGTTTGATTCCTTTATGAGTGGCATATGCTAGAGGATTTTGATTGCTTCAATTCTAGCAACTGGTGCGAATGTTTCATCATAATCAATTCCCTCTTGTTGGTTGTAACCTTGTGCTACTAGTCTTGCTTTATTTCTAATGACCTCACAATCCTCATTCAGTTTATTTCTGAAGATCCATTTAGTTCCAATGATGGACGAGGATAGGGCACAAGATCCCACACTTTATTTCTTTCAAACTGTGATAGTTCCTCCATCATGGCATCTACCCATGATTTGTCACTGATTGCTTGATGAACTAATTTAGGTTCAACTTGTGATATCATGGTCATGTTGTTTGAATCTCCTTTCAACGTTTGTCTAGTCCTAACATCATCGGCAGTATTTCCTATGATCAGATCAGGAGAATAATGCGTTACAATCTTCCATCCTCTTGGAGGCTGCTGAGAGGTTGGATCAAAATCATCCTCGTCGTTTGGATTGTGTACTCTAGAGGATGAATTTTCTTCTTCTTCATATTTATCCATATTTTTCTAAACACAAGTCATTAAACTCATCTATTCAAGAGGCTAAAGATCTAAACAAACTACATATGGAAGAGATGATGAGCTCACTCAAATCCCATGAAATTGAACTGGTTGAAGATGAGTCCAAAAAGAAGTCAAAGTCATTTGCCCTCAAATCCAAAGGAAATAAGACGAATTCTAAGGCACTACAAGTTAATAAAGACTCAGAGGAAAGTGATTGGATAATCAGAGTGAAGACTCATACGATGAAGAGTTGTCCTTTATCTCAAGAAAAATCCAACACATGTGGAACAACAGGAAGAAATCCTTTCCCAAAAGATAGTTCAAACGATCCCAAAATAGCATAGAAAGAAGTGAAATATTAGACAAGAAACGACTTATCACCTTTGAGTGCAAAATCCCAAAGAAAAAACTTCAAGGCGAAAAATAAAGCTACGTGGGATTACTTTGATTAATCATCTGATGAAGATGAAGAACATTGATCAATTGTAGCACACGGGTCACAAGTAATAAAAACGTAGCATAGGGGCAACAACTCAAGTTGTCTCGCAAGGAATTTTGATAATATTAACTGAATTTGGAATCAATGAAAACAAAAAGTGGGGTTTTGAATTTAGGTTCAAACAGATTGAAGAAACAAATTAAAGTCACATATATTGAAATGACCAATCCACTGGTCCGGGAAATTCGGAACTATCAAAGATTTATTAATGGGTTTAATTTCTAAATTTTGATTCTATTCTTGTTTGAATATAGAATTGATTAAGCAAGCGTAAATCAATCCTATGTAAATTATGTTTTTTTAATTGGATAAAGCATCACAATATATAATTGATGGCAGATACTCACTCTGACCCTGAATTTGACGATGAAGTTTTTGATGAAGAAATTGAGGTATTGTCTGACCTATCTCGTAATGAACTTATAGATATGTTAAATGAGCTTCTCAACAAAAATTATAAGGTTTTTTTTTCAAAATTTAAGTCTTAATAAATAAACGCAGTTCCCTTTAAAATACCATTGAAAACCTAAAAAGGGAAAATCTAACTGTGAAAGAAAACATTCCACAAACTTTAGAGGATAAAATATGAAATTCGGTTAAGTACGAAAAAGCCTTTCAAGAATTTCTTGCAAACGACATAGACAAAAACAAACAAGCTTATATGATATATGGTATTGGCATAAACAATAAATGTGGCATTAGTTTTGAAGAACCAAAGGGAACTCCTAAGGTTAACCTATCTAATACTACTTGCGTATATTGTTGAAAGAAAAGTCACAATAGAAGAACTTGTCCTATGCAAAAAACATGGAAAGACAAGACAACTTTCATAACTAACAAACCAAGACCAAACCAAATTTGGGTATCTAAGAATAAAATAATCTATCTTGCATATATCCTTAGCAAAAAAGTTAAAACACTAGTCATGGTACCTGGACAGTGGATGCTCACAACACATGATGGGAGAATAGCCTATGCTCCAAGAACTGACCAGTTAACCCTCAAGAATAGGGGATTCATAGGTTGTGGAAGTGATGAGAAGGGTAATAACATTGGGTACGACACATTAGGTAATGGCTCCATTCCCTCTATTAAAAATGTTTTACTTGTAAAAGGACTAATGCATAACCTATTGAGCATAAATCAATTAAGCGACTATGGTATGATGTTGTCTTCAATCAAAAGTCATGCAAGTCAATAAGTCAAACAGATGGATCCATACTATTCAGTAGCCAGGGAAAAAGCAACATTTACAAAATAAACTTATCTGACTTGGATAAACAATAAGTAAAATGTCTTATGTCTTCAAGTGAGGAATAATTGGTTTGGCACAAAAGATTAGATAATGCCAATTTGAGGTTAATCTCAAAATTGAAAATAATTATTAGTCAGAGGCTTGCTAAATCTTAAGTATGAATCAAATCTTCTTTTTCTTCTAAAAACAGTGTCTCCACTTCTAAACTACTTGAAGCTTTACATATTGCTTTACTCAGCCCTGTAAAGACTGCTTCTGTCAGTGGTAAAAAGTATGGACTTGTTATTGTTATTGACTATTCTAGTTGGACACGCGTAAATTTTCTAAAACACTGCTGAGTCACATAAAGTGTTCACTACCTTATGCAAACAAGTGCAAAATGAAAAAAGGTTTTGTATAGCAATGATTCATAGTGATCATATGAGTGAATTTGTAAATAAACTTATTGAAAACTTATGTGAAGAGAATGGAACTTTACATAACTTTTCCTCTCATAGAACACCTTAATAGAACGATTTTGTAGAAAGAAAAAACATATCTCTTTAGGTAATGACATGTACCATGATTCACGAAATGAATGTTGTCTAACACTTTTGTGTAGAAGCAATCAACTCTACATGTTATATTTAAAATAGAATCTATATTAGACCTATTCTTAATAAAACTCCTTATGAACTGTGGAAATAAATAAAATCCAACATTTCATATTTTTATCAGTTTGATTGCATATGCTATATTTTGAACACCAAAGATAAGGGTTTCAAATTTAACTCACGATCTCAAAAGTTCATCTTCTTGGGATGCTTTGAAAGGTCTAAAGCCTACAGGGTATACAACAAAGAAACACTAATTGTTGAGGAACCAATTCATGTAATGTTTGATGACAAAAAGCTTGACCATAAAAAGTCTAAGCTGGATGTATACTTTGCAAATCTACAAATATCATAGGAACCAGATATATCAGAGGATTTAGATATATCAGAGGAATCAACAAAGTCATTCTACAATGAATCAGAAGATATGCCTGATAACTCAAATCAAGATCATTGGGAATCCAAACTTGGATGGAAATACAAATATTCTCATCCATACTCTATGATCATATGAAGTGCAAATGACCATCTAAAAACCAGATCCTCTTTTAAAGAAACATCTACCTTTGAACTTTTATAAGAAATTGAACCCACAACTCTAGATGAAGCTCTATCAGATGATGGATGGATATTGGTTATGCAAGAAAAATTGAATCAATTCAAAGGAACGGTGTAGGGGATCTTGTTCCCAAGCCTAAAGAAAAGAAGTCAATTGGAACTAAGTGGGTTTTCAGAAACAAACTAAATGAGAAAGGTGAAATGGTTAGAGGCTATCAGACTTCTACTTTCATTTGTAGTGTCTAATAAAATCACTCTATATCAAATGGATGTGAAAAATGTTTTCCTAAATGCTAACATAAATGAAGAAGTGTATGTCAAACAATCTCCTAGCTTTGAGGATAATGACTTATGAGACTATGTTTTCAAACTAAAGAAATCCTTGCACAATCTAAATCGGGTTCTTAGAGCTTGATATGAATGATTTTGAGGCCAGCTTGACACTACTTTATTTAGAAAATCATCTATGAATGACCTTCTCATTGTCTAAATATGTGTTGATGATATTCTCTTTGGTTATACTACCAATAAGCTTTGCCAAAAGTTTAAGTTAATGAAGAGTGAATTTGATATGAGCATGATAGGAGAATTAAAATTCTTTCTTAGAATCTGAATTTATCAAAAACCTAGATTGTGTACTCATTCATCATATCAAATACACAACATAATTGCTTAAGAAGTTTAAAATGGATTATTGTATATCCATGTCTACACCTCTGCATCCAACTTGTACTCTTGATAAGGATGAGTCAGTTAAAAAGGTATACAAAGGAATGATAGGTTCCCTTCTTTACTTAATTGCCTCTAGACATGATATTCTCTTTAGTGTGTGTGCCAAATTTAAGTCTGACCCTAATGAATCCTACTTAACAGCTTTTAAGAGGATATTTAGATATCTGAAAGGCACTACTAACCTTGGTTTGTGTTATAAGCCATCCTATGAGTACAAGTTAGTAGGTTTCTATGATGCAGAGTATGCTGGAGATAAGCTCGAAAGGAAGAGCACCGCTGGAAATTGTACATTCCTTGGTGAGAATCTAATCCCCCAGTCAAGCAAAAGACAAGGGATTACTTATCTGTCTACAGCAGAAACAAAATATATCTAATAGCTAGTTGCAACACTTAGTGTTTGTGGATGAAGCATCAACTAGATATTTTAAATTTAATGAGAATAACATTCCTATCTTCTGTGATAATACATCAACTATATGGTTAACTAAAAACTTTATTTTACATTCAAGAGCAAAACATATAGAGATCATCAATGGGCTAATAAGAGATTATGTCTAGAAGGGTATTTTAGACGTTAAATTTGATGACGTTGATCATCAGTGGACTGATATTTTCACAAAACCCCTTGATGACGACATATTAAGTTTTATAAACAAACATCTAAAGATTTTGTTAATAAAGAATGGTGTTGAATCCTCCATATTTTTGCCTCTGGTAAAACAAAGTGAATGGTTAATTTTATATATGCTCTGTTTCTGATGACATTAAATTTCTTTGTGCCTTTAGTCAATCCATATTCAATTAATTATAAATATGAATAGTTTTCCTCATAAGTTGTGATACACTGACAGGTGTTGCTCATACGTGTTTACGCGTGCGCGCTAGTATTAGGGATTAGAAAATCACACTTTTTTTTTAATAAAAATCTTTTATAACTCACAACGCTCACATACTCCCACTCTTTCTCTCTTTCAAACCGTCAAACTTCCCCGAATATCTCTGAATCTCTCTTACTTTAGTGGCTTTGAGTTCCACCTCAAACCCTTCACTTGGCAACGTCTCCTATGTTCTTGAAGGTGCAAACACGATAAGGTGGGCTTGAATTGTGTTTGACTCAAAATTTTCATTATTTGATTAAATTAGTTCAAACTTGATGATTTACATGGAGTAGAAGCAATAAAAAAAGTACGAAGTACTTGAATAAAGTGACACATGTAATTTATCCTGGTTCACCACTAACATGGATACATCAGTCTCTTCACTCAGAAAGATTTAATCTACTAATTCAACATATTCAATTACAAAGCACCTGACCATCCAAGTTAGTTTTCTCAAACAGCCTGACAACCCCATATTTTTGAGAAACAGACACCCCTTGACTCTATTAGCCAAATCTTCTCCACACAATCTGACAACCCTAGATTGTTGAAGGTACACTAACATCACTATCGTGTTTGAATACAAAGGTTTGAAACTTGAGTAAGAGCATCTAAAAAGATGATTATAACAATGACTATCACACTCTAAGAAAAACCCTTAGAAAATATTTCTCATTTGAACAAGTGTTTCTCTCTTTGAACTCTAAGATGAATTTCGAATTTTTGAGCTTGAGCTCTTCAACACTTTTTTTATTTTTCGATGATCTTCTTCTTCAACCTTAAGTATCTATTTATAGATAAAGTTAGGTCTTCAATTTAGTCCTTGTTTAGTTCTGAATTGTATCTTTATTTTTAGCTTGGTCAACAATGATGTTATTCAAAAATAATTCTGAACAAAATGCTTTTTAATAATATATTCTTTATCTAATTCTTTATTTCTAAATCCAATCTAAGCAGTTCTTCTAGTTTTATTTTGTTCGTATTTTGTTCATATTGAGTTTGTAAATTCTTAAGATTTCTACTGTTCGTATTTTGTTCAGATTGAGTTTGTAAATTCTTCAGATTGATATTGTTCGTATTTTGTTAAGATTGAGTTTGTAAATTCTTTAGATTGATACTGTTCGTATTTTGTTAAGATTGCTTTCGCAAATTCTTTAGATGAGACTTCCTTCCTATTGCTTGTAGTGTTATGGGCGGGAACATAGTGTTGTACTAGTTCTTGAAGTTTCACTAGTAGGAATATGACTAAGTCCAATTTAGTATTTTGTCATTTATCAAAATATGAATCATATCTTTGTAAATAATAAATGTATCTTCTCGTGAGTGTTTCTTCTTGTAAACAATTCTTGATCATATTTGGTAAATAATTCATATCTTCCTGTAGATAAATCTTGATCAAATCTTCTTGTAAATAATTTATATCTTGAAGATAAATCTTGATCAAATCTTCTTATAAATAATTAATATCTTCTAGTGATAAATCTTGATGAAACTATTTTAGATTGTCTTAAAAAACATGATTCTTCTTTCATACTCTACAAGTTAAATATATTGTTCTCATAAAATACTTTTGTTAACATCAAAACTCCAAGTATAAAACTCTAAGATTTTTTCCCACATTATCAAACAGCTTTCTCCCCCTTTTGTCATCAGACAAAAAGACTTTAAAGTGAAACTTGGCTTTCTCCCCCTTCCTCTGGTCGCTTCCTTTGATACCTTTGATTTTCGTTTTCCAGTTTTTGCATACTTAATGAAGCCATTAAACCAAATTTATTATTCTCATAAAATGCTTTTGTTAACATCACAACTATTAGTGGGAAACCATATTGGTTCCAATAGGTGTTACCATTCAATTGGCAAAGAGAAGCAATGTTTGATATTTCCTGCAGTTTTTACATGCTGGTTTTTTTTTAATTCGTCCTTTTTTTAATCGAACGAAAATAACATAAACATCAAACATAAAATTCGTCCTAAGTACGAAACTAAACTACTATAAGGTTGGCACAACATCAGTTACGTAAAAGAATAAGGTTTAGGTTTTTCTTGACGAACAAAATCAATATACAAGAACTGCTCATATTGGATTTAGAAATAAAGAATTTGCTAAAGAACATATTATCAAAAACATCTTAATCATGATTATTTTGGAATATGATCGTTGTTGACCAAGCTAGGAATGAAGATACAATTCTGAATTAAACAAGAACTAAATTGAAGCCCTAACTTTATCTATAAATAGATACTCAAGACTAAAGAAAAATATCATCGAAAAATAGGAAAAGACTAAATTGAATTTATTTGTGCCTTTAGTCAATCCAGATTTAATTAATTTTAAAAAAGAACATGTTTTTGAATTACGAAAACTATTTGAAAATCAATTTATGCCATCGAAGATATTAATGGGTTGAGTCGTGGACTATGTCACTCTTTTTAAGATGTTTTGCGGCACTGCCTAAAATGTGGAAGGCAGACTATCATCCACGAAGTCCCTAAGATAAAACAGCCCAGATACTTTGTATCGGAGTTCCACTGCACCGTAGAAAAACGTTCTAGAATTACACCGTCAATATGGCGATTAAAGCCACTGTCAATATGACGATTAATGTCACTTTCAATATGGCAGTTAAAGCCACTCTCAATATGACGGTTAAATCAAAGGGACTACGGCATAAAAACCGTTCAAAAAAGACCGTGGTATTAGGACCACTCAAAATCGAAGGAACTACGACATAAAAACCGCTCAAAAAACATTGTGGTATTAGAACCACTCAAAATCGAAGGGTCAGAAAGAAAGGGGAGAGTGACTCGGAAATATATCGAACATAATAGAAAATGGAGAAAAGAGAAAGTTGGGAAATGCATCCAACTTTGGTGTGCTTTTCACAAAAGTTTAACACTCTTTATATAGTGATGGAAGCAAACCCACATATGTTATCTATCCAATGTGGGACTTCAACAAAAGTTTGACATTCTTTTTATAATGATGAAAACTACTCAATATATGAGAATTTTCTAGTGTGGTAATTTAACAAATTTTTCAATTCACACTAACATACTCTCTATGTTCCAACAGTCCCCCACTTGAATTGAAAAAATGTTTAAAAAATAGCGTCAAACACTTCTATAAGATTGTGCATAAGCAGAGGTGTCTCTTGACTTGAACCTTTGCATAGTAAGTGAAATTCAGATTCATCAAGAGTGACTCGTAGTCTTGAACTCTATCTCTGACATCAAACTCAAACACAACCTTTTCATACGGTGTATTCTCAAAAGCCCATGCATTTATGGCTTTGCACGTGTATCTCAATATAGAGAACACTCTAGGAATTTGGCTCGAAGTTCCATAGAAATTAGCCCCACTTCCACATTCACATATGTGAGTCTATCAAGAGTACTCATGTAGCTAGGTACTCCACTCCACATGGAGTACAGTGTTGGAACCAAGTTGGTTCTAAGTACTTAGGATTTTGATGTTTACAAAAGCACTCCATGTAATCTTATTTTGTACCTTGAATTACTATATTAAATACCACCAGAAGATGAAGTTATCAGAGGCAGAAAATGCATCCAGAATGCATCCTGGAATTACCAAAGGATACAACAGGATGTCAAAACACCACCAAAGGATATCTTTGCTGGCCCAAATCAGAAGGAAGCAAAGTCAGAAGGAGACCTGGACCAGACCAGAAGAAAGCCTGCCAGAGGGAGACTTGATCCAGACCAGAAGGAATCATAAATCAGATTTATTCCAGAAGTTATTCTGACCAGAAGATGGCTTGGCAGTGAAATGATAAAACAGCCCAAACTTGATCTAGACTTAATCAGAGGATAAATTAATGGGTCCAGAACAAGAGATTCAATCCAGATTTGACCCAGACCACAAGATAGCATGGTTCAGGGTATGAAACTAAGTCCAGACCATAAGAAATGATGTTCTAGACCTGGTCCAAAATAGAAGGTAAAATTTCCAGACTGAAATATTATTTGTCCAGAGTTAATTTCAATTTAATCCAGACCAAGTCCAAAATTGGTCCAGATTAGAGGGAAGATATTCAGATCAATGGTTCAGATTTAAGTATTTGGCCCAATGTTGGCCGAGATCAGAAGATCGATCCATGGCCCAGTGTTGGCCGAAATTAGAAGGTCAGTATGTGTGGTCCAGCAATGGCCGAGATCAGAGGATCACAGCAGATCAGTTTGCTAGACCAGGTTGGCTGAGATAAGAAGATTAGAAAGTGTGGTCCAGGGTTGGTCAAAATCCGAGGATCACATCAAATCACTTAGTATGGTCCAGATGTGCACTAGCGCAGAAGATCAAACGTCTAGATTTAATCATGAGGATTAACGGTGGAGATTTAATTTATTTTGATCAAAGTATTAAAAGGATTTGTTACAAAAATAAAGTGAAGTCGTATGGGAGTTCAGAAGCTGTTGGCTGCAAGAAACTAAAGACATGATTGGCCAATTATTTTTGAAAGCAAATCTGAAGCTTAAAAGGATATGTTTTTTATTTAAGTGAAGCCCGATTGGTCAAGATATTTTTGCAAGAGATCCAGCAAGATACAGGTCGAAATTAAGCTTGGAAGAAGCCCTAATACACATCTATAAAATAGGCTCAAGGCAGAATACTTAGCATCAAAAAATCACAAAAGAGTCATACACTTCCAAAAGCAAACACTCAAGTTTTCAGTCAGCTTTCCAGAAGCAAGCATTCGTGTTTGTCTTTCGCTTGTGTTAGATCTAAGTTGTTGAAGTAGAGTCTACAATTTGAGGGAGTCCGAAGGGGTAGCAGATTACTTAGCAATTAGATTCAAGGTGTTGTAATTCCTTCTACAATCTGGGGTTGTTAG
Source organism: Cicer cuneatum (assembly GCA_037974295.1). Taxonomy (NCBI): domain Eukaryota; kingdom Viridiplantae; phylum Streptophyta; class Magnoliopsida; order Fabales; family Fabaceae; genus Cicer; species Cicer cuneatum. The sequence goes on from JBBPBO010001986.1 coordinate 40,109,476, forward strand.
ATTGGTAGGAGAAGACTTAACTTGAGAAGTCAAGGTGTTGTATTCCTCAAAAGTCTAGGATTGTTAGACTGTTTGAGAAGACTAACTTGGACGGTCAGTGGTATTGTTGTAATTCAAGGTTTTGAATTAGTGAAATCCTTCAAGGTGAAGGGACTGGACGTAGCCTCGTTAAAGATGAACCAATATAAAATTCTGTGTTCCTGCTAACAACAAGACAAAGGCAATATGAGTCTGATAGAAAAAGGTGTGGTCAACTCAACCAGAACCGGAATCAGAATCAGAACCAGAACTGGAACCAGAATCAAAATTAGAAGCAGAACAGGAACTGGAACCAGAACCAGTATCAGAAGCACAAAAACTGGAACCAGAACCAACACTGGAACTAGAATTAATACTGGAACCAAAATCAGAATCAACACTGGAACCAGAATCAGAATCAAAACAGAAATTACTAGAATTACCAAATTCATCAGAACCACCAGATTCACCCAAATCACCAGAATCACCAGAATCATCAAGGTTATCAGAATAACAAGATTCACCAAAATTACGAGAATCAAAACATGTTCCAGAATCATCAGAGGAACATGGTTTATCAACCAAAGCAGAATCAAGGAAACTGCTCAAACAGGCCAGAAGAAGAACTGGCTCTGATGGCTTGAACAGAAGCTGAGTCTGACTCTGACTCTGAAGCAAGGTCTGATCAGCAACACAAAACTTGGTATCTTGACAGTGGATGCTCCAAACACATGACAGGAGACAAATCCATGTTTTTGAATCTGACTATGAAGAATGGAGGCAAAGTTTCCTTTGGAGGAAACCAGAAAGGTCAGATTATTGGTATAGGAACTATTGGTAACACTTCTTCTTCCCTTTCTATTAAAAATGTTGTTAGTAAAAGGGCTAAAACATAATCTTCTAAGCATAAGTCAATTAAGTGATTGCAACTATGATGTTATTTTTAATCAAAAAACTTGCAAAGCTGTTAGTCAACTTCATGGGTCGGTTTTATTTACTGGCACTAGGAAGAATAATGTCTATAAAATTGATCTGTTCAATCTTGCTAAGCAACAGGTTAAATGCTTATTGTCTGTGAGTGAGCAGAATCTGATTTGGCACAGAAGGTTAGGGCATGCAAAACCCTATGCTTATATCCGAATTGAGCAAACTCCAGTTGGTAAGAGGGCTTCCCAAGGTAAGTTCCAAAACTGAGATTCTATGTGAAGCATGTCAAAGAGGTAAACCAACTAAAAGGTCTTTTGAAACTAAAAAATGTGTTTCTACCTCTCAACCACTTGAACTGCTTCACTTAGATCTGTTTGGTCCTGTGCAAACAGCTTCTCTTGGTGGTAAGAAATATGGTTTTGTAATTGTTGATGATTACTCAAGGTGGACTTGGGTAAAAATTTTAAAGAACAAAGATGAATCTCACAGAGTATTTATTTCTTTTTGTAAGCAAGTTATGAAACATGGTATTAAGATCATAACCATCAGAAGTGATCATGGAGGTGAATTCGAGAACAAGTACTTTGAAGAATTCTGTGATGAGAATGGCATCTCTCACAACTTCTCATCCCCCAAAACACCTCAACAGAATGGAGTGGTAGAAAGGAAGAACAGATCACTGCAGGAGATGGCCAGAACCATGCTGAATGTTATGAAGGTTGCCACCTACCTTTGGGCAGAAGCTGTCAACACAGCCTGCTATATTCAGAATAGAGCCTACATCAGGTCCATCTTAAATAAAACTCCCTATGAACAGTGGAAAGGTAAGAAACCAAATATTTCCTACTTTAAGCAATTTGGTTGCATCTGTTTTATGTTGAACACTAAAGATAACCTAGCTAAATTTGATTCTAGATCTCAAAAGTGTATCTTTATTGGCTACTCTGAGAGATCAAAAGCTTATAAAGTGTTTAACAAAGAAACTAACACTGTGGAAGAATCAATCCACATTAAGTTTGATGATAAATAGCTTGACTTTGAAAAGTCAAAGCAAGATGAGGAAATTGCAGGTGAACCAGAGGCACAGGAACCAGAAGCTGGACCAGTAGCAGAATCTGAGAAAGATCAAGATGAAGAAGAACATGCTAACTCTGAAGACAAGTCAGAGGGAAAGAATGGATGGAAGTACAAGTCTTCACATCCAGAATCTCTCATTATTGGAAGTGCAGCAGAACCTTTAAAAACCAGATCATCAAGTAGAGAAACCAGTCTATTTGCTTTACTCTCAACAATTGAACCAAGCAATGTTGATGAGGCTTTGGCAGAGGAAGGTTGGATACTTGCAATGCAAGAAGAGCTTAATGAATTCCAAAGGAATGATGTTGGGGATCTGGTACCCAGACCAAACAAAAACATTATTGGAACCAAGTGGGTTTTCAGCAATAAACTCAATGAAAAAGGTGAAGTGGTAAGGAACAAAGCCATATTAGTAGCTCAAGGATACAATCAACAGGAAGGTATAGATTACACTGAGACTTTTGCTCCAGTGGCCAGGTTAGAAGCAATTAGAATTCTCTTACCATTTGCTGCTAATCATGATATAATGCTGTATCAAATGGATGTTAAAAGTGCATTCTTAAATGGCTACATAAGTGAGGAAGTCTATGTCAAACAGCCTCCTGGATTTGAAAATTCTGATTTTCCAGACCATGTTTTTAAACTTAAGAAATCTTCATATGGTTTAAAACAAGCACCAAGGGCATGGTATGACAGACTTAGTAACTTTCTGCTTAAGAATGGATTTAATAGAGGCCAGATTGATAATACTCTATTTAGGAAATCCATTAAAAATGATATTTTGATTATTCAAGTTTATGTTGATGATATCATATTTGGATCCACTAATGGCACTTTGTGCGAAGAGTTTTCTGACCTAATGCAGAAAGAGTTCCAAATGAGCAGGATGGGAGAACTTAAGTTCTTCTTGGGAATTCAGATTCACCAAGGTAAATCAGGTATACTCATTCACCAATCTAAATACACTAAAGAACTTCTTAAAAAGTTCAAGATGAGTGACTGGCCTATGGCCACCCCCATGCACCCAACCTACTCACTTGAGAAAGATGAAACCAGCCAAAAGATAGACCAGAAAACATACAGAGGTATGATTGGATCCCTTCTTTATTTAACTGCTTCTAGACTTGACATTTTGTTTAGTGTTTGTGTCTGTGCCCGTTTTCAAGCTGACCCTAGGGAATCCCATTTAACTGCTGTCAAACCAATTCTGAGATACCTTAAAGGAACCACCAACCTTACCCTGTTATACAAGAAAACACCCACCTACAAACTAAAAGGTTTTTGTGATTCCGACTATGCTGGAGACAAGCTGGAAAGGAAAAGTACAAGTAGCAACTGCACGTTCTTAGGTGATAATTTAACTCATGGTCAAGCAAAAGACAAAGCACAATTGCCATGTCAACAGCTGAAGCTGAGTATATATCAGCAGCAGGATGCAGGTCACAATTCCTCAGGATGAAACATCAACTTGAAGATTACAACATCTTTGAAACCAATATCCCTTTGTTCTGTGATAACACTTCAGCCATAAACCTAACCAAGAACCCCATCTTACACTCTAGAGCCAAACACATTGAAATAAAACACCATTTCATTAGGGACCATGTTCAAAAAGGGACTTTAAGCATCCAGTTTGTGGACACTGATCATCAATGGGCTGACATCTTCACCAAAGCACTACCTGAAGACAGGTTTGAGTTCATCAAGAAGCATCTCAGCATTACCTCCATATCTGACTAGCTCAAGTAGTCATCTTAGGAGTTTTTAAGTTTCTTGTAATTTTATTTTATGTCTTTTATTTTTTGTTTTTACTTTCTGTAATTTGTAAAGAGAAAAACAAAAATACAAAAATTGTAGGACTCTTTTTGGCTGATGACAAAAAGGGGGAGAGAGAGAGAGAGAGAGAAAAGGGAGAAATAAGTAGAAAATGAGAGATAAAAAGAAAGAAGGAGCGAAAAAGAAAGAGATGAAAAGAGAAGGAGTTGAAAAGAAGAAGAAACAGGGAGAGAGAACAATAAAGAGAGAAAAAGAAAGAGTGAAAAGAGAAGGGATTGAAAAGGAGAGGCAATGTGAAGAGAGAAAAGAAAGAGAGAATAAAGAGTGAAAAGAGAAGGAGTTGAAAAGGAGAAGAAAAAGTCAGTATCAGACTTAGGGGGAGAGATTGGTCTGAGGGGGAGTATTTCAGCACTATAGGCAATAAATTAGCAAAATAAGTTAAGGTTTTGTCATCATCAAAAAGGGGGAGATTGTTAGAACCAAATTGGTTCTAAGTACTTAGGATTTTGATGTTTACAAAAGCACTCCATGTAATCTTATTTTGTACCTTGAATTACTATATTAAATACCACAAGAAGATGAAGTTATCAGAGGCAGAAAATGCATCCAGAATGCATCCTGGAATTACCAGAAGATACACCAGGATGTCAAATCACCACTAGAGGATATCTTTGCTAGCCTAGATTAGAAGGAAGTAAAGTCAGAAGGAGACCTGTACCAGACCAGAAGGAAGCCTGCCAGAGGGAGACTTGATCCAGACCAAAAGGAATCATAAATCAGATTTATTCCAGAAGTTATTCTGACCAGAAGATGGCCTCGCAGTGAAATGATAAAACAGCCCAGACTTGATCCAGACTTAATCAGAGGATAAATTAATGGGTTCAGAACAAGAGATTCAATCATAATTTGACCCAGACCAGAAGATAGCATGGTTCATGGTATGAAACTAAGTCCAGACCATAAGAAATGATGTCCAGAATTGATCCAGACCTGATCCAAAACAGAAGGTAAAATTTCCAGACTGAAATATTATTTGTCCATAGTTAATTTCAGCTCAATCCAGACCAAGTCCAGAATTGGTCCAGATCAGAGGGAAGTGATGGAACCAAGTTGGTTCTAAGTACTTAGGATTTTGATGCTTACAAATGTACTCAATGTAAACTTATTTTGTACTTTGAATTATTAAGTTAAATGCCCCAGAAACTGAAGGAAACAGAAGCAGAGATCAAAGGAAAATGAATTCTGGAATTTCCAGAAGATGTTCCAGGATGTCAAAACATCACCAGAGGATATGTTTGGTGGCCCAGAACAGAAGGAAGAAAAATAATAATGAAACATGGATCATATCATATGAAAGCCTGCCAGAAGGAGAGTTGTTCCAGACAAACAGGAGTCAAATATCAATTTTATTCCAGAAGTTATTCTGACCAGAAGATGGTCTGGCAGTGAAAAATTACACAGTCCAGACTTGTTCCAGACTTGACTAGAAGGTATGTTTTTGAGTCCAGAACAAAAGGATCAATTCAGATTTGGCCCAGATCATAAGATAGCATGATTCAGAGCATGGAACTAAGTCCAAACCAAAAGAAATTAGTTCCAGAATCAATCCGAGCCTGGTCCAAAATTAAAGGTAAAATGTTCAAACTGAAATATTTTTTATTCAAGTTAATTTCAGTTTGTTCCAGACCAAAGTCCAGAATCTGTCCAGATTAGAGTAAAAATTTCAAAATCAATGGTTCAGAAATAATTATTTGGTCCAGTGATGGTCCAGATCAGAAAATCAGACCATGGTCCAGTGGTGGCCGAAATCAGAGGGACAGACTGTGCAGTCCAGGAATGGCCGAAATCAGAGGATCACAGAATATCAAATAGGCTGGTCCAGATGTGGACTATCGCATGAAGATCCAATGGTGCAGATCTGATCATGAGGATTAAAGAATCTGAGAAAAATGCTCAAAACAGAATTGGAGAAAAAGGCTCAAATCTAAGTTATTTTCTTTCCACTGTGGCAAATCTAAGTTGTTGAAGTAGAGTCTACAATCTGAGGGAGTCAGTAGAGGTAGCAGGGTACTTGGCAATTAGATAGGGTTGTATCTAAGTTGTTGAAGTAGAGTCTACAAACTGAGGGAATCAGAACGGGTAGCAAGGTACTTAGCAATTAGATTCATAGTGTTGTGATTTCTTCTACAATCTGGGGTTGTCAGATTGGCTGAAGACAAGGTTGTTTTCCTCAAGAAGTCTAGCATTGTTAGACTATTGAGAAGACTGACTTGGAGGGTCAGTAGCAAGGTTGTAATTCAAGATTGAATTAGTGAAATCCTTCAAGGAGAAGGGACTGGACGTAGCCTCGTTAACGGTGAACTAGTATAAAATCTGTGAGTTTTTATTTTTATTTTTATCCGCTGCTAACTCTGTTTTAATTATACATCAAGTTTTGTTTTGAAAGTATTAAAATAGGAAAAGTATTTAAGTTAAGTCAAACACAATTCAACCCCCTTCTCGTGTTTGCACCTTCAATTGGCATCAGAGTTCGGTCTCAAGGCTGAGCACTTAACAGTGTTTGAGGAAAGGTCCAAGGGGTTCAATATGTCAGAAAGAATTGGGAGGCAACATCAACAGACCACCAATATTTGATGGTGAAAGGTTTGAGTATTGGAAGGACAGACTGAGAAGTTTTGTCATATCTCAAGATCCTGAACTATGGAAGATGATAGTTAAAGGATACACTGCACCAACTGATCCAGAAGATCCAACTAAAGAATTAGACTTGGATGATATGACACGAGATCAGAGCAGATTACACAAACTTCATCACAAGTCCAGAACCATCATGGTCAGTGCAATCACATTCAAGGAATTTGATAGATGCACAAATAAAGAAACAGCAAAGAATATATTCGATAGTCTGGTTCTGACCTATGAAGGAACCAAGCAGGTTCAACAAACAAAGGCTAACATATTGGTCAGAAAGTATGAGCTGTTCAAGATGGAAGAGGATGAAGACATTGACACAATGTTCTGCAGATTCCAGACTTTGGTATCATGACTGAAAGTATTAAATAAAAGCTATACCACTGAAGATCATGTCTGGAAAATTCTGAGAAGTCTACCAAAAAGGTGGAGACCAAATGTTACTGCAATTCAGGAAGCTAAGGATCTGAGTACCTTGAGGCTGGAAGATCTGATCAACTCACTCAGGTCTCATGAAATAGAACTGGAAGAAGATGAACCTAAGAAGCAGAAGAATCTGGCTCTGAAGTCGAAACAGAAGAAAGCTGCAAAGGCAGTATCAGAATCAGAGGATAGTGACAGTGACTGTGATGATATGGCTTACTTAACCAAAAAGATGGTTAAGATCTGGGAAAACAGAAAGAGGAGAGGTTCCCAGAAGAAACATAAAAGCAAGGAAGAATCTGACAAGAAGAACATCATCTGTTATGGATGCAATGAACCTGGACATGTCAAGTCAGAATGTCCAAATCTGGAAAAAGGGAAACAACATAAGAAGAATTCCAGATACAGAAAGAAAGGTCTGATGGCTGCCTGGGATGTACCAGAATCAGAGGAAGAATCTTCTGATGAAGAAGAGGCAGAAACAGCAAAGATGGCTTACATCAAGTCTGCTTCTGGTCTTCATAAAAGCACGAATTCCAGAAGGAAAACAGGCAGAAGGAAGAGTGATAGAAGCAGTCACTCAGGCAAGTCTGGAAGCACATCAGAGGGAACAATTCTGTCTTTGATGGCTCATACAAATTCAAGTTCTGAATACAGCTCTGGAACAGAATCAGAAGATGAAGACAGTGAGGTATTTTCTGATCTTTCTAAATCTGAATTAATTGATACTTTAAAGGACTTGTTAAATGCAAATAATAAGATGTCTTTAAAACTGAAATCTCTTAGGGAAGATAAGAGAAATCTTACCAAAGAAGACCAAGTTTTAAAGAATCAACTTTCTGAGTATGCAACTGAAATCAAAGATCTTAAAACTGAAGTTGCAAGACTCAAGTCTGAAAACCAAACTCTGAAAAATAATAATTGTTCCAATTCTGAGACTGTTTGTAAATCTGATATGCATGAGCAATTTTTTCAAAACTTTATTCAAATGGAATGGAAAGAAGTAAGTATGCATCTATGATTTATGGAAACAGCAACTCTGGAAAGAGAGGTCTTGGTTGTACATAAACAAGTACTGAAAATAAAGCTATTTATTCTGATGTTTTATGTAGTGTTTGTGCCAAGAAAGGTCACTCTGAATTATCTTATCCAATGGTAAAATCTGAACAAGATCAGAGAGCTGTTACAACTAACAAACCTGGACTCAATCAGTTCTGGGTACCAAAAGATCAAATTGTCTATGTTGCAGATATTCTGAGCAACCAGAAGGAGATACCAACAATGGTGCCTGGACAATGGATGTTGGCAACGCACAAGCAGAAGAAGGTTTATGTTCCAACATCTACCAAACAGAAGCAAAGTGACTCTGGTAGAAGAAGAACTGGTCAACACAATCAGAACCAGAACCAAAATTATAGGAGGAACAAGAAATATCATGGATATCACTCGTATCAGAACAAGAACTGGAACCAGTATCAGAGGAACAGGAACTGGAACCAGTACCAGAAGCACAGAAACTGAAACCAGAACCAAAACTGGAACCAGTATCAGAGGTACAGGAATTGGAACCAGAACCAACACTGGAATCAGAACTAGAGGCACAGAAACTAGAACCAGAATCAAAATCAAAATCAATACCAGAACCTGAACCTGAACAGGTATCAATATCAAAGGTTGAGGTATGATCATCAGAACTACTTTAATTATCAAAATAAGTACGATTATCAGAATGACCATAAGTTCCAGAATCACCAGAGGAATATGGTGTATGAGCCAAAACATAAATTAAAGAATCAGAATCAAGAGAGTTCTTCAAACTCCCCAGTGAGATTCATCAAGACTACAAACCTGGAAGGGAATTCAAATTCCCTCATCCAAACCATGTAATCTCAGAACATATAGATTAGGAATCTGAAAATCAGAAGCAAGAGGATTTTCAGAGTAAACCTGAGGCTACATCTTGCTGTAAATACTATTATTATTTAATATTTATGTTTACTGTGATAACAAGAAGCTTGATCTTAACAAATCAAAGCTAGATAAGTATTCTGCAGGTTTTCAAACTATCAGAGGAACTAGGTGATTCACACGAATTGAACACCTCAGCAGAAACAACATTCCAGTGGGTTCAAAAACAAACAGAAACCACCAGAAGCAGAATTAATGGTTTGGCTGTACTAAGTTCATTTTTAAATTAATTGATTTATATTATGGTATATGACAAACTGCTTGACAAATCAAAGCAAGATAAAGATAGTACAGGTTCATCAGAACCAAAGGGAGCATAAGTAGAAGCAGAACGAATGGTTTGGATGTATTGAGTTAAATTTTAACTTATTTGATTTGCATTATGTAAAATGACAAACTGCTTGATCTTAACAAATCAAAGCAAGATAAAAATAGTGCAGGGAGCAGAAGCACAAGAAACAGAAGTACCTGGAAAGGTAAAGGATACAAGCAAGTCAGCAACACATGACAAATCTTCAAAAGATAAATCTGATCAAGTCAGAAACAGCCAAGATAAGTCATAAGAGAAATCTGGATATTTACCAGAATCTAAAGCTGTTACAGATTCACCAGAACCAGAAGCCGATTCATCAGAATCAGAAGCTGTTACAGAACCAGAAGCTAATGCGAACCAAGCATTGTTGATGAAGTTTTGGCAGAGGAAGGTTGGATACTTGCAATTCAAGAAGAGCTGAATGAAATTCAAAGGAATGATGTTTGGGATCTGGTATCCAGACCAAACAGAAGCATTATTGGAACCAAGTAGGTGTTCAGAAACAAATTCAACATAAAGGTATAGATTACACTGAGACTTTTGTTCCAGTGGCCAAAAGGAGTTTCAAATGAGCATGATGGAAGAACTTAAGTTCTTCCTGGGAATTCAGATTCATCAAGGTAAATCAAGTATACTCATTCACCAATCTAAATACACCCCCATGCACCCAACCTGCTCACTTGAGAAAGATGAAACCAGCCAAAAGGTAGACCAGAGAACATACAGAGATACCTTAAAGGAACCACCAACCTTACCTTGTTATACAAGAAAACACCCACCTACAAACTAAAAGGTTTTTGTGATTCTGACTATGCTGGAGACAAGTTGGAAAGGAAAAGTACCAGTGGCAACTGCACATTTTTAGGTGAAAATTTGATCTCTTGGTCAAGCAAAAGACAAAGCACCATTGCCATGTCAACAGCAAAAGCTGAGTATATATAAGCAGCAGGATGCAGTTCACAGTTACTCTGGATGAAACATCAACTTGAAGATTACAACATCTTTGAAAACAATATCCCTTTGTTCTGTGATAACACTTCAGCCATAAACCTAACCAAGAACCCTATCTTACACTCTAGAGCCAAACACATTGAAATAAAACACCATTTCATTATGGACCATGTTCAAAAAGGGACTTTGAGCATTCAGTTTGTGGACACTGATCATCAATGGGCTGATATCTTCACCAAGGCATTACCAGAAGATAGGTTCGAGTTCATTAAGAAGCATCTCAGCATGACCTCCATATTTGACTAGCTCAAGTAGTCATCTTAGGAGTTTTTAAAATTTCTTGCAATTTTATTCAGTTTTTAATTTCTGTAATTTGTAAAGAGAAAAACAAAAAATACAAAATAGTAGGACCACTTTTTGGCTGATGACAAAAAGGGGGAGAAAGAGAGAGAAAGAAAGGAGAAATAAGTAGAAAAAGAGAGATAAAAAGAAAGAAGGAGAGAAAAAGAAAGAGAGAAAACAGAAGGAGTTGAAAAGGAGAGGAAACAGGGAGAGAGAAAAACAAAGAAAGAAAAAGAAAGAGTGAAAACAGAAGGACTTGAAAAGGAGAGGAATCAGGGAGAGAGAAAAAGAAACAGTGAAAAGAGAAGGAGTTGAAAAGGAGAGGAGAAGAGAAGAAAAGAAAGAGAGAACAAAGAAGGAGTTGAAAAGGATAGTATCAGACTTAGGGGGAGAGATTGGTCTGAGGGGGAGTAATTCAAAGTTTTCGAGTCATAAGTTAGCAAAATAAGTTAAGGTTTTGTCATCATCAAAAAGGGGGAGATTGTTGGAACCAAGTTGGTTCTAAGTACTTAGGATTTTGATGCTTACAAATGTACTCAATGTAAACTTATTTTGTACTTTGAATTATTAAGTTAAATGCCCCAGAAACTGAAGGAAACAGAAGCAGAGATCAAAGGAAAATGAATTCTAGAATTTCCAGAAGATGTTCCAGGATGTCAAAACATCACTAGAGGATATGTTTGGTGGCCCAGAACATAAGGAAGAAAAATAATAATGAAACATGGATCATATCATTGGAAAGCCTGCCAGAAGGAGAGTTGTTCCAGACAAACAGGAGTCAAATATCAATTTTATTCCAGAAGTTATTCTGACCAGAAGATGGTCTGGCAGTGAAAAATTACACAGTCCATACTTGTTCCAAACTTGTTCCAGACTTGACCAGAAGGTATGTTTTTGAGTCCAGAACAAAAGGATCAATTCAGATTTGGCCCAGATCATAAGATAGCATGATTCAGGGCATAGAACTAAGTCCAGACCAAAAGAAATGAGTTCCAGAATCAATCCAGACCTGGTCCAAAATTAAAGGTAAAATGTCCAGACAGAAATATTTTTTGTTCAAGTTAATTTCAGTTTGTTCCAGACCAAAGTCCAGAATCTGTCCAGATCAGAGTAAAAATTTCCAGATCAATGGTTCAGAAATAATTATTTGGTCCAGTGATGGTCTAGATCAAAAAATCAAACCATGGCCCAGTGGTGGCCGAAATCAGAGGGACAGACTGTGCAGTCAAGGAATGGCCGAAATCAGAGGATCACAGAATATCAAATAGGCTGGTCCAGATGTGGACTATCGCATGAAGATCCAATGGTGCAGATCTGATCATGAGGATTAAAGAATCTGAGAAAAATGCTCAAAATAGAATTGGAGAAAAAGGCTCAAAACAAAATCTGAGCAAAATACTCCAGAATATTTTCAAAATAGATTAATCGAAATATACTGCAGAAGTAAAGCATCAGTGAAGTTCTAAAGTTCAACTATAAATAGAGACTTAATGCTGAAGAATAAATCATCGAAAATCACAAAAGAGTCATACACTTCCAAAGCAACAAACATCCAAATTTTCGTAGAAGTCAATTGTGAGTTTTAGCTTTCAAGAAGCAAGTACTCGTGTTATTTTCTTTCCACTGTGGCAAATCTAAGTTGTTGAAGTAGAGTCTACAATCTGAGGGAGTCAGTAGAGGTAGCAGGGTACTTGGCAATTAGATAGGGTTGTATCTAAGTTGTTGAAGTAGAGTCTACAAACTGAGGGAATCAGAAAGGGTAGCAAGGTACTTAGCAATTAGATTCATAGTGTTGTGATTTCTTCTACATTCTGGGGTTGTCAGATTGGCTGAAGACAACGTTGTTTTCCTCAAGAAGTCTAAGATTGTTAGACTATTGAGAAGACTAACTTGGAGGGTCAGTAGCAAGGTTGTAATTCAAGATTGAATTAGTGAAATCCTTCAAGGCGAAGGGACTGGACGTAGCCTTGTTAACGGTGAACCAATATAAAATCTGTGAGTTTTTATTTTTATTTTTATCCGCTGCTAACTCTGTTTTAATTATACATCAAGTTTTGTTTTGAAAGTATTAAAACAGGAAAAGTATTTAAGTTAAGTCAAACACAATTCAACCCCCTTCTCGTGTTTGCACCTTCAGGAAGATATTCAGATCAATGGTTCAGATTTAAGTATTTGGCCCAGTGTTGGCCGAGATCAGAAGATCGGACCATGGCCCAGTGTTGGCCGAAATCAGAAGGTCAGAATGTGTGGTCCAGCAATGGCCGAGATCAGAGGATCATAGCAGATCAGTTTGCTAGACCAGGTTGGCCGAGATAAGAAGATCAGAAGATCAGAAAGTGTGGTCCAGGGTTGGCCGAAATCAGAGGATCACAGCAGATCACTTAGTATGGTCCAGATGTGGACGAACGCAGAAGATCAAACGGTCCAGATTTAATCATGAGGATTAACGGTGGAGATTTAATTTATTTTGATCAAAGTATTAAAAGGATTTGTTACAAAAATAAAGTGAAGTTGTATGGGAGTTTAGAAGCTGTTGGCTGGAAGAAACTAAAGACATGATTGGCTAGTTGTTTTTGAAAGCAAATCTGAAGCTTAAAAAGATATGTTTTTTATTTAAGTGAAGCCCGATTGGTCAATATATTTTTGCAAGAGAATCCAGTAAGATACAGCTTGAAAGAGGCCCTAATTCGCATCTATAAAAAGATGCTCAAGGCAAAATACTTAGCATCGAAAAATCATAAAAGAGTCATACACTTCCAAAAGCAAACACTCAAGTTTTCAGTGAGGTTAATTGTGAGTTCCAGCTTTCCAGAAGCAAGCACTCGTGTTTTTCTTTCCCTTGTGTTAGATCTAAGTTGTTGAAGTAGAGTCTACAATCTGAGGGAGTCAGAAGGGGTAGCAGATTACTTAGTAATTAGATTCAAGGTGTTGTAATTCCTTCTCCAATCTGGGGTTGTCAGATTGGTAGGAGAAGACTTGACTTGAGAAATCAAGGTACTGTATTCCTCAAAAGTCTAGGATTGTTAGACTGTTTGAGAAGACTGACTTGGAGGGTCAGTGGTATTGTTGTAATTCAAGGTTTTGAATTAGTGAAATCCTTCAAGGTGAAGGGACTGGACGTAGCCTCGTTAATGGTGAACCAGTATAAAATTCTGTGTGTTTATTTTTACTTTATATCCGCTGCTAACTCTGTTTTATTCATACATCAAGTTTTGTTTTAAAACTACAAAAACAGAAAAAGTATTCAAGTTAGTCAAACACAATTCAACCCCCCTTCTCGTGTTTGCACCTTCATATAGATCTCATTAGGAGTTTCTATTATCTCATCCTATCATTGCTCCAGGAATCATGCTTCTCTAATATATAATAGCATGTTCATCTCATGAGTTCTTATTACCCATTGAACCTAATTCTTGGGATCTTCAGTCTTTTAGGTCGGGTTACCATCATGAGTGACTCTATAGGCATTAGTCCTATCCTTTTGGATGTATTTGGGACTTTCTCTCTAGCTAACTCTTTCGTCAAAGGATCCGCTAAATTCTCGTCAGTGCGTACATGATCCACTATAACAGCTCCTTTAGAAAGTAATTCTCTAACTGTGTTGTGCTTACAATGTATTTGTCGTCTCTTATCGTTGTAATAAAGATTCTCAATTTTTGCAATAGCCGCGATATTATCGCAGTGGATCAACACAGCTAGCATAGGTTTTTCCCATAAAGGGATCTCAGCTAGCAAGCATATCAACCAGCTCGTTTCTTCACTAGTAGTAGTTAGTGCTACCATTTTAGACTCCATAGTGGACTGATCCAATATAATTTGTTCTTCGATTTCCAAGATACATGACCATCGGCTATACTAAAAATATAGCCACTGGTTGCTTTGGAGTCATCATACAAGGTGTTCTAATCAGCATCACTGTATTCTTCAAGGATGGTAGGAAATCTTTTATAATGTAATCCTAGACTCATGGTCCTTTTTTGGTATCTCATGACTCTATCGATAGCATGCCAATGCTCTATACTAGGTCTACTAGTAAACCTCCACAACAGTCCCATGACGTAGGCAATGTCAGGTCTAGTACAATCAGTGGCTTACCTGACGCTGCCAATGATGCTCACATATTCAGTTTGTCTAACACCTTCACCAGTTTTCTTGAATAGTTTCACACTTGGATCATATGGTGTGCAAGTAGGTTTACAGTCAAAGTATTTATATTTCTTTAGGATCTTTTCAACATAGTGAGACTGATCTAAAGAAATTCCCTTTTCTGGCCTAGTAATCTTGATTCTTAGAATTACACTCGCTTATTTGAGGTCTTTCATTTCAAAGTTGTTACTCAAAAACGATTTCACAATATTTACAGCATGAATATTTGAACCAAATATGAGTAAGTCGTCTACATAGAGACATATGATAGTGCAAATGCCATTTTCAGATTTATAATAAATACATTTGTCACTTTCATTCACTTTAAACTCATTCCATATAATCAAGTTATCAAATTTTTCATGTCATTGCTTACGAGTTTGTTTAAGACCATACAAAGATTTACCTAACTTACAAACCTTGTCTTCTTGTCCATGAATTACAAAACCTTCAGGTTGTTCCATATAGATTTCTTCTCCCAGATCACCATTTAAAAAGGTTGTTTTAATATCCATTTGGTGTATCACCAAGTTATGAATAACTGCTAGAGAAATGAGTACCCAAATGGATGTTATTTTAGTGACTGGTGACAAAGTGTCGAATAAATCTTTATTTTCTCTTTGTCTAAAACCTTTGGCTACAAGGCATGCCTTGTATTTATCAACAGTTCCATCGAGTTTTAGTTTCTTTTTCAAAATCCACTTACAACTTTTTGGTTTGCAACCAGGAGGCAAGTCTACCAAATGTCAAGTCTTGTTAGACTCTAGAGAATCCATTTCATTGTTTATAGCTTCTTGCCATAAATCTGCAGCCAATGATGACAAAGCTTCTTTAAGTTTTGCAGGATCCTCTTCTAAATTATAAGTTGTATACTCGGGTCATGGTCTTTAGCAACTCTGACTCTCTTACTTCTTCGAGTTTCTATTTTGCCTTGTTTGTTGCTTTTAGTGCTTCTTGTCACAAGAACGTGACTTGGTTCGCTACCCCCACTATTTCTCGATTTGAAAGGAAATTTATTTTCATAGAAGTCAACATCATTTGGCTTTTATGATCACTTTTGCATTTAGGTCATAAAACCTATATGTTTTATTTTTTACTGTATACCCAATGAATACACATTCATAGGGTCTATTGGCGAGTTTAATTCTCTTGGGATCGGGGATTCTGACATAAGCCAGAAGACCCATGTTCAAAGATAAGACAAGTTTGGTTGTCTTTTCTTCATTATCTCATAAGGAGATGTTTTAGATTTAGGAACTCTATTCAAAACATAGCAAACAATCAAAATAATTTCCCCCCACTAGTGAGATGCAACACTAGAGTTAAGCATAATAGCAACAACTAGTTAAGTACGACTTCTATTCTTTCTTTCAACTTTACCATTCATTTCAGCCGAATATGGTGCAGTTTTTTCATGTAAAATTCCATGCAATTTATAAAACTCATTAAATGAACTAGAATCATATTTAATCCATTTATCACTACGAAACCACCTAATCTTTCTACTAAATTGGTTTTCGATTTCAGTTACAAAGATCCTAAACATGTCAAACGCTTCACTTTTATTTTCCATTAGATATACAATAGTATAGTCAGAACGATCGTCAATAAAAGTGATAAAATAACGTTTTTCATTTCTTGTTAACGTTCCATCAAGTTCACATATATCATAGTGTAATAAATCTAAAGACTCAAATTATCTAACAACAGATTTATGTGAACTCTTTGTTATTTTAACTTGACTACAAAAATCACATTTTTCAAAATCATTTAAGGATAACTTTGGAATTAAACATAAATGACTTATGTTTGAAATCACATGTGTTCACGTGGGAGAGTCTAGCATGTCAAATATTAAAATCACACAACATGTAAACAGAAAGAGACATTCTTAATTTCAACATTTAATTTAAACTTGCCTTAGGTGTACCATTTGCCAAAAAATATCATATTTGAAATTGGTGTACAAATCTACTCCTATAGAGTAAGTAAACTCTGCCTTATTCAAAAAAATTCATAAAAAAGATTTTTTTCTTATCTCTAGAGACGGGTTATCATACTCTTTAGAGAAAATTCTTTTGTTTTATGCTTGAGAGAATTTTTGAAATTTTTCCAAACAAGGGTAATTTGTCGATAATAACAATCAATTTAAAATTCATCTAAAGTCATACCTTAAGAGATGATCTCATGAGCTATCTTCTGAATTTCACAAGAGTGAACCTCCATGGGTCTTTCATTGGTCATATGATATTCTGATACTTGAGGTAGCTGCTACAACACACTTTTTAGCTCAAACTTTCTCAGTATCATATTTCTTCTTTAGAGCATCCCAAACCTTCTAGCATTATTGCTGGAACTATAGTATTCATATAGATCATCAGCAAGTCCATTAAAAATATAATTGTTATAGAGATAATCATTATCCACCCATAGGTTAATTCTTCTACTTTCTTATCCTTTTTTGTTTGCCTCAATGAAACAATTTATTACCATAACCAGTAATCTCTTTGGTTGACATGGCAGAAAAAAATGTCTTAGAATTGTTGTTTTTGAATTTCGAAAACTATTTGAAAATCAATTTATGCCACCGAAAATATTACTGGGTTGAGTCGCAGACTATGTCACTCCCTTTAAGACGTTTCGCGGCACTGCTAAAATTGTGCAAGGCAGACTATCAACCACGAAGTCCCCAGGATAAAACATCCTAGATACATTGTATCGGAGTTCCACTGCACCATAGAAAACCGTTTTAGAATTACACCCTCAGTATGGCGATTAAATCCACTCTCAATATGACGATTAAAGTCACTCTCAATATGGTGGTTAAAGCCACTATCAATATGACGGTTAAATCGAAGGGACTACGGCATAAAAACCGCTCAAAAAAGACTGTGGTATTAGGACCACTCAAAATTGAAAGGACTACGGCATAAAAACCGCTAAAAAAAAGATTGTAGAACCACTCAAAATCGAAGGGTCAGAAAGAAAGGGGAGAAGTGGCTCAGAAATATATTGAGCATAATAGAAAAAGGAGAAAAGAGAAAGTTGGGAAATGCATCTAACTTTAGTGTGCTTTTCACAAAATTTTGACACTCTTTATATAGTGATGGAAGCAAACCCACATATGTTTTCTATCCAACGTAAGACTTCAACAAAAGTTTGACATTCTTTATATAGTGATGAAAACTACTCAATATATGAGAGTTTTCCAATGTGGAACTTCAACAATTTTCAAATTCACACACTAACATACTCTCTATGTTCCAATAGAACACCTTTCCTTGTAAGTAGTGATACACTAACTGGTGTTGCTCACACATGTTTACGCGTGTGCCCTAGTGTTGGGGGTTAGAAACTCGAACGTCTTTTTTTAATAAAAACCTTTTATCACTCACAATAACTCACTAATCTTACATACTCCCACTCTTTCTCTCTTTCAAATCGTCAAACTTCCTCGAATATCTTTGAATCTTTCCTGCTTCAGTGGCTTCAAGTTCCACCTTAAACCCTTCACTTGGCAACGTCTCCTAGAAAAACATTCTAATTATTTTTCTTAGAGTGTGATAGTCATTGTTATAATCAACTTGTTATAAGCAACTACTCAAATTTCAAACCTTTATATTCAAACCCAATAGTAGTGTTAGTATGCCTTTAACAATTTGGGGTTGTCAGATTGTATGGAGAAGACTTGGCTAGTAGAGTCTAAGTGCGTGTGTTCTTCAAAAGTCTGGGGTTGTCAAACTATTTGAGAAGACTGACTTAGAGAGTCATGTGCTTTACAATTCAAGTTGTTGAATTAATAGATTAAATTCTTCTGAGTGATGGGACTGGATGTAGCCAAGTTAGTGATGAACCATGATAAATTACTTGTGTCACTTTATTCCTGCACTCCTTAGTTTGGTTATTGCTTTTACTCCAAGTAAATTATCAAGTCTGAACCAGCTTAATCAAATAATAAAAAATAACTATGAACTTAGTCAAACACAATTCAACCCCCGCTCTCGTGTTTGCACATTCACTAGTACCGAAGATTAATTAACCTTCACCGTCTTAAATATAATTGCCTCTATGAGGGGGATAAATAAATGTGCACTGCACTCTTTTTTCTTTTGCCATGGTTTTGTCCCATTGGATTTTCTTAATAAGATTTTTAATGAGGCAGTTTCTATAGAGATGATGTTGTACTCTTTTTTCTTCACTAGGTTTTTTCCAACGAATTTATGAATTTTTCATAGTAAAGTTTTAATGACACATGTCAACAATGGACATCTAAGAGGAAATATTATGAATATATATATTAGTGGATGTTCATTCTCTTTAACCTTATACATTCCTTAATATCTATAACATCCAGATGATTTATTATTTGCTAATGGGTTATACTAATTATTGTTGACTTCACTTATGTTAGTGTGATAATTCATGTACTTATAAATTACAAGACTTATGTCCTATAAATATGATTTATATGACATTGTAAGACTGCACTTTTATGAATACAATACATGTATTCTCGTATTATGTGATCTCTATTCTTTCTTCTCCTTTGTGTTCATTCTTCTATACGTTATTTATAGTTTGAGTTAATTTAATAATCAAATGCATTTATTTTAAAAACACGTTAATGATTAATAAAAAAAACACGTTAATGATCATAATAAAAATATATATTTTTCTTTTCACCAACTTAATAAATATATTATTATATCACAAATCACTAATATGATTTGAATATTTTTTACTTTATTTTTTATAATGTCAACGTTTTTATCATCCTGACGTAATTTGTTTTATTATCCTTGCGTTTTTTTTTTTTTATTGAAATCGTCCTTACTTC